>JARYHS010009186.1:258938557-259195117 GCA_031002005.1 Vandiemenella viatica
CTTCCACGGTTTAAATAACTTATGTCGTGCTGGCCGATTTTATATTGTCTACAGAAAATGTTATGTCGAACTTGCGTCTTTTAAAAACAAAATTAAGAAAAGCGCAGGTGCACCTTTTTCCCTGCTTCTAGTTGGAATTTGATTGACGTAATGAAGGATTCGAATCTCGTGCTTTAATTTTTTAACGTTCACCTTTAAGACCGAAAAGTAACAAGCGAAACTGTATTGTAATATTCCCTGTGATCGTCCAATATTCGTATCTGGTTTTGAATTTAAGAAATGACGATCTTGGTTTATTGGATTTTTTTTAGGGCAACAATATATTACCCAGATATATGACATGCTAATACAAGTCTTTATTAAAGTCACATCATTAAAAATCTTTTTCATCATCAATTTGGTTTCATTCAACACATGTGTACAGTTCTAATTTTATATATAAGGAAAACCACAACTCATTCTTTAAACCAGGTTGATTAATACCTCACTCTTTGATTTAATATACCCAACATATATTCACTAATGCATTTTGTCCTTTCCAAATTACCTCCAGAAATCCAAGAGCATTGTGGATGTTTGGAAAATACATTAGTTTTTACTAGTAAATAGTTATTTACTATGCCAATCTACCTAATACACTTGTGTGTTAGGGCTTTAGGATTCTTGGTTGAAGTCAATAGAGCCCGTGAGAGGGCTATGGGAAGGAAATTGGAAGTGGCCTTATGAAGGAACCGACCCATAATGCATCTGGAAATATTTCAAGCAACCACTAAAACTGAAGTCTGATCTGCAGGATAGGCAATCAATTCAGTTCTTCTCAAATGCCAACAGGCACTAAATTTGTTACTTGAAATGCTAAGAGTGAAAATTACTATATTACTGGTTCTCAACCCATAGTCTGCAGACCACCTGCAGTCTGGAGGCAGAATATCAAAAAATTGATTCTAACTGAAATAAAGATATAACAAACTAGTAAAAATTGTTCCCATAAAATAAATGCTGTTCTCTTACTCTATTAGGCTAAAAAGTAGGGTTTGTAAGCTAAACTTTCTAAAAGCCATTTCAACAACCAACACAAATCTGATATATGCAGGTCATGAGGATATGACTGCATTGTTACTACAGTAATCAAATCACTAAATTTCCAGTCTGAATCAGAGAGTAGCGAGATTAAGTTAACCATAATTTTATGTGGTCTTATTAAAGGTGTAGGTCGTAAGGGATCATAGTATATGCTGATAACAATTGGTTGGGTTGGTTAATAAGTTACACAGACTGGACCCATATAAGTTAGTGGTCCAAATAATTATTTGACATTTTACTGGTACTTGGGTTGAAGAAGGTGAGAAACACTGTACCATATTCTATTGATAACTTTTAAAGTATCGCACATTATGATACTGATTACAATTTTTTTTTCCATTCACTCTCCTTTTCCAATACTAATCAAACACTATGAACCCTCTTTCGTTTGCAAAGTACAGAATATTAATCAGAACAAAATGAGCTATAATGCAGAAATTATTTCAGTTTGGTCTTAATACTTTTAGGATTTTATGTTATCTGAGTGAACACTGGATCCAGGAAACAGAGATTATTGCTGTCGGTATTGCCAATAGGCTTGTGGATCAACAGTAGAAGCTCGTCAAGTTGAACCTCAATAAGTCGAAAACCTCTACGACTTGAAAGAAATCCTTGTTCCCTTCCATTCAAGTCCCAAAACCTCCATTACTTGAAATCTGAGACCTCAATAAGTCAAAGTAATCAGTATTTCTCTACAAGGTATTTGAATGCATATTTCCCCATAACTCGAAAACAATTATTTGGCCCCTGTATCTCAAACATATCAAGGTTTCATTCTACTGCCTCTACAATTTGACAATTTTAAATTAATAACCTCTATATCTCAAAGTAAAAATAAGTAACGTACTGACTAAGAATATTGTTGGCAATACTTTCTTAGAGGTAATTTTTATGAGTGTGTAATGATGGATAATTTGGAAGAAAACACAAGTTCTACTATAGACATGTTTCAAGCCATGAGAATGGCTGTCAAAGCATGGAAAAAATGTATCTATGACTACCATAAAAAAATGTTATATACACTGCGGTTTTTCCATCACCTAAAGAAGCCGAAGCTGAAGAAATTGCTATTCAGCCTCCCTTAGATTGGAGTACAGTGGTATTTGACAAAGGAATATCTTTTGAGGACTTCGTTACATGCAATGATGAAGTTATTACTGCTGGATCATTATCATATGATGAAATTATGGATTCAATTGTTCAAAAATTGGAAATAATGCTGTAGATGACATAGAACTGGAGTAATGCTCTGCATGCTATAAATAATGTTATAGATATAATATACTTAAATTATTTAAAGCAAGAAAAAATTATCGACTTTTTAAAAATAATCTACGTATGATATCTTACCCATGATTTTTTTTGTGTTTACATATACCGACAAGTTCTTAAGTTGAGAATGAACATTTCCTCTGTAACATGAATTTCTATTTATTTCACCTCTGTAACTCAAAACTGGGTAGGATAGAATCTAAACCTCAGCAAGGCAAACATGTACCTATAAAAAGCTCGCCAAGTCAAAACCCAGAGAGACTGACCGGACCACTGCGGGAGGAATACGTCGCATTGGCTGCAGCGGCGATCCAGGACGGGTCTCTATCAGGCCCGCACCCAGCTGATCTCGGATCGCGTCGTGCTCACCATGGTCAGGAAGCGGCGGCCATCTCCGCCGGACACTACACCTGCCCGCCGCCAGGAGGCACAGCGGGCACCACGAGATATAGTCGCTGTGCCGGCCGGTACCGCTCAGTCTCCGCCACACAGTGGTGGAGGCCGGTCGGCTATGGACTGCTCCACTCATGAAGTGGGGCACCTGGAGCTGCACCGCCAGGAGGCACAGAGGGCACCACGGGATATGCTCTCCGCGACGGTTCAGTCTCCGCTACGCACTCATGGAGGCCGGTCGACTCCCGACTGCGTCGCCCATGAGAGCGGGGTGCCAGAGTCGGTTTTCGAAATGAAGCAGGATGGAGCGTCTCTCCCATCACTTCCTCTCAAGGCAGGAGAGGCGGGCAGTCGGGTGCCTTGTCACTTTCTCAAGCTAGTGGAGGGCGCCAAGGACCGTCATCAGATGCTGAGGAGAGCCATCGGGATGCACTGCTGGAGCTTCGCAAGATGCCCCAGGAGCGCATGCAACACAACGCCTTCACCAAGAAACTGCAGCTACAAGAGCTCCTCCTTCGAGTCTTTCTCCACAAATGAACCGGACAGAGAGTACTGGCCTATATATTTTTGGTGCTCTTCTGGCAAGAAGGAGTATGAAGTCCGATACGATCACTACTTGCCAAGTAGCTGGAGGAGTCGCATCGAGGACGATCAGCTGATGATGGAGTTGCGAGTAGAGGTATACAAGAAGATCTACAGATGGATGCTCCCCTGCGGTGTCATCAATGAACTCTACCTGGCACTTAGTGACCCCACACAAGCGCAGCTAGCCCGCCCAGTATGGGAAAAAGTCAAGGATGGAGAAGACGACGAGCCTGGGGCAAGGTTAGTTTCTATACCATTGCGTCTTTGCTCCCGACTTCCAGGAAGAGGAGTATATGGAGGATCTAAAATGTAGCTCGCCCATCTACGAACGTCAGCCTTGGCCAGTCTCCAACCTCACCACTTGCGCCATCAACACCGGAAAAATCAGCCCAGAAGCAGACATCACCAAGCATTGCAACCTCACCAAGCATTGCAACCTCACCAAGAAGAAGTGAACATGCTTCGTCACGTGATCAGCTGCAGCCGTCTAACAGCTCCGAAACAACCATTGCTCAGGAAACATATACCAACCAAGACATGAGCAAGTGGGGCGCCCTGTATATCCGGAGAGGTGACATAGAAGCTGCAATCAGACTGCTGCAGGACGCAGGGATCCTGTACCAGGAAAAACAGCCAGCGACCCCATGCGTCATCAACAGCCACAAAACCAGATGAGGCTCCAAGCCAACACCAACGCAAGAAAAAAAGGAAGAAAATCACAGGCATCCAGCAGTGCTACAGGTGCCAGAAGTTTCTGCACCTTGCCATAGACTGCCATGCTCAGGAGCGCTGTGTCCGCTGCGGAGAGAAGCAAAACGTCAAGAAATGCAGCCGACCGCGGGATGCACAACCAACATGTGCCAACTGCCGCGGTTCGCACGCAGCTTCATACGAAGGCTGTCCTGTAAGGCGTAATCTGTGGAAAGCAACTGCCAAAAACCTGCCTCACCCTAGCGCCAAGACAGACCACGTGCCGAAAGCTAGTACACCGTATCAGCAGAGCCAGGCAGGCCACAGTCAGCCAGCCCCTCACGATGCACAAAATCACCGCTGGCCGACAGATAGAGCAAGTCAGAAACAAGCAACGTCGAAAAGAAGCCGCCAAGATATCCAACGCCAACACCACGATCAAGACAACGGCTGTGCGAGGTGCTCCAGCCAACCACTCCCTGACGACAGGGACAGAAGCCAAGACCAGCTGACCCTGACCAAGATATTGCAGCTGTTAACACAACTTATTTCTACCATGATCAAATGAAACGATCAAAAATAAAAATAAGGACGTAAAGTCCAAAGGACCCACTCAAACACTAAAAATCTTGCAGCCCCAAATTAAAAATTTAAGTTCTTAGTTTTTAAGTTAGTAATAAGGAAATGTATCAAATAAAGGAAAACAAAAATAAAATGTAACCCACCTGGCTGAAAAGAACTCGCGTTCTACAACGGCCCGCCCCTGCCTTCAGCAGAGGAAATGAAAGATAATAAAAAAAAAAAAAAAAAATAAAAATAAAACCTTTTTAAGTCGAAAAATCTTTAACTCCAATTTTTCACATCTCCCTTGAAGTTTGACTTAATGAGGTTCTACCGTACATATAACTAAGGAAGGATAGGGAAATATGACCCAACACTTACCACAGATGAAGGCGGCTGGGATGACGAACAAAAAACAAACACAAGAGAAGTGCAATATTTCTGCCTACAGCAGCCTTAAACGTGCAGAAGGTGAAGCACCAGGCGGCGTCACATGTGTACACAGACGGCCGACTGGTGAATGGCGTCTCCGGTGCGGATGGTAGTTTAGGTGGAAAGGGGGGGGGGAGAGTGAGCTCAAATATTAGATTGATACTGATGACGATATGTTATTATTGAAAGAGGTGAATAATAACTGGTTGGGGATATATATATATATAAGTAAAATAAATGTAAATAGCAAGGATAATAGTGAATACAGAAATACAAAAAATGTAAATGGTATAGATAATAAGTGCTGGGTCTGGTGGGTAGAGTTTATTGGAGATTGAGGCCAGGAGGATGTCTGGTGTCAAGGATATTCTGGTAGGCTAGTTCCCATCTACGAAGTTCAGAGGGGGTCGTGTTGTTAGGGAAAACTGATTGCCCTAACTGAAAAACAGATGTTCAAATTATTGATTTTGTGGGAACTGGCATGTTTTGCAACTGGATGGGCCTCATTGTTAGTATAAACTGTCTGCCTGTGGCCATTAATTCTGATAGCTAGTTCTTCCCTGGTCTCGAGTCCATTAAACTAATCCTTCGCCGTGGACATGATTTCCTAAGTTCCTTCCCCGGGATGCGCACCATTCTCCATATAATTCAACCCAGTGCCCCTCGCACATGTTTTAGCAGAGCACCAAATTTAAGAAATATCTTGGTTCACAAGTACTCACCAAGTAATTCCCCCAGACTGCCACAGGGTTCATTCCCGTGTAATAGACCCCCTTGTAAAACATGCAGCATGCACCCAGCCACTACCACTTACTCCAATCCTACCACAGGTGAAACATTCCCTATCATTGGTCATGCTACTTGCATGACAACACACCTCATATACCAACTGACATGCCTCCATTGCTCCAGCTCATATATAGGCCTCACAACCAATCCCCTAGCTATCAGAATGAATGGCCACAGGCAGACAGTTTATACTAACAATGAGGCCCATCCAGTTGCAAAACATGCCAGTTCCCACAAAATCAATAATTTGAACATCTGTTTTTCAGTTAGGGCAATCAGTTTTCCCTAACAACACGACCCCCTCTGAACTTTGTAGATGGGAACTAGCCTACCAGAATATCCTTGACACCAGACATCCTCCTGGCCTCAATCTCCAATAAACTCTGCCCACCAGACCCAGCACTTATTATCTATACCATTTACATTTTTTGTATTTCTGTATTTACTATTATCCTTGCTATTTACATTTATTTTACTTTTCACTTATAGTTTTATATGTATATATATCCCCACCCAGTTATTATTCACCTCTTTCAATAGCAACATATCGTCATCAGTATCGATTATCAATCAAATATTTGAGCTTACTCTCCCCCCCCCCCCTTTTCCACCTAAACTACCATCTGCGCCTCAGACGCCATTCACCAGTCGGCCGTCTATGTGTACACAAGTGACGCCGCCTGGTGCTTCACCTTCTGCACGTTTAAGGCTGCTGTAGGCCAAAATATTGCGCTTCTCTTGCGTTTGTTTTTTGTTCGTTGTCCCAGCTGCCTTCATCTGTGGCAAGTGTTGGGTCATATTTTCCTATCGTTCCTTAGTTTTATTGCCTTAAAGCTTTTCCTTGTTCATTGTTATTATATATATACATACTTACTATTGTGGATATGTTTGTTAACTTAAAACTCAAATGTTTAGATAAAAAGCTGAACAGCATTGTACTGGCATTATAAATATAAATGAATTATGTTACAGATTTCTGTGTCAGTGAGCTCAATAGGTATATAATCCTGAACAAAGTTCCTCAAGACTTAAGATTGTTAATAACATTACAAGAAACCTTTGCAGTTAAATAAGGTCCCAAATGTAAGATGTCCTTATTATGAAACATCAGCAATACCCTTGAATATTACACACCTCAGTTATAGTCAAGCCCACAAATGTGCAACAATTCCTGCTCTTTGATACATGCACACCCTCCATCCATGCTGAGATATCCATGTTCTAATGAACAATCCCTTTCAAAGAACTCCCAAAAAAGACAGAGAAGCACTAATTTGACATTACTAACCCCCTTATCTTGTGAAAAAATAAGTCACACTCATATCACTATCAGTCCTGCACCACCTAAAACCAACCATAGTACTATTCATTACCCATTTCTCTCATTGGTTTAAATGCACTAATCAAAGCTTGTATCATGATTATGACTTCCTACATCACTTCTCCGAAATGTACAGCCTACTTTCTAAAATCTTTCCATGGCCTCCATGTTTCAACAAACCTCAAAAACATGTTGGTAAAGCTCCCAAATCACCTCATGGGCCTTCCGCCTGAAATAAACCTAACTGTAATAGTTGCAGCATACATGCAGCCACAATTACTTACTCCATTCTCATCCAGGAGAAACTTTAAACTTGATGTATTACTGAACATGTCATGGGCACAGCACTCCTCATGTATCAACTAGCCAGCCTCTACCGTGCTAGTTAAATATATACAAAAGGAACTAGGTGTGTATCTATTAAAAGGAAGGATACTGAAATTAAACCCAACACATACCTTAGATGGAAGATTCTGCACTTTAAAAAACAAAAGAGTCAAACTTTAGTGTTGAATGTTAAGTCTTGCACTTATGAGATACATGGCAACGTAATCAGATGTCATCATACCAATCCCAGCTAAGTGAATGGGGAACCATTGTAATAAAGTACGGGTAGTAGGATTGGTAGGGGAGGTGAGAAAATATTTAATTGATATTTATGGAAACACATTACCACTGAAAGCAGGGCAACAAAAGTAATGAACCTAAGATAGTATAAATATGAATAGAAAATTTAAGATTTATATGATATATGTTCATTGGGTGTATTTTATTCTCATAGTTCTTGAACAGGTACTGTATAAAGATGGATTTAGAATTACAAAATGTTTTAAAGAGTATTATTAGCAGGAGATATAAACAACCAAATTAAAGGAGCATAGTAACTGTCAAACTGGCAAGATATATCGTTTTTTTTTTTTTTAACATCTGTGAAGACAAATTAACTGTACATGAAACCACAAACCTCACCATTCGTGAGTGTGTTACATTCTCAGAAAAAGCTAGAGTAACTACCAGCAAAATCAGTACTTAACTGAAGACAGTTGTGAAAAAATTCAAGCAAAAATCGGAAAATGATGCAAAAAAGATATCCAAAGCAAACTTTATCTGTCATTGTATTCCTACGCCATCAAAAGGATGAAAACAGTGGAGGATAAAATCTTCTTATAAGAACTGAGAACCAAGTTTCTTAGTGGGTACGTTTTTTTTTTATTTTTTTTTAATAAAAAAAATATAAATAATAATGGACATGGCAAATGAAAATAGGTGAAAAGGTAAAAGTCTTAAATATATATAATTGAGCACATCATTAAACTCTTCGGAGACATGTCTGCCGATGTTACCTCAGGAACAACACCACCACATCTCCTATTCTGGAGAAAATCAGGGAGAGTGCTTATTACTTATACTAAGCAAAATAATACAGTCTGGAACTACCAAAAAAGTGCAGTAGGAAAGGTATCATTACTTCCACATTAGCAGTTACCTAAGATAGATGGCAGTTAAGCATAAGAAATTCAGTTTATATTCTTCAACCAACTGAAAGCCCTAGGACTTTTCGCCGATTATTTTCCTATCAACAAGTCTTCTACATAACAAATTTGGACACAAATGAGGAAACAATGTACAGAAGCTATATAGACCAATTTTAAAAATAATGTGTTAAGGCCTTGCAGTGACAAAACTAGAGAAATCATCTAGTAAAGACTGAGCTGAAGCATTCTGATAAATCGTAGATAATGTGCTTCAACACAGAAGCATCTAACCTACGTTGCTTAGTGGTGCACGCATGCTATTGGAGCAAAGATTAGAGTGTTGTTACTTTTCGCATGCAATATCATGTCTATGAATTAGATTAAAAAAAAATTGAGACCAAGATACCTTTCTAATAAATTCAAGGCTAAATGGGGGAAAAAAACATTCACTACCACCTCTGCCACCATTGTTATGTTACCTTGCATCCCCACTCACTTGGTGGGTGTCAGGGTGATCATCTCACCACATGTCTCATATACCTGCAAAACTATGGTTCAAAACCAAAATACTGTGTGAAGGTCGAGCCACACTAGACCGCAATGCAACCGGGGCGCACCGCACAGTCACTTTTCTTATTGTTGTCACTCACTCAATTGAAGTGAGATCAAACGACACCGCGTGTCGGCCGACACACGGCCGTGTGTCGGCCAGGATAAATTTGGTTTATATTTTGACGGTGCGGCCCGGTGTCTGTCTGCTGTCGGGCTGGTCGATATGGAGAACTGTATATTCGGAAATTTCCGGTCCTTTACGACTAAATATTGTTTAAACGTTACTGATTGCTTTAGAAGTGTGTCCTCTTTTTTTTCAGCCTCACTTCAGGTTCATCAGATATTCGTAAAATGTAGTTAGAGCCCTTGCATGTTCGCATTAACAAATCAAATCTTTGCCAGTGGTGAAAGTCGATTTTAAGGACTGTAAAAATTGCATCCGAGATCCGGATTTTGAACCGGGTACCTTACGTACCCAAATCACTCGCCGCAAGAATATGAATCTAGAAGTAATGGAAAATATGTATTTAATCATATAATAAAGTACATTTGTGTTTTGGCATGGCAAAAATAAATTATAAGTACGTTTATTTTATTATGTTTGAATAATAATTTTTGATTATAACCAGATTTGTCTCTTGTCTCAGAAGGTTACGGCGTACAATTGGGGAAATGAAAGTCCCTGGTTCAAATCCCTGTCTCAGCTGTAATTTTTATGGGTCGTAAAATTGACATTCACCTCTGGAAAAGCTTTGATTTGTTAATAAAATGCTAGGACGCTCCATGTTACGAATTTCACGTTAATCTGTACTTTTCCTTTTCAAATTAGGTGACAACGATAGAGGTGTACTGCGCAGCCGATAAGTAACTCCGCGACTGGAGTTTTTAGATCACATGAAATTATTACTACTTTACGGAATCTTTGCGGTCTGCATTAAAATAAAAATGTATAATAATCTTATTGTTTTTTGTTAAAAAAAATATTGAGTGACTCGAAAAGGAACCTCAACCAAAACAAACACGTTAAATGTGAAGTGAGCGACGCTTGACATTTAATCGTGATTATATAGAATTACACGAAAATCTTTCAATACAGTGTGGCGACCATTTTGTTTAAAACAGTTTTGGAATATTATTTTTGTGCATAAGAGATCAAACAATTAGGATATAACAGGAGTCACACAAAAAAAAGTATTTTAACGTACTTTATTACCTTCGTAGATTATAAAGTACAGTACTCTATAATAAAGTACGGGTGGTAGCCGCAGCTACGATACCGAAATCACTTTTAAGGTAATTTTTTAACATCAAGTGTATACGTTGAAGGAGACTGAGTAGGAACCTGTCCGTCACATGGCCGTGCTACGGACCAGTGTGGACGCGAGGGGGGCGAGCCGTCACACGGCCGAGTGACTGTGCGGTGCGCCCTGGTTGTGTTGCGGTCTAGTGTGGCCCGACCTTTAGTCTCCTTATGTTCATCTAAGCCCAAATGCTTGAACACACTCACTCAGAAAATATGTGAGAAGTATCAGGATTAGTATTTTTACTAATAAAGAGTTCATTTCTTTATTCTTGGAAAGTAAATAAAGCAAACAATTTCAAACCAACTGATATATGTTTTTATTTCCCATCCGTAAAAGACAGTTTCACTGACTCCATAAAGATTAACTTAAAGTATTTATTTCATTTAAAAACAGATACGTCATTAAACTGATCACTTTCCCTTAGAAGTGAGATAATCACCAAGCATTTTCTCAAGTTTTCGAGAATCTTCCGCAAATTTCCGTATTCCCTCAGATAGTTTTTCAGTTGCCATTTGGTCTTCATTCAGCATCCATCGGAAACTTGCTTCATTTAATGAAATTTTCTCAATATCCAACTTTCGAGCTGAAAAACAACAATTGATTAAACAATTAATGGTAGGTAGTATGTGTGCAATTGAAAACAAAATATCTATAATGCCCATTATAAGGCTGTTACGAGTAGAATTAATTCTCTCTTTCTCTCTCTCTCTCTCTCTCTCTCTTTCTACACACAAATGCCTACTAACCTGATTTTTCAGTTAAAACCTGATGTACGTCATCACCAGATGAATCCAATTCCTGTAACAGCTTGGGACTAATAGTTAACAAGTCACAACCAGCTAACGCCTTCACTTCGCCAATGTTTCGGAATGAAGCACCCATGACAACTGTCTGGTAACCAAACTTCTTATAGTAATTGTAAATTTTGGTAACAGACTGAACTCCAGGATCCTCATGTGGTTCATACTGCTTCTGTGAAGTGTTGGCAACATACCAGTCCAGAATGCGACCAACAAAAGGTGATATAAGAGTTACACCAGCTTCAGCACAAGCAACAGCTTGGCAAAATGAAAACAGCAATGTGAGATTACAATGGATACCATGCTCTTCTTCAAGTACCCTGAAATTTCAAAAAAATTATACCATCTAATCTGCTAGTATGTCTGGTGAAAAAGTAAATCTGCTAAAAATATAAAACATTCATGCAAAACTAAAGAAGGGAGACAGATAAAATAACTCTCGAGCCACTCACAAACAATTTATATATATATCTCTTGGTAAAACTTTCAGATCAAGAACTGTAATTAGGAATGACAGGAAAATAAATTAATCAATCATTACAGATAGTCACAAGGGTCACAGTGAACACAAAAATATTTTATACTAGCATGCCCGCTGCTTCACGCGCGCGTGCCTTGGCAGGTGTAGAAATTATTTACCGATTTTATTCTCTTATCAGACATTAACGTGGAAAGGCATGAACTGTTAATGTATTCTGAATAGTTTCGTTTTGTTTTGGTTAATACGTTAGGTTCGGTTTTCATACTGATGTCAGAGAGTTGTTTTATTCATATTTTAACATGATGCAATTGATTCAATAGTAGAAAAGGTTCCTGAAAAATTAACAGTAGTAATTCGTGGTTGTAATTATTGTGCGAAGTATAAACATTTATTGTTTAGAAAGGCTTTCACGGTTCAAACGACGTTCTTTCTTCTGTGCGCTTTCAGAAGCTATGGATTTAGCGTATAGAACCCGGTTATAGATCAATCGCTTTTCTCGGTGCAGGTTGCTTTCATTTGCTCTAGCTATTTCATCTAGTTCTCTTTGACGTTCTCTATTATTTCTGAAAGCAATATTTAACTCAGCTAAAACATAATATTTTTAAATGCTGATATGGAGGATTCCACGTTAACCGTGGTACCGAAAATTTAAATGGATATATAACAGTTGTAACGTTAAGAAAGCTGATATTATAATCATTATGTGTAATTTTTTTTGGCGATTTTATGTGTAAACTTTGCCTGGGATTATATAGCTAGGTATAAGCTTTGTTAAGGATGTATCTGTGGATTTAATGAAAAATATTCTTTCCATGATACTTAACTAAAAAAAGTTTATTTTTAAATGTGGATACCGAGGATTGCAACATAACCGCGGTGCCATAAATTTATGTAAATATAGCAGTAATCTACAACTTAGTCCTCTTGGAAGTGTGCTGAAATATAAAAATTCGTTACCAATAATCACAGCATCTCAATTTTTCTGATTTATTTATTTTTTGTTGTTTTTTATTTTTTGTTGTTTGGATATTGGTTTTATTTTATGTTGGTACACCATCAATTATTCCTGCTTTAAAATAGAAATTTACGTGAATTGGAGCTACTCTTGATTTCAAATCGTCTTATCATTACTGTCATTATTTCAGTCAGATATAATTAATCCAAAAATGTCGAGATGTGATACAGTACAGTTTATGTAGTAACGTGCATGTAACTGAAACAATTATTTCTGAGTGGCAACATTATCGCAAGTTGTGAATCGCTTGAAATGCAACCTGACAGCTGATATGATGCTTTGTTATAGGCCTAAGAGACGATGCCTGCAGCTTTATAATCTACGCGGTGTAGCATTAGGATATGAAACATTTTTAATTTAAGTTTCTTTCAATATAGCCGTATTTTCTATGTAATTATTTCAGTCGCATGTAAGTACCTGGCGAAACAATCGCATGGACCAGATGACAATTGACTCGTTTTGTTTAGCATCAGGCATAACGGGTTTAGTTTTAAAATTTACGCGGTGTAGAATAGAATTTTAGGATGCCTAGTTATATTTGAAATAAAAATTCGTTACCAATAATCACAGCATCTCAATTTTTTTCTGATTTATTTATTTTTTGCTGTTTGGATATTGGTTTTTATTTTATGTTGATACACCATCAATTATTCCTGCTTAAAAATAGAAATTTACGTGAATTGGAGTTAATCTTGGTTTCAAACCGTCGTATCATTATTGTCATTATTTCAGTCAGATATAATTAATTCAAAAATGTCAAAATGGATCACGGTACAGTATATGTACTAATGTGCATGTAACTCAAGCAATTATTTCTGAGTGGCAAAATTATCGCAAGTTGTAAATCGATTGAAATGCAACCTGGACAGTGATGACAGCTGATATGCTTTGTTATAGGCCAAAGGAACGATTCTTTTAGTTTTATAATTTACGCGGTGTAGCATTAGGATCTGAAAAAAAATTTATTTGAGTTTCTTTCAATATATCCGTATTTTCTATGTAATTATTTGAGTCGCATGTACCTGAATTTTCGGATGCCTAGTTATATTTGCACGTTATAGCCACGAGACATATTAATCGAATAAAGTACTTCCAAATATGTGCCATTCCGCACAAGTCATTATGAAAGAAGTATGTTTTATTACTTGCTGATATTTATAATAGCTGTTTTTCAGACATCGCTCTTCGAGAAAAAACTGAATTTCGTATTAAGTATTGGCTTATTGTGGCTGTATTGTACAGAATTCACGTAGCAATTTTGTTCCAGAGACAAACTGTATAACAGTCTACCAGAGACAATACGTCTTCAATATTTGTAATACAAATTTTTCGTAATTCAACAGACCTGTTACGATTCAAGTAAATGCTGATTATACTTGATTCACGTATTCTTTTTATTTTGAAGTACTGCGGTCCAGAAAAATGAATCGCAGAAGTAAAAAAAAAAAAAAAAAAAAAAAAAAAAAAAAAAAAAAAAAAAAAAAAAAAAAAAAAAAAAAAAAAAAAAAAAAATGGAAATCCTAAATTTTGTCAGGTCTCTTTATGAAAGGAGTGACCGTCTGAATGTGTATAATTATCTGTGGTCTACAGTTTCACATTTCTGAAGTTTTTTACTGACTTTCTTCTTCCCATGGTACATATTAGTCGTTAGCTAATTCTGCAGATGTTGATCTGCAACAATAGCTTTAAAAATTTGGAAACACCATGCAAATTGATGCGGTAGTTTTTGCGTTATTAGAGATCAAGCCTCACTACAAACGCAGCTTGCTTACAGATTTATAATAGTATATATTAATAGGCGGGCAGCGATTTCAGCCATGGCAGTCCTCTGAAGAAAGCCACAGAATGATGGCCAAAACATTAGGTTTCGATAAATTGACGCAGTTACACCCTGGCAACCAAGATAACATATTTTATAATATGGAGGCGAAATATATTGCAAGAGTCCTACGACTGAAACCAGAAATGAACAATGTCTAAAATGTGGGATTGGCAATGGTGGGGGAAGAAACTTGACCAACTAAAATTGCAGAAAAGTACAATCTCTGCATTGACTGGTCACAAGTGGTAAGTTTACTGGTCGAGATGTAGTGATCTAGGTCAATCACTTGCTAAAACCATTTTTCTAAAGCCAGTATCCAGGGCGGACGAGCGTGAAATAGTTAAGCAATAGGGGGTATGACCTGAGAAGTAGCACGCATATCAGCAAACTGTAAGTCATCAGTTTTCTAAGTCACCAGTTTCCAAGCGCTTGTCATTACTGCAAGCTGTTAAAGTGACTTCATACAGCAGGTTAGCGAGGAGTATTGCTCTCTCCACATACTGATGATAGGAAGAGGAAGTATCTATTTAAACCCTGGGAGCAGGGGTCTGTGGGTCTCTACAAAAGTCTTTCAATGTACCACATCGACGCTGAGGGCGTCGTCGTCGGCACAGCTATCGCATACAAGAAGATGATGGCTGTCGTCTACTACTAAGGTGGGCTCTGCTGTGATAGCTGGAAGTGGATAGTCAGAAGGTGAATCATTTGGTCATATTCATGTGGGCATAGTCTTGTAGAGATATTATCAATATTCCAGTAGATTGGGCTGCGAGGCGCCCATCAGTTACATGCTCGCTAGTCCTTGGCCCTGTCTATGTTTTGTTTCAAAGCCAATTGAACAATGTATATATTCACCTATGTCACCAGTCATTGCTCATGTGAATAAATAGGTAAATGCCGTTTACCATAATTTTTCCTAGCCTCCTCAGCCATTCCACTATTAATATTTTAATGTACTGAGCCACAAAACCTGTCAGGTGTTGCAGTAGGAACCTATGACGAATATTCATATAAGAATAATGGTCGATCTTCTATGGTCGACCCTTATCCACGGCTCCAGGGGAAGTTCACCCTGTCGGCTCTTATCAATCAGCTGGCAGGGTCACTACAGAGGTTGAGGCCAGAGACGCATGGTGTCATTTGCGAGATATGTTTGTATGCTTGAATACTCAACGGATATTCACCGCAACCTCATCCCCGAGAGGGGGGGGGGGGGGGGGGGCAAACCTGGCTCACTTGATGCTTTCCAAAAACTATGAGGGGGTATTCAAAAGAACCCGAACTGATGTTACAATTGTCACAAGAGAAGATTGAGTTAGGCTTGTGTTAAATTTTTTTTGTGACTGGTGTTTTATTTGCTTGTCGTTTTTGCAAATGGCCGATTCTCATGAGCAGCATGCAGCCATAAAGTTTTGCTTCCTGCTCAGAAAAACTGAGCACAAAAACTCTTTATACGTTGAAAACGGCATACGAGAATGATGCTATGGGTGAAACCCAAGTCTTTCAGTGGTTTTTCCCATTTTAAAAGAGGTGAAGTGGCAACTAGTGACCAACCTCGTTCGGGCGGCCTGCAAAAGCCCAGACTGATGAAAATGTTACAAAAATTTGCAAAATTATCATAAAAGATTGACGATATACAATGAAAATAAGATAGGATAGGAAAATAAACAGTTACCCGTCACTTACCACAGATGAAGGCAGGAGGGCGAAACACGTAAAAACACAAAAACAAAAGAATCAGTCTTACTCATGTAGGAGGCGAGACATATGGCAGGGGGAAAGATGTGGTCACATCCGAGCCCGCCACATGAATGAAGCACAGGCGGAAAAAACGCGTGGTAGTGGAAGAATTGTCGAGAGGGGGGGGGGGGGGGAACAGGCTTGACCAGCGATAAAAGTGAAACAAATAAATATAATGTCTGTGTAGCTTAGTTCAAAAAGTTATAAATACATACAAAAAATAAAAAATAAAATAAATAAAGAAGTAAAAAAAATTATATAGAATATATAAAAAAAAAAAAAAATAATAATATAAAAATAACAGACTGTAAAATGAAATGAGAGATGGCAAGTGACAGGTTTAACGTAGGTTTAGGCCAGGGGTGTGTCTGGTGTCAAGGATATGTTGATAGGCTAGTTCCCATCTGCGGAGTTCTGAAGGGGTGGTGGTATTTGGAAAAACTCTAATAGCTCTGACTGTGAAACAGGTGTTGAGGTTGTTTGAATTATGGAAGTTCGCATGAATTGCCACGGGATGGTCTGGGTTGGAAGTATAAACTGTTTGCCTGTGGCCATTCATTCTGTAGGAAAGTTGTTGAGTGGTGAGACCAATGTAAGAGGCAGTGCAGTGGATGCAGGTGAGTTGGTAAATAAGGTGAGTGGTAGCACATGTGGCATGTCCAATTATTGGGAAAGATTCGCCTGTGACAGGATTAGAGTAAGTAGTGGTGGCAGGGTGCATGCTGCAAGTTTTACAGCGGGGTCTGTTACACGGGAAAGATCCCTGTGGAGGTCTAGGGGAGTCGGCAGGTAACTACTTGTGGACCAAGATGTTGTACAGATTGGGCGGTCTGCTGAAGCAAGTGCGGGGAGCAGTGGGTAGGATTTTGGGAAGGAGGAGACGCATTTCAGGGAAGGAACGTAAGAAATCATGCCCACGGCGGAGTATCTGGTTGACAGATTCCAGGCCAGGAAAGAACTGGGTGACAAGTGTTGGACCACGGTCAGCTTTAGGAGGTGCAGAACGAGGATTGTGGGTGATGGCACGGGAAATTTGTTTTTCCACCAGATCATGGGGTATTGGCGGGAAACAAGGGCTTGGGATAGTTTTTGGGAGTAACTGGAGATTGATTCATGATCCGAACAGATGCGTCTGCCACGGATTGCAAGGCTGTATGGGAGGGAACGTTTAATGTGGAAGGGGTGACAACTGTCAAAGTGTAGGTATTGTTGTAAATTGGTCGGTTTAATGTGTACTGAGGTATGGAGGGTCCCCTGTCGTAGGGTGATATCTACGTCAAGGAAGGTGATACAGGTGTGGGAATATGACCATGTGAAATTGATGGAGTGATTATCATTTAGTGAGTTGAGGAAGTCTAGGAGGTGGTCCTCCCCGTGGGTCCAGATCATAAATATATCATCTATGTATCTGAACCACACGAGGGGACTGAGGGGGGAATTCTTCAGAAAAATATTTTCCAGACGGCCCAGGAAAAGGTTAGCATAGGACGGGGCCATGCGGGTACCCATGGCAGTGCCGCGTATCTGGTGGTAAATCTGGGAGTTGAAGGAGAAATAGTTTTTGGAGAGGATAAAGTTGGCAAGGGATATGAGAAAGGATGTTCTGGGAAGACTGTTTGGAGGGCGCATATCCAAGAAGTGCTGAAGGGAACTGAGGCCTTCAAGGTGGGGAATATTGGTGTACAAGGAGGTTACGTCAATTGAAACAAGGAGGGAGTCCGGTGGTAGAGGACTGGGGACTTTTGACAGACGTTCCAAAAAATGTGGTGTGTCTTTGATGTAAGATGGAAGGTTCTGCACAAAAGGTTGGAGGTGTTGATCCACCAAGGCTGAAATTCGTTCAGTGGGGGAACCATAGGCCGCAACTATAGGTCGTCCCGGATTGCCAGCCTTGTGTATCTTGGGGAGAAGGTACAAAGTAGGTGTGCGGGGATTTTGAGGGGTGAGAAGGGATAAGGATTGTGAAGAAAGACCTTGTAAGGGGCCTAGGAGGTCCAGGAAGGAGCGAATTTCGAGGCAGATGGAAGAGGTGGGATCTGTGGCATGTGGACGATAGGTGTTGGAATCAGAGAGCTGTTTAAGGGCCTCCTTATCCTCAAAATCTTTCCTCAACTCTATTCCCAACTCCAATAACCTCAACCCTACTGAAATCCGGGCCATGAGAGAACTGTCCAATAACAAAAATATCATTATCCTTCCAGCAGACAAGGGCTCCACCACCGTGGTCATGGACCGCAGTGACTACGATGCGGAGGCCCTTAAACAGCTCTCTGATTCCAACACCTATCGTCCACATGCCACAGATCCCACCTCTTCCATCTGCCTCGAAATTCGCTCCTTCCTGGACCTCCTAGGCCCCTTACAAGGTCTTTCTTCACAATCCTTATCCCTTCTCACCCCTCAAAATCCCCGCACACCTACTTTGTACCTTCTCCCCAAGATACACAAGGCTGGCAATCCGGGACGACCTATAGTTGCGGCCTATGGTTCCCCCACTGAACGAATTTCAGCCTTGGTGGATCAACACCTCCAACCTTTTGTGCAGAACCTTCCATCTTACATCAAAGACACACCACATTTTTTGGAACGTCTGTCAAAAGTCCCCAGTCCTCTACCACCGGACTCCCTCCTTGTTTCAATTGACGTAACCTCCTTGTACACCAATATTCCCCACCTTGAAGGCCTCAGTTCCCTTCAGCACTTCTTGGATATGCGCCCTCCAAACAGTCTTCCCAGAACATCCTTTCTCATATCCCTTGCCAACTTTATCCTCTCCAAAAACTATTTCTCCTTCAACTCCCAGATTTACCACCAGATACGCGGCACTGCCATGGGTACCCGCATGGCCCCGTCCTATGCTAACCTTTTCCTGGGCCGTCTGGAAAATATTTTTCTGAAGAATTCCCCCCTCAGTCCCCTCGTGTGGTTCAGATACATAGATGATATATTTATGATCTGGACCCACGGGGAGGACCACCTCCTAGACTTCCTCAACTCACTAAATGATAATCACTCCATCAATTTCACATGGTCATATTCCCACACCTGTATCACCTTCCTTGACGTAGATATCACCCTACGACAGGGGACCCTCCATACCTCAGTACACATTAAACCGACCAATTTACAACAATACCTACACTTTGACAGTTGTCACCCCTTCCACATTAAACGTTCCCTCCCATACAGCCTTGCAATCCGTGGCAGACGCATCTGTTCGGATCATGAATCAATCTCCAGTTACTCCCAAAAACTATCCCAAGCCCTTGTTTCCCGCCAATACCCCCATGATCTGGTGGAAAAACAAATTTCCCGTGCCATCACCCACAATCCTCGTTCTGCACCTCCTAAAGCTGACCGTGGTCCAACACTTGTCACCCAGTTCTTTCCTGGCCTGGAATCTGTCAACCAGATACTCCGCCGTGGGCATGATTTCTTACGTTCCTTCCCTGAAATGCGTCTCCTCCTTCCCAAAATCCTACCCACTGCTCCCCGCACTTGCTTCAGCAGACCGCCCAATCTGTACAACATCTTGGTCCACAAGTATTTACCTGCCGACTCCCCTAGACCTCCACAGGGATCTTTCCCGTGTAACAGACCCCGCTGTAAAACTTGCAGCATGCACCCTGCCACCACTACTTACTCTAATCCTGTCACAGGCGAATCTTTCCCAATAATTGGACATGCCACATGTGCTACCACTCACCTTATTTACCAACTCACCTGCATCCACTGCACTGCCTCTTACATTGGTCTCACCACTCAACAACTTTCCTACAGAATGAATGGCCACAGGCAAACAGTTTATACTTCCAACCCAGACCATCCCGTGGCAATTCATGCGAACTTCCATAATTCAAACAACCTCAACACCTGTTTCACAGTCAGAGCTATTAGAGTTTTTCCAAATACCACCACCCCTTCAGAACTCCGCAGATGGGAACTAGCCTATCAACATATCCTTGACACCAGACACACCCCTGGCCTAAACCTACGTTAAACCTGTCACTTGCCATCTCTCATTTCATTTTACAGTCTGTTATTTTTATATTATTATTATTTTTTTTTTTTATATATTCTATATAATTTTTTTTCCCTTCTTTATTTATTTATTTTTTTAATTTTTTGTATATATTTTCAATTATAACTTTTTTAACTAAGCTACACAGACATTATATTTATTTGTTTCACTTTTATCGCTGGTCAGGCCTATTCCCCCCCCCCCCTCCCGGCAATTCTTCCACTACCACGCGTTTTTTCCGCCTGTGCTTCATTCATGTGGCGGGCTCGGATGTGACCACATCTTTCCCCCTGCCATATGTCTCGCCTCCTACACGAGTAAGACTGAAAAGTCGAAATATTGTGTAATTCTTTTGTTTTTGTGTTTTTACGTGTTTCGCCCTCCTGCCTTCATCTGTGGTAAGTGACGGGTAACTGTTTATTTTCCCTATCCTATCTTATTTTCAATGGTAAATAACCTTGGTCATATAGGAGAGACATACGGCAGGGGGAAAGACTACATTCAGAACCGCCAATTGAATGAAACGAAGATGAAAAGCGTGGGAGAGTGGTGTTTGAACTGGTGGTGGGAGAGAAAGCTTACTAATGATTACTGTGGAACAAAATAATGTATGTGACAATTAGTAGAGATAAACTGATTTTGATGTGTTAAAGAAGTAAATAAATAAAATAGAAAGATATTAAAAAATACTAAAAATACATACACACGTTCAAAAATATGGGAAAACTAACTATAAAATTACGAAATAGTAAGTGACAGGTTTATCATAGGCCAGGGGTGTGTTTGGTGTCCAGGATATGTTGATAGGCAAGTTCCCGTCTATGGCGTTCTGAAGTGGTGGTGGTGCTTGGAAAAACTGACAACTCTAACCTTGAAACAGGCATTGAGGTTGTTGGAACTGTGCAAGCTCAATGGATGGTCTGGGTTGGAAGTATAAATTTTTTGCCGGTGGCCATCCATCCTGTAGGATAGTTATTGAGAAGTGAGACCTACCAGCCTCCTGTCACAGGATAATCCTTCAGGCCGCTGCTACTTACTCTAATCCTATATAATTACTATTATTGGACACGCCACTGAACTACAACACACTTTACCAACTTTCCTATCTCCATTGCATTGCTTCCTACATCAGTCAACACTCAACAACTATACTACAAGATGAATGGCCACAGCAAAAAATTTATACCCAGACCATTTAGTGGCAATTCATGCCAGGCTACATGATTCCAACAATCTCGAAGCCTTTTTCACCTCCACCTCCACCTATGCTAAACCTGTAACTATTTTGCATTTTTACAGTCAGTTTTCTTATATATTTTTTAACTTATAAAAATATATACATATCTTTCTAGTTTTATTTATTTACTCCAAAAACAGATAAAAATTATACATTTCTTATACCAATTTCATTTCACCTTGACTTCCAGAGATTATTTTGTTCCACATTTATCATTGGCCAACTTTCTCCCCCCTCCCCCCCCTGCCCTACCCACCCATTCAAAAACCATCCTCCCGCATATTTCATCTTTGTTTCATTCATTTAGTGCGGGGTTTTTCAAAGTGGGGTACATGAACCACTAGGGGTTCGCGTCAAGATACGTTATGGCGGCTGGTTGGCTGTCTGTAGTTTCCTACACGCACAATGATGAATTGAGACCGAACATGAAGAAAACGCTCCTAAAATTGACTCGACCTGCTGCAAGAATCAAGCTCACCAATTACATTAATGAATAACATTGCATTTTTGTATCTGCATTACTTTTGTAATATAAAACTTAAAAGAACATTTTTAAAAAATGGGGTGGGGGTGGGCCATTACCTGGGAAATGTTATAGGGGGTACGCAGAGCTATAGGTTTGAGAAACCCTGATGTAGCAGGTTCGGATGTGGTCGCATCTTTCCCCCTGCCATATGTCTTGCCTCCTTCATGATTAAGGTCATTTCCCGAAATTTTGTGAAGTTGTTTGTGTTGTAATGTGTTCATCTCACCCTCCTGCCTTCATCTATGGTAAGTGATGGATAATTTTTACTCCATCCTATTTTAATCAATAGGTATATTATAGTAAGATGTACTAATATTGATTATTAATTTCCTTCAATCAGCTTATCTCTTCTTTGCATACCATCTGAAATGAAGGTGATTAAAGAAAAGACCTTCAGTTAGCTGTAATGAACACTAATTTAGTGAAGGTGACATGTTACTTTTAAATATATGGATGTAGGAGGGGAAATGAGGTGGATGAATTTGATGTATAGAACCAAGACAGACTGCAAAATAGAGCAGGATAGGGATGATGAAGTCATTTCGAATTAAAAGAGATACGCAAGAGCATGTAGAATGTATTAGGAGATCGAGAACGTGGCTTAATGATTACAGCACTTCCAAACTGATGCCACGGGAATTTTTAATGTCTGGAATAATTTCGAAGGATAGTATTCAAAGATGGGACTGAGAGCTCCACTGTCTAATGATTTGTCACCATAACCAATATGTAAGTAGTTGGTGTTATGGACAGTAGTACAAACAGCAACTGGATGGTTGCAGTTTTGAACAGGCCGTGCATCACAAGAAGCCTTCATATTACAGTAACTTCTGAAACACCAACCACTTCAATTGTGGGTTGTGCCCCCTCCCCCTTCCTTCCACACACACACACACACACACAGTGAAAGAGGGGGGGGGAGGAGGGGAGATGGAGGAGCTCAAGAATCAAAAGGTGCCACTAAAATTATCAGAACAGAGAATCGTTATTACTAAGATAAATATATGGCCAATACAAACCCTACAAGTCCTGCACAATATGCTACATTTCCATCTGAACGATCTGCATCCTGTGCAACAACTGTAATAAACTGAACAATATATGGAACATGAGGTTCCATGAGCTGAACATCAGGACTAGGAGTTGAGCCATCTCCCTTCAAGCCTTGCAAAATTCCTGTGTAAGCCTCTAGCACACCTTCACGTAATTCGTTCAGGTATTCTATCATATCGTAGTCACTCTGCAAAATTAAAAATAATGTTTTGCTAAAAATCTGGCATAAGGGCTAAAAAAAAGTTGAAAAATTACAGCGTGAGACAATGCTCTAGACTGTTTAATATCAAAACTAAATCCACAAAATAATACTTACTCGATCAACTTGAGCCTGTGATGCCTGAGCCAATGTCTGAAAGATCACCTCTAAATACTTCTTGAATTCCGGTCCGATGCTTAAAGCAATATCACCGAACACAGACAGTATCTGAGGCTTCACAGAACGATGAACAGTGTTGTCCTCAAATTCAAAACAACACAAGTTAAAAAAACACAGAAACAAAAGGAAATTTGACATGAGCAAAACAAATTTATGAAACTTACTCCCAAGTTCTCTAGTAGCAGCATCATAATCTCATCACAGTATGGAAGAACCTTAATCTTCAATGCTCTGCAGATATCTCCAGTTAAGCCAACTGCAGCTCCACAGACCTAGTAACAAATTGAGGTAGCAGTACAAGAATTTTTTTAAACAAGCTTGTCTTATGTTGCTAACAATGAGAACTTTGACAATGATGATAAACTGGGAAAACTAAATACCATGATTATACAGGCCAAAATATTTTTTTGTATAATGTAATTAAATTCCATCAAACAACAAGAAATTAGTAGCAAAGAAGTTGCTGAACTCTACTAATATATGAAGGAATGGGGATTAGTCAACAATCAAAGAATATTATCTATAATATAATAAGCAAGTCTGTCATGTATGATGTCACCTGTCACACCATGACGTCACACTTTTTGCCATTGTTCTTGGTTATGCACATTATTTAATAACATTTCAAAGCATCGGCGAATAAATTAACTGACAGAACAATGAAAAAAAGTATGTATTGCATTTAATCGGCGTATCAGTCATTAGATGCTTATATTCAGGTATTATTCTTTTGATAAATAGAAGTATTCCTTAAATTCTTTGTTTATAGATATGCAAGATAAAAGCTTTGTGTTTCGAGCATCAAAGTAGAAAAGTTTTGATTAGATTGTTACTAAGCATGGGTCAGAATTACAACTGGCATTTGACGTTATGGCAGAGGGCATGAATAATTTAGTTTTAATAAATAAATTAAACTGTATCCTCTTATTGAAATTATTAATTCGTTTGAACAGAAACAGTTGCACACTGATCGTAATCTGTGCATCCTACACTACACTTAAATATTATGTGGCATAATGTAAGTTTATAAGATTTTAATTTCCTTTGCTTTCACTGTGCAATATTACTGAGGGTATTATTTCAGCAACATGTAACTGTGTCAGCCATTCAAAAGTTTTAATATCACGGATAACAAAAAAGAAAGGTGTAAAAACCCTTGAAGATCTATGAACAAATTTATATAGCGATGCAATATCACCACTAAAATGCAATGCAGTAAATGTATTAATATGCATGAGATTGTAGTATTGTTTTTCTGGCATCAAGTTTAGAGTAGTAGGTGGTTAGGTTGAAATGCGACCTGGACCCAGATGGAAACAAACTTTTTGTTACAGCGCTAGGCACAAGGAATTTTATAACAATTGTATTTAATTAAGCAATAGCTAAAAAATTAGTTGTCAGAACACTTAAGGAAAAGTATGTATTTTGTTTAAATTGGCATATTATCAGTTTTTTTTAACCAAAATCATTACATGGTTTGAATGAAAGAAGTTCCCAATCGATCATGATCTACGTGGCCTAAGTCACAAATATTACGTGGCATAGCGTAAGGTTGTTAAGATTTACTTTTAGCATCCTTCGTTTTAACTGGGGTCAGCCGATGTAAGCTGTGTCAGCCGATAAAACATCCATCTTCATCACAGGTAATAAGAAAAAGGTGTAAGAACCTGTGAAGACTGTGATACAAGGAATGTATTAATTCGTGTGTGATTAAAGCTATGGCTTTTCTAGTGGTAATATTGGTGAGTTGGGGTTAGGCTAAAAAGCATCCCAGACCAAGTTGACAACTGAACCTAGCACAAGGGACGATAAACAATGAGCTTTATTTTATAACAATATTCTATTTAGTTAGGCAACTGCAGAGAAATAAATTACCATAACAGTCCGTTAAACCTGCCATTTTTGATGGTCTTTGGGGTTTGATTCTATATAATGAACATCAGATGCAACAAATATAAATAAAAAGTACCAAATTTAATGCTTTTAAAAACTGCAAACTGCTCACTTCTAGTAACAGTATTCAACATCCCAACACCCATAGACACCATTAATGGAATTGAAGTGATCCAATTCACAAATATAAAACATTTTTACATAATCTTTATTATTTCCAGAACGTGATTTTTAGTGAGAAACTATTTTTAATTTGAACTTTTGGCTATAGAGCTTTTTCCATGGAAGCGTCAATAACTGGTGACATCTGCAAATTTTCTAATAAACAATAATGAAAATGAACCAGTTATTTTTTCACCCTAGTTAAAACCACCAATCTTGCTCTTAAATTGTAATGGTTCATTATATTTTATCCAGAAGGCTCAAAAGATAACAAAAATTATTTTACACCACTTCCATTTATGTACATCGTTTCTCTGAAGTATGGCCTATCCACACGGGACTATTAATTATTCTTAGGCACTGTCCGTAGCTCCACTAACATCGACTACATAATTACCGACCAATTTTTCTGTATTTCACTAGTAGTTTTCAATTATTTATTTTTTTAGATTACTAATATTACTAAATCAATTGTAACTTTGTATTAAGTTTTTTACCAGAATGTGTCAAGTTTTATGGTTACCTACAAAAATTTCACATTGTTTAACAGATACCTATACTGAATATATTATGTTCATTAAGACTTGGTGACTAAGTGTCCAACAAAAATTGTATTACCTCTGATTAGTCAGCTAGCAGATGCCCCAATATTTCCAGAGAATTTGATCAGTTAAGGCCATTTTAAAGGAATGCA
Organism: Vandiemenella viatica; assembly: GCA_031002005.1. Classification (NCBI taxonomy): domain Eukaryota; kingdom Metazoa; phylum Arthropoda; class Insecta; order Orthoptera; family Morabidae; genus Vandiemenella; species Vandiemenella viatica. The sequence goes on from JARYHS010009186.1 coordinate 258,964,838, forward strand.
GTCAATGACCACCTGATTAGGCAGCAAATGTCATGAAAACTATTATGCCAATTTTTGTGAACTTAATTTAATCCAGTTCTAGTGTACCTCTTCTTTAACAAATGTTATGAAAAATGCACTACAACCAACACGTATAATTAACCTATAGATTAAAAATATAACTACTTGCAAACTGGATCAGCATTTAACACAAACAGACTGGCTGGATTTTATAAACTGTTTTTATTTTGGGATCATATATCACGACGATTTCATTCGATTCACTAAGGCCGATTAAGTTTTGTCACCCGTCTATAACCCCATAAATTGTGCTGCGTTATGTGTATTATAAGGTATGAAGTATGTTCCCTTCCAAGAATTCACCTAGGTGATTATAGAAAACTGCCTATACATCGTAATCAATGTTAGATATGCAATAACACAAGTCTTTCTTCCAAGTTTCCAGTTAGGCAGAAGTTTAAAACACTTGCTTAAAATGCCAGGTAAAGCCAAAACAGATACCAGCAATGATAACACTACTTCTACCTGTCCAAATAAGTTTAAAACTATTGGAGTGGATGAAAAGGTTGTTGGGTGGAGGAATTCTTAAAAGGCAGAAATCAAAGTATTAGAGTAGAAAACGCAGTATAAAAGAGGTGGAAACGAATATGAGAATGCCACAGGGTAGTGTATTGCGACCACTGCTATTATTGTTTGCAGATGACATAATGCTTTATTACAGGATCCAAATGAGAGAAGACTGAACAGCTTCAGGGTGACTTGGATAGAATGTCTAACTGGGTAGGTCAACTTGGAACGAAGATAATCATCAAGAAGAGTCAGCTTATTAGATACACTGATAAAAAAAAGTAAAGATTATTTGTGATTATATGGCTCGGACAGAACTGCAAGATTTGAAATATTTTGGCTTAACATTTGATAATAAACTGAGCAGTGCACACTGGGCAATTGGTAGGAAAAGGTTACAAAATTGTTCATTTACTGGGGGGATGAAAGGATGTTCAAGCGAAATGAGGGAATTTAGTTACAAAATTTTGGTCAGATCACTGCTTGAGTACGGTGTAGTTTGGGATCCACATTCTGGCTATCAAATACACGAGTTGAAGGTTAAAGGGGAGTAGCTAGATTTATCCGCAGAAATTTCTGCAGGTCCCAAACTGATATGATAAATGAGCTGCACTGGGAGTCACTGGAAGACAGGAAGAAGTTGAAAAGAATGCTGGGAGTTTACAAGCGATATGTTGCTGAAGGGGCTTGGAGGGATGTTTGTCAAAGAATTCGAGTAGTGTGGAATGGAAAGATGACCATGGGTACAAGCTGGCACCCTATTTCATACATAAGGGAGTGAGAATTTTTTTTATTGGTTACAGACTGGGATTGGCATAAATTACTAAGGGAAGTGATGAAAAATTTACCAAAAATGCTGAAGGATTTTAAAATTTAAATTAGCAGATGGCAGAAGTGGACGGGTGGAGAAATTTAACAAGATTTAAAAAATAACAAAAAATTAGATGAGTGGGGAAATTGCCACCAGACCATGTACTACGTTGCAATTCAATTCAATCAAGTTATCTAAATTTCTGAGATCATTACCAAGCCACACCATACTGACCAAAAATAATAAATCAATAGTCAGAGGAAACTTGAAACACAGAAGTTAGATTTTTTAACTCTGCTCCAATTACTCTTAGCTGATCATTGTCTCCTGTAAACACACAATGTTGGGAAATCTTTTATGTATACATTATGGATAATTATTTAGAACTGTACACAATATTTAATACAACAGGAAACCAGCCCAAGTGTAGTTAGTATCTGTGGTAGCATAAAAACAAAGTGTAATGAATGTAATACACTCAACACAAATTAAACAATGAACTAATCAAGTGTTTTTGATGCTTTTGTGTTTCCTGTGAGAATATTGAAGCAATCATTTTCTTAAACAATTTGTAGAAGAGCTTAGTATGGAACTGAAGATTGATGATACTAGTATGGTTTCATGTGGTAGGTCTGGGTGTGCACACTCCTTTCGTCTTGCCATATGTCTCACCTCTATCATTAGTAAGGTTAATCACTGAAATATTGTAAAGTGTGTTTCTGTGTTTGTCCTGGCGAACCTGCCTTCATCTATAGTAAGTGACTAGTTATTTTCCCCATTTGATTACAAAACGGCAGTTTCATGCCACCATTATTCAATACTAGTATGATTTATAACACTGACTAATCTATTTCTACTTGATACTTAAAATACACAGCAACAATGGAGTAAGAAGAAATGCTGTGGGATGATAATATGGAAAGCAATGGTAAAATACACCCACCACTCACCTAAGTTGAACAAAATATGGCAGCAGCAATAAAAAACTCTACAAACATAAAAACAATATTTTGTGCTATGCCCATTGAACAATGTGACTAAGGTCATAGCCTCATATATTGTGTTTTTTGTGATCGTTTTTAATGCTACTGCTGCCCATGTCCAGCTTTGCTGAGTGGTGGATGTGATACTTAGCAATACTATATGAGAAACTGAAGATCACTAGCTTTTTTTTAAAATTTGGATGATAAACCAATTAATTCCACATACAGGAATATGAAACAAATTTGGAGAACACTCGGAAGCTATTACTATGTTAAACCACTGTGAAGATATCCAGCAGTTTAGTTTCCAGTAAACGTGGCAAAGGCTGATTGCAATTCAAAATGATATATTTAAATGCAGCAAAAAGGCATTTCTTTCTTTCTTTTTGGTATTAAGAATGTGAAAACTATCACTCAAAGCAGGAACTGAAAATTATTTCATTTTTATTAAAGCATACCAAAAACAGAGTATAAAGTGTCAAATTACAGAATTTTGTAACTTACCTGATACTCCGCATGATTTTTTAGACCCAGACAAAGGAAAGGCTTAAAAGCTTCCATATATTTCATAAAGCCCTCTCCTAGAACTTCTACTAGAGTGGAAACTGCCATAAGAGCATCTTCTTGAACACCGCCAGCTTTGCACGAATTCGAATTGAACATTTGAAGCAGTGCTGTCATTATGGCATCTGATATTTGAGGAGCATCTTCTGGAGTTACTTTCCTCAAGACACTCTGAAAACATTCTTAAAATCAGTATATGCAATAATGTTCACTAAAACAGAAAGACAGATAATACATTTATGCAACGAGGAATAGAAACAATGTCACCCAATTTTTAATGAATGCTGAACATTTTAACATAGATCTCTCAAAAACGAAACATGGAAATTCAAAACAAATGAACCACTTATAAATGGTTCTGATTAAAACAGCCTTTATTACTAAAGGCTGATGTCTTATGAATTTAACTGCGATTTTTAGTAAGTGTTATTTCTACATTAAATTAGTTCAACATTTGAGCTTCAGTCTTATTCTATAAAAAATTATACAAACTAGTAAATTGACAATGTAAAAAAACCACCAAAACTGTCAAGAAGCATTGTAAGTGATCATTAGAGAAGATATTTTTATCCCAAAATTGACAAAGCAAAGTAGGTGAGAAGGGTAAAGCAGTTTGTAAGAAGAATATGAAACATTTGCAAACAGTAAAGCAGTATTATTGTTATTTTAATTATTAATTTAATTGTAATGGAGCTTACGCTCCAATGGCAATTCCACGAGTCTTCTAATTACCCCATTTTATATTATTTTTAAATTTTCTCTTATAGTTGCAGTGTTAAATTCCTCCCCAATTCACTTTTCCGATTTATAAATTTTAATTTTAAATTCCTTAAGTGTTTTTGGGAAATTATTCATAACTTCAGTTTGTAAATTGTTCCATTCCCCGAAACCCTTACCAACAAAAGAAAACTATCCAACTCCCTTATGCATAAAATCAAGTGCCAGCTTGTGGTCATGATCGCCTTTCCTCTTCCACATACTATTCCTAATTCTTTGACCAATATCTCTCCAAGCCCCATCACCAACATATGCCCTGTAGGAAAAAATGCTTGGAAAAAAAAAACTGAACAAGGAATTAACAGCAAGGGAAACTGAAGACAGGTTAGTGAAAAAAAATCTCTGCAGGGAGACCATTAAGCAATGCATCTAGAAATTTCTATAGCTATATTAGAAAATTTATGGGAAGAGAGGAGATATTCAGATAGTGGCAGATTTGGAAAAAAAAAAAGGAAATTTAATAACTGGTTTAGTAACATCGACTATGATTCAGGAATGGGAGGGTGTAAATCAAATGTATAGCTTGTCCACATGCATAGAAAAATGATAAATTCTAACGACATGACAAGAGAATAAGGAAAACAAAGATCATAAATGAGCCAGTCTGAATAATATTACTACAGATGTATTTAATGGATACAATATTGTACTTCAACTTGTAATACACTGATTAGGCAAAACATCATGACCACCTGCTTAATAGTACGCAATAGAGCAGAGATACTGCATGACGTGGGTTTGGCGAGTCCTTGGCAAATTTCCGTAGGTTTCTGGTACCAGATGACTAAGCACAGCAATTAAAATTAAATGCTGGTGGTTTGTGAGCACAGAACTGGTGCCTAATAGCATCCCAAATGTATTTTATCAGGCTCAAATCAGACAAATTTGGTTGGCAAGCCATCAATGTCAGTTCATCATCATACTCATCAAACTACTGTAGCACGGTTCTGGCCTTATGACAGACAGTTATCCTGTTGGAAGATTCCATCGCGTTCGTGGAATGCATGAAACACGAAGTGATGCATGCAATAACTATCACGTAGTCCACAGCCTTCGTGCTGCCTTTGATCATTACTACAGGTCTCAGAAAAGTCCATGTGCCTCCCATATTTCATTCAAAATCTTGCGCCCGTGGCATGGCACATATTTTGAACAGCAGTTCGCCTGCAAGTCAGAGTATACAGATGCAACCATCAACCTGGTGTAACAAGAAACGTAATTCATCCAATCAGGGAACAGTTTCCATTGACCCACGGTCCTAACTCTACAATCTCGTGCCCACTGTACACCATTGAGTCAACATGGGAATATGTTGGGCCAGACCGAGGCAGAGCCCCACGTTTAACAAAGAGTTTGGAACGGTGAGCTCCAAAACACTTTTGCCTGCACCACAATGTACTTTTCCACCAGATCTGCCTCAAATCATTCCACATCCCACTTTATAGAGCAGGCAAGCCTTCGACCTCCATGTTTTGTTATGAGGCACCGTCCTCCACCTTGTCACCTACTAATGGTTTCACTGTGCTTCAACCGCTTTCCACAGGAAATCACTACAGTATCATGAAACAGACAACCAGTATCACCACTGCCAAGATGCATGTTCCAAGCCCACACCATTACAATCTGCCTTACATCAAAATCACTATGTTGATGGATTTCCCCATTTCGCACTTTGGATATTCATTTAGCATGTCTTCTCAGCATATATGTTCCTTATCGCATGGAGTAACCCACAATGTAAACAGACAGCATTCAATATTGCGGTGGGTAGTGTTTTGGATCATCAGAGTATACTGAATCTGGAGACTTGGTGTTCCAGAGGACAAGACTGTCATAACAGTAAGATTCCACATAGGATGTGAGAAAAGAAAGATGAAAATTATAGGCCAAGGAGTTTGACATTAATGGTGGTTAAGTTAAAGGAAAAACTGGTATGCAACCACGTCAGATGTCATTGCAATTCATTATTCCAGTTAATGACTGTGCTGATTGTTTGCAGAAGACAGTATCACATAAGAGGATTAAAAATGGAGATGACTGAACAGCTAAAGGGGATCTGCACAGGATATCTAGCTGGGTAGGTCAACATGGAACCTAAATAAAAGTCACCTTTCTAGGAACACAGATAAAAAAAAAGTTAAGGTTTTCTACAGTGGAGGAGAAATTGTTTTTGAAGACCTTAGGTGTAAATATGTTGCCATAATATATAATAAACTCAATTGGGCGGGAAACATTGAGGTGGTAGAGATTTCTAAATCCTTCACTAATTGGAGAGGGTGATGACAAATTGTACTAGGTAAGTGAGGGAATTGGAGTACCAAAACTTTGAACAAACCACTGCTTGTATGTGGGACCCACATTTCATGTGCCAAATTCTGGATTTGGAGGGGATGCAAAGGTAATCTAGATTTGTCTGTACAAATGTTCACAGAATGTAATCAATAACAGATACGATAAAAGTGCTGGGTTGGGAGGACATTTGGATATTAAGCAAGATTTATACAGTTCACTTTTCGTAAGCTGTAGTAATCACTCGCAGTGAAAATGAAAGTTAATGTATTTTTTATTTAGATGTATCACAAATGAACCATTCAGTTCACTTCAAGAAGCTGCAAACAAACTCGTGCATGTTGGAGTGGATTTAATTTGCAGAAACCACGCCTATGAAATTAAGTTACATAGCGAAAAATGTTATTAGAAACGAAAAACGGTGGTGGAAAAGAAATTGGATCTTGCTGCATGCTACAATGTGGGCCCCAGCAACCTTGGTGAAAGTGTTCATTGAAGAACAAAATAGTGTTTAAAACTCGTCTTGAAATGTATGAATCACAAACTGGAAGATTTGCTATCAAAAATCTTGTCACTAATTTACAAAACAGGATACTGCAACAAAAAAAAATGTCTCCCTGCCAAATAGAAGCTAGAAATACTATCCACTTTCCTGCAACTGGTACTGCTTTAGAACACTTGAGGCTGTATTCTGTATAGCTAGATGCACAATTTGCATCATTTTTTTCCCCTGCTTTTAAAGCACAATTTAATTCATTAGAATAACTGGTTCGGATAATTTTAAGTTTGCACATGCTGTATTCTATTGTCAAAAGTGGGATGTTCAATTCTTTAATCAAGCTCTTCATAGCTCGATTCATTAAGTTTTTATTTTTATGACTTCCACAAACACTTGTAATTTTGAAACAATATTAAAAATAAAGATGATGAATGTTCTTTCCATTTAAAAATCATTTTGTATTAAAACATCAGAAACATAGAAGTGCAAACTACCCAGGAGGGCGTTTCATTTCGATATTCTGATTCTTGTTTATACGCGTCACTCTTGATGGTTCATCTGAGTGAAACTCCGAAAGTGAATGAAAAGTTGAACCCGACCAAACTTCCTTCATCCCTCATCTTGCATGATCACTTTGGAAGATTCACCTTTTAGATTGTTCACCTTCCTTTCACTGCGAGTGAGTCACAGGATAATTAGGAACAGTGAAACCGTACATGGAAGATATGACACAGATCATAAGCTGGAGTACTTCAAGCATAAGAGGGTGGGATTTTCTTTGGTATGCAAGCAAATCAGAGAATGGAATAAATTACCAAAGGACAAGTTGAAAAATTTAACAAAAACACTGTAAGAGTTTAAAATTAAAATTCTCAAAGACCGAACATTGATGGGTGGTGAAATTCACTGTAAGAAACTAAGATTAAAAATAAAAAATGAAGTGGAAAAGTAGGTGAGCAGGGGAGTTTCTATCGTATAATATGCTCCATTGTATTTGCAATCGAATTAAAAGCCTTTTACAAAGCATATATTTTACACCAAGGTATTACCTGGAGTGTGGCACAAAGAAGACTTTGCACATCATTGTACTGTGCTCTATCACTGTGATTCTGAATGTGAGTTTCCATTTGAAGAACCTGTTGCAATCGTTCAAGTATAACCATTGTTGTTTTCTGAACCGTAATATAGCAATCACGAGGTGAATTTTTGACCATTTCCATTAACGCCTCGTATGCTGCTGAACGGAGATTTGCCTGCAAGGGATTGAAATTATATATGCATATAAATACATAAAAAATTTGTCTTCAGTAAAAAAATATATACCACCATTTTACCTGTGCTCCATCTGCTCTGTCAGTCGTCTCCAGCAACCGTTGTACTATGAATTCAAAATATTGTGACAAGCAATAGGTTTCTGGCTGAGTCTGTTCCTCTTTCCCAACAGCCTGTTCATAGCTTGCTTCCGCCAAACCAGTGAAAGCCCAGCAGACATTAGCAGCCACTCGTGGCTCAGCTTTCAGGCCGTTAACCAAAGACTCCAAGAGTGGTTTCAAATATGTTTCATTAATGGCCGCTTCTGGAATTATCTCACAAACTCTACCAAATGTCCAAGCTGCTGTATCTCTAACAACCACACTGCTGTCATACATTAATTCTATCAATGTGGGCATTGCTTGTTCAACAAGTGGCTTTAAAGTTGTTGGTTCGAGTCCACCCAAAATTGAACCTGATAAAATAATGTTAAAGCAATTTTCATAATTACAACATTAATCCATTAGTGGGAAAAATCACACTGAACTCCACATTTCAAGGGAGTAGCAATACATACCGAACGCCATTAACGCTGCATCTCTACATCTCCAGTCGGTACTTTTAATGTTGTCTTTAACAAATGGAAGAACATGAGGAACTATATCATCTTCACAGCAGGTAGCAAGCAGCATAAGGCATACACCAGCAGCTTTACTAGGGTTCCAATCATCTTCATCATCATATTCTTCCTTTAATTAAAAACGTAACAGAAATAAATCTTATCACATCAAATAAAGTTCCACAAATACTACACATGCACTTTTTTTTCTACCACCAACCTGCTTTGTTAATTTCTGCATCAGAACTGGAACAAGAAACTGTAAAGCTCCTTTAGCATAAAATCTTGATGTTCTTTGTGGTGGTCTACCAGCTTCAGCAGCCTCACTATCTTCAATGGCCAAATCCACTTCCTCATCGCTCACATTTGACCAAAATTCAATTCCCTGAAGTGCTACTTCATCAATGTCTGAACGCATTGCTTCCAGAGTGATCTGTAAAAATTATTTGTAAATTTACCTAAAGAGCAGAAGATTGAAAAACACTGCACTGAGAAGAAACTAATACCACAACTCCTACTGTCTTGTAACACTTAACTAAACAGTTATAAAAATAGATTAGCAAATAAAACAAACTGCTAGGCTTTTAAACAAGAAAAAAAAAAAAAATCCCAGAATGCCAACGTGAGTTATGTCAACCAGTATTTACTCAATTTACACAATATCTTTGTCTTAAGCAAGGCTAAAAATAAATTTGTTTGTAGCATCACATCAAGTGATGGATAAAATCAAAGATTGTCACGAAAAGCGATCAGACCAGAGCAAACCCTGTTACAAGAATTTAAAAGTCACATTGAAGTTGAAAATGGTTCACTGTTCTACAGAAAATTAAACATGACTGCCTCCTCACATGTGTCCAACTACACCACACCTCCTGCTATCAAGTGCAAAACATTACACAGCTCTACACCGTTACCACTCCAATAGTCACCAGGCAAAAGACGACAGAAGTGCTCGCTACCCGTAAAAACGAGCAGAAATTAAAGTTCATAATAGGGTCATTTTATTGACCTCTGGATTCTACATTTGCTAATACGGAATATTTTAGAGGCACACTTAATAGTATTTCTCAAAAACTTCAGGGACATATCGATCATGGATGGCGATTCTAATCTATTGTCAGTTAAGTCGGACACATGTACGCTTAGGTCACGTGGAAGAGGTAGGTTAATGACCAAAACGTTCCTAGAATAATTCGTGGAAAGATCTCTTTAACAGATGGTCAAAAAACCAATGTGGTGCGACAAAGATTCCCTGTCCATTCTGGATCTTTTTCTTATAGGTAATCTGGACATTGTCGATAAATTTTGTATAGAAGTTGGTATAAGTGATCACAAGGCAGCTGTGACGAATTTAAAATCTAGTCTGAATTTAAAACATGAAAAATACAAACTTGTACATTGCTTTGATAAGGCAAATGATGCGGGTATGATCGATCATTTGGCGAAAAATTTTGAAACATATACGCTGAATTCAAATGTTGAGAAACTTTGGTATAATTTGAAAGCAATAATATGTACTGGTGTAAATCAATTTGTTCCCAAGATATTTATTTAGATTAGTAAGAACTTTACATGGTTCAGTCAGGAAGAGAAATATTGTCTCAAGAATCATGGTAAAGACTTGTCTCATCGCGTTAAATTAGTCCAGTTGGGAACAGAAGCATGTAAGGCAATGCGAGAAGGTTTTGAAAAATTCCAAGGCGGGAATTTATCAGAAGATCTGATTACTAATACAACTGGTCATATAAAAGTAATAAGAGGCTCTTGAACGTTAAGTCATCAGTGATTAAGGAAAATGGGGAATTAAGGAAATTAGCATAAAGAAAGCAGAAATTTTGAATAAAATCTTTAACAAACTTTCACAACAAAAAACCGAGGAAATCCTGATATTTGACAATCGTACCGACAAAATCATAAAAGATTTCGTTCTGGAATCAAGGTTATTATGAAACTGCTTAGGAATGTAAAAACCAATAACAGTGCCACACCAGAAGGCATTCTTGCTAGATTTTACTATAGGAACACACAGGAAACTGTGCCATATTTGATGAAATTATGTACTGCCTACTCGAACAAAACGTACCAGCTGAGTGGAAGACCACCATCGTAAGTCCAATATTTAAAAGTAGGAATGATAATGATCCTCAAAATTATAGACCAATCTCGTTAGCCTCAATATTCTCCAGGATTTTAGAACATACCATCTATTCAAATGTCGTGCAGTTTTTGGATGAAGAGGAGATTTCAAGCCCAAATCAACATTAATTCAGAAAAAAACTGATGCTGTGAGACCAAATTGCACTTACAAGTTATAACTTGTGCTGTATTATGAATAAGCAATCCCAGGTTGATTTTGTTCAATTATATTTTAAAAAAGCTTTCGACACTATGCCTCATACTAGATTACTTACGAAACTTCGTAGTTATTGCCTATCTAGACAAATATGCGACAGTGTTGCAGACTTTATGAAGGTTATAACATAGCATGTAGTACTTGACAGCGAGCGTTCATCACTGACCGAAGTACAGGTTCCCCAGGGAAGTGTGATAGGGCCCGTTTCTCATATACATTAATGATTTGTGTGATGTAAAATGGAGGGAAAAAAAATTGTTGATACTATTATATATTGTGAAATAAAAACCCAGGATGACTGATTTGTTATAAGCTGATTTTCTGAAAATAATCGCTTGGTGCAAAGACTGGCAGCTGGGGTTAAAAGCGAAAAAAGTGCCAAGTTATGCATATAAGTAAAAAGGTCACCATTTAGCTCTGAATATACCAATTAATGGCACTGTCCTTAGAACAGTAGATTCTGCTAAACAGCTAGGGGTAACACTTTGTAGTAATTTGCTGTGGAATTAACATGTTGAGAAGGTAATTGGGAAAGCAAATCATATGCTCCAATTTCTAGATTGTAATTTAAAAAAAGTGTACACCAGAAGTTAAACAGATTGCATACAAAGCACTGGCGCATCTTCACTTAGAATATTGTTGTTCTGTATGGGGCCTCCATCAAATGGGGTTAATGGAGGCATTGGAGAAGGTCAAAAGAAGAGCCACCCGATTCGTGACAGGTACATAGCAGGAGAAAAGGTGTAAGTGCAGTGTTGGTGATGAGGGGATGCACGAGAGAAGTAAAGGAATTGGGTTACAAAACTTTGGTCAGACCATTGCTCGAATATGGTAGTGTAGTATGGGACCAACATTTTGAGTATCAAATACAGGAGTTGGAGAAGGTGCAAAGAAGGGTTGCTAGATTTGTTTCTGGAAATTATTGCAGAATGCAATCAGTGACATATGATAAAGGAGCTGGAATGGGATTCATTGCAAGACAGGAGGAGGATGAGGAGAGTAATGGGAGTGTACAGGGCGTATACTGGCGATGAGGCATGGAAAGATATTGCAGTAGGTATGAAAAGTAGTTCATGGAAGGGAAAAGATGACCATGACCACAAGCTGGCATTTGATGTCAGGCACAAGGGTGTGGGAAGATTTTCATTTTTAGGTAAGGGTGTCAGGGATTGGAATGAGTTACCAAGGGGAATAATGAATAACCTACCGAAAACGTTAAAAGAATTTAAAGTTAAAATTTGTAGAGGGAAAATGTAGGTGAGTGTAGGATAGGGGGAAGTTGGGTGTGTAGGGAAATTGCCACCGGAGTGTGTGCTCCATTGCAATTAAATTAAATAATTAAAGTGGTTAGGTTGGGAATGCATTGCTCTCGGCAGAAGCTAATTGAAAAATTCATGACTGACCTATTTCAGTGTGACAGCAAACACACATTACTACCAGCAACATTCATATCTAGGAATAGCCGAGAAAATAAGATAAAAGAAATCAGGACCAGAACCAATTTATTTCTATACTCATTTTTCCACGAGCAATTAAGGAATGGAACAGGAAGGATTTATCAAGCGAGAAAACTTAGAATCTGAGGGGGGAAGGTTTCAATAAACCACTCTGGCCATCCTGATCCGTGTTTTCCCAGATCACTGCTAGAACGGTTCCACAAAACAGCCCATGGGCACCTACCATATCCCATCTGTCAATTCCTATGTACAAACGGTTATAAATTATGATAGGTGCAATGCACCTGTGCCACCCACTTTTAGTGAATTATGGGGCAAAAATAATAGTAATAGTAAAGAACTTCTCAGTTAAGAAAATTCTCCAAACCAAAAACAGTTTGTAAAAACATTACAAATATAATGAAACATTTCCAAATGGCTTTACTTACAGGAAATAATGCTTGTCCCATGTAAGGTTCCATGTACTGGTAGTAAAGGGACATTATTTTCACCAAGCACTGAAGAGCGGCTACTCTAACTTGTGTGTCTTGTGACTGGGTAGCCTCACAAACCACCTCCATGATAAAGTTACGCTCAGACTGCAAAAACACAAGCATCGTTGAATTAATAAATTAAAAACTCATCACCTGCACTGAAATGTAATCTTTAAATAGTTTAAAAATACTACAAAATTACACCTATTGCTCTACTCAAATTACTGTAATAATTTTAAAGCAAGTACATATATAGTGAGAGAGTGTGTATGCACACCTAACCCCTTGCCACATGTATTCTCTCTATGCATGAATGTGGTGTAATAAAATATTATTTAAAAAAAGGCATCCTTTGGCAATGTATCTGGTAAATGATGGGTTATCTATTTCTTCACTTTCATATGCATTACCTAAAAGAATTTCAGCTTTCATTATCGTAAACTATTTTAAATATGCTACTTATATGCACAAACTGCAGTAGTGATCAATGTGACTTCAGCATAACCAATTTCTAAAGTGAAGACTGGCTTAAAAACAATGTTTATCCTTCCAAAAACTAGAAAATATTTGCATTTTATAAACCCTTTGTGAATGTTTCCTCTACAATTCATTTATCTTAGAACCACTGTTAAAGAAATTATAGTAGCCTATCTGCACAAACATTTTTATCTTGCACAATTTTTTAAAAATTAAAACCTCTATTTGATCAAATTTTATTCACTGTATTACCATATATTTCTTGAATTATGTTGACCACTAGAGGTATGTTTGAAAACCTTCACAGCTTCTTGTGAAACATGCAATCATAATAAACATCAAACAACCTTTTTTTAAAAAAAAAAATGAAAAATTCCTCAAGTTTGCCCTGATAAGCAACCACTTTATGGTGAGCTAGACCACAGCTTTTCATAAAATGAGGCAATATTAACCAAAAGTAGAGGAAGTTAACCTTCAATTTATACAAGTTGATGGCGGAGGATAGCAGTGACAAGAAACAAAAGCAATTTGTTTGTATTATTCTTTTATCAGTGCAACTTCGTACCCACCATCTTTACGTTTGAAAATAAAATCTTAGGTACGATTTTTTTTTTTAACTCAACTACATATATGACAGTTTACATGATGCACCAGGATTAAATCACACAAGCATACTAGTGGCCCACAACAAACTGCTCTCAACTAGAAAGCCTGTGTCTGCACACAACTAAGAGGCAAGAGAGTAGTTCATAATATAGGCAAAATAAAGATTTATAATAGTGCTGCCATTAGTCTATCACAGATGTACTAACCTCCTTGTCAAAATTTGCACGTGTGAATTCCAGGGAATTCAGAAGAGCCGTTGTTGCCGCCAAACGAACATGGTTACTAGGCTCGTTCTGGCGCATTCCATGAATTATCGCAGTCAGAATGTTATTTGATTGAGAAACCAACACCTCATGTTCCTACAGGAGAAATTAAGGAAAGCATTTTTAAAACAAAAAAGCCCTGAATTCACATATTAAATCATACAAATATTACAGAAAACTTACTATATCCTGGCAGATATAACCTATGGCTTCAAGGGTTGCCTCTTTCATCATTTCAGTGCTAGTTGTGCTTATGACATTATTCACCATAAGATTTATTAAATCTGGCCACTGACCAACTGGCAATTCTGCAACTGCGACATATGCCACACACTGAGCAGCTGAGCTCGGACGGTTATTCTCAGTTCCCAGGGCAGCTAGAATCTGAAATTATTAAATTGTAAAATCACAAACAATCAGAAATTAAAATTATCCCAATCAGTTATACTACTCACATTTTTCTTTACGTAACTTCTTGTCTCTTCTGGGAAAGCAAGCCACCTCTGCTGGTACTGTGTCTTTAGTGAAAGGTCTTTCGAAGTAAGGGTATTTTTGAGCTGAAGACCAGCAGCCATCCTTGCCACAGGACTATTTCCCCCATGGTGTAGAATGTCCGACAGAGTCTTAAGAAATTGGCCCTGAGGGGAGGAAAAAAATCAAAACATTTATACAATACTATGTACTGAAAATTCAGGACAAAATCCCCCTAAAACAAAAACACATATGCAACTAGCAACCACAGCCCACAAATTAATTCTTGCCAACTCCACAGTGTTGATCGTGATATCACATCGTCCACCAAAATCAGCACACTTCCAACATTCTACTTTGAACAGCTTTCCTCAATCTCAAATTACCTGATGCTAAAACAACTACTTTTTCTTCAACAACCAGACATGTGATCATATTTGGGGCACTGGCACTGCCAGCTGATGACACCCTCCCATGCAAACCTCTTAATAGACTGTCTGTCATTCCTACACTACCGAAAAATATTGTAAATATAGCGAAAATATACGTCATCACTAGGTTTTAGGTAAAATATGCAATAACCAGTGAAAATGGGTTTAATATGCAAATGCATATGCAAACATGCAAATGCATATAATCCGGTCTCTAGTCATTACCAAATGACAAAACCAATGGCATCGTTTTATTCCTGTATAGTAATTTTTAAGAAAGATATGCTCAAATTCGAATTGCCTCACTGGAAAGGATCTCTCTATCTTCTATCACTAGTGCCTTTCGTAAGTCAATTAGCTGTCAACTGTAAATGGAGCTCTATACAGAAACAACATCTTTCCTGAAACCAGGAATAAGCTTTTCATTACTGAACTTTTTAGTTTTAATTCAAGTGAGATGGTGGCGAGAGGAAGTTGTGCCTTCAATACTAAAATAACTTAATTGGCTAGTTGACTAATTTGAAAAATAGGTTAATACTTTACCTTAGTATCTATTTCACTAAATAAAATGTATTATTTTTTTTAAGGTCAAGACTGTCATGGTGTCTTGAATGGCGTCACACCACCCGAACCAAAACAAAGTTGTCATGTATGTATATGGCAAGCGTCAAGTGTTCTTTAATTAAAAATGAATTCCTCATTTTAGTAGTACCCCAATGTAAAATCACAACAATAAAAATGCCAAATAAGTTATTTATATATGTTCCAAACAGTGAAAAGATACAGGAAAAGTGGTTAAAACTTGCAAGGAGGGAGGATGTTCATAATTTATCTGCAGATTCAGGAATCTATTTTTGTGAAGATCATTTTGATGTAAATGTTTGTTCACAATATATTTCTAAATCTAAAGCAAAACTGATGAATTTTGCAGAACAGCTAATTTTAAAGTACTGATAACACAATAAGGTATGAGTTGAAGATGTTTTGGTTTTATGATTTACTGTATTATCTTTCTTTAGTGTTACATTTAATATAATAAACACACTCTGGCGGCACTAGCGTTACCATAGTGGCACAATCTGATGATAGATTCTTATGCAGCTCGATGAAACAAATCGAAAATAAAGATTTTTTTTTTTT
This sequence comes from Vandiemenella viatica, assembly GCA_031002005.1. NCBI lineage: Eukaryota > Metazoa > Arthropoda > Insecta > Orthoptera > Morabidae > Vandiemenella > Vandiemenella viatica. The sequence continues at coordinate 258,980,869 of JARYHS010009186.1, forward strand.
TTTTTTTAAATATCTCTCATGTCTCTAGATATCATAATTGAAAGGTGATGTTCTTAGGCTGATACGAAGCTTAGAGCAGATTGGAAATTGGCAGTGCCATAGCTTTAAAATTTGTCATACCTGTTTTTGAGGATATACTTTCCTGGAATAGGTGTATATAAATGCAAAAAGAAACATACCTTAGATGTGATGCAACTAAAAAGTTATGAAATAGGCATCGCACAGAAATAACAGTACCTAACAACAACCATATCCAATGACATTATTCATGCCAAAGATGGTATCGATGCGAAGAACGAAATATTTTGTTATTTCGTATAGGTCTTCCTTCTGGTTTAGCTCTTTAGCACTTGGTTATACTTCACAAATGTAACCTCATACTAGTATCAATAAATTTACTAAATGTATGCCTAAGCAATAGGTTATTGTTTACAAAACTGAAATAATGCTAATTAAGCTAATAATGCATAACTGCACTTGTGTATACTTACACTGAAGTTTTAACATTGCATAATTTCGGTGATCAAAAGTCGGTATTTCACACGATGAATCTGCCAAGTGTTACGGTGTCAATTTTGGCCAATTGCTACTATTTGCTTTGCTAAATCTTGGTTAAATAACGAATTACACTTGTCTTTCAGCATATAACTGAGAACAACTATATTAACATGACAAAAGTTCCAACAAACAAATAATTTACCAAGTAACCTGTTCTATTCTACAAAAATGTCAATTACAACTTTGGCGTCTCGGGTGGTGTGACGTAATGCTTTATCATTGGCGTTCATCATCATGTGACTGAATGCCTGATTTTGCCGAATTTATAATAAATAATTTTGTTTTTTTTCTTATCTCCTTAGCATCCGCTCGGGTCCCTGTGTGCTCTAGATGCATTAACGCGCGAGCCACTTAGTGACCAGGTCAGGTAACCATATTTCCACCCCAGCTGGTCAATTGCTTTCCAATGTACGGCCCGTGCGTGTCTGCAGTTGCGATCTTATTTGTGTTGCTATTTTCATTTTAGTTTTACCTGAGAAAATGGATTGCTGTCGTGTTTGTACAAAGGAAGAAATGATTGAGATTTTTACTAGGAACGACAGTGAGAATGATCTCTCTGATATGGATGATAGTGAAGACCCTTCAATAAGATCTCGAAGTAATACAGTAATACCCCGCTTTACGCGAGGGATACGTTCCGCAAAAAATCGCGTTAAGTGAAATTCGCGTATATCGGGGTTTACGATTAAACAGAGTCAAAAGTTAAGGCAAAAAAAAAAAAAAAAAAAAAAAAAATTACAAATCATTGGAATCAATCTCTTTAATTCTAAGAACACTTTATGCAGTATTACATTTTTTTTAATGGAAAAATACATCTATTGTCTTTTAAGTAGCATTTCTTCTACGTTCTTGTAATATACGTTCACCCAACGCTGTTTTTAATTGTTTGACACATGGTCCAAACACGGTCATCATCACTATCTATGCTATGCAATATGTCCAAACCTGAATAAATTTTTGAACGAATATTTTGTATTCCGCTTGAAGATAAAATTCTTTCTACTTGTCCTTCCTCATCGTTTATGAAATTATTCTGTAACTCGATCAGATCTTCATTGCTGTGAGGTTCGTCGTGAGTTGCTACAAGTTCTTCAAGATCTTCTACCGCGACATCTTCAAGTTCAGACCACTTAATCATTGCAGCAATGTCTTCAAGCACTTGTCTGTGCATTTGGACAATTCTTCTAGGTGCTTCAACTACATCTGGCCAAAGATTACGCCACACCCTGTTCATACAACTCCTTTTAACTTCGTTCCAAGACTCGTCTATGTTGTGAATATCCTTCAGGATGTTGTATGACTTCCACCGCTCTCGCATAGACTGTCTTCATTCCCAGTCTGTTTCATGAATTAGTTGGCTAAAAGTGCGGCGATGGTAATAAGCTTTGAAGTTTGCTATTGCTCCCTGGTCCATAGGTTGTAATATTGACGTAGTGTTTGGTGGAAGGAACATCACGTACACTTTTAAGTCTCTCAAGTGAGGTTGGATGTCCTGGGGCATTGTCTAAGAGTAATATAACTTTACGTTCAAGCCCATTTCTGTCACAGTAGGATTTTAATGACTGGCAAAAACTATTAGAATACCAATCGTGAAAAACTTCCCGTGTAACTCGCGCCTTTCTGTTATACCGCCCATGATTGGTAGGCTTATCTCGTCTGTACCTCGCATTGCATGATGTGTTTCTGAATGGTAAACCAGTAAAGGTTTCAGTTTGAAATCACCAGTGGCATTACCACCCAGCAGAAGTGTTAGTCGATCTTTCGTAGCTTTGAAACCGCTGGCTTGACGTTCTTCTTTAGAAATGAATGTTCAAGATGGCATATTTTTCTCACTAAAGCCCGGTCTCATCATCATTGAAGATGAGACAAACAGGAATTTTTTCTCGTGCTACGAAATCTTGAAACTTGTCTGGAAACTCAGTTGCAGCTTGAGTGTCCACACTGGCGGCCTCAACTGTTATCTGGATATTGTGAAGATTGGAGCACTGCTTGAACCGATGTAACCAGCCTCTGCTGGCAGCAAAAGCCGGAGTGGAAGTCACCTTCTTCTGTCTTTAACATCTCATACAAAGATTTTGCTTTCGTGCATATGATATCTTGAGTCAGTGATGTGTTCTTCTTATTTAAATCTTCGATCCAGACTGCTAGCAACTTCTCCATTCTTTCTAGGATAGAAGATCTCGAACGAGAAGTTTTGATGCACTTATAGGTGTTGAACTTTAGCTGGAAAGATTAATTTTTTGTCGATTTTTAAAAATCGTTCTTACAGTCGATTCTGACAGACCAAAATCTCTGCCAACAATTGTTGCTTTTCCTCCATTTTCCGTTCTTCTTTTCATCTTCAATTCCAAAGTTACGCTTTTACGCTCCGTAGAGCGGCATTTTTAACGTAGTGTTAAATTATGTATCTCCACCAAACGTTAAAACACAACTGCCAGCCGAGATAAACAAATGGAACAAACGAAACAAACGAGGGAATTCCCATAGAACAAAGTCGTAGGACGGGGAATCCTCAATTCTTCGATCAGATTGGTCGGAGAAAGAGGGGATTACCGCGACCAAAGAGAAGCCAATGACTACATTATGGACATACATATTCTTAAGTAAGCAATTCGCGTAATACGAGGCATTTTAACGCGAAATTTGAAATTCGCATTAAAGGGAAACCGCGCATAACGGGGTCGCGTAAAGCGGGGTATTACTGTAGTCCTAAGCCTTGTACATCTGCTAGTGGAAAACGACCGTCTGTCTCCACAAGAGGTAAACATTTTCAGTATCTGAAGCTTCATATAGTGAGAGCTAAATGTGTGGAAAAAGAGGACCCTTTAGTGACAGCTTTGACTGGAAGAAAAGAGATTCTCGTCCTTTTATGCATGCAATAGATGATTCAGCTGCAGGACACAAATATGGATTAGGTCAAAATTCCAGCATTCTGTAATTTTTCGGAATATTTTTAACAGAAGATCTTATGAAATCTATTGCTGAAGGAACCTATAGATTTTATTTATATTTCAAGGCAAATATGCCAGAATCAGTTCACTCTAGATTTTCATGGTGGAAGGATTTACTGGGAGACATTTTCGAAATATTATTCACATTAAATTCATTAATTCAAAGGAGAGCACTCCAACGCGTAGATGTGCTGGATGTTCAAAACAGAAAGTGCGTCCAGAAACCAGGTACAAACACAGAACATGCAATGTACAGTAATACTGTGTGTTTTGCCATGTTTGGAGGCTTGTTACAAGAAAAACATTTATTAACAATGGTTAACTACACTGTAACAATTACATTACATTTATGCGCCTCTAAAACTAAGTAAAATACAAAAATTAGAATTTTTTTTCACTTCGCCAGTGACGGTCTAAAGCCCAGAACCAAAAGAAGGATGGAAAATATATGCAGAATTTGTGAAAGGCATTCGAACACTTAACTTCGAAATTTTCTCTTGATGAATTACTGCGCTAAGGAACAAAAATACTAAACACATTTCAGTTTCTGTAATACCTATTTGGCATACGAAGTACCTGTACGTTTGTCTACGTGGACATTCACTTTTAGAGAAGCTTTAAATTGTAAAACCTCAGATGTCAGATTAACTGCATTTATTTTATATCTGGGGTTTCAAAATGCAAAGCGAAAACGGAAGGCCGTCACACACGACGCCTCAGAAATATTAAGCACAGAGCAGTCCTGGCCGCGTGCCGTACTCAGCAGGGCAGGAATCGGCTGATTGCGGCCTCTCAGTACAGGTAGATGGCTTAGAGGATAACAAAGGAGCACGGAGCGAGGGCTCTGCCAGGCAATACCAAGCAGTAAAAACTTATCAATCGATAAACATTTATTTATTTCTTATTTATCATAAAAATGTTTTCACCATTCAGACTCAACAGAAAAAATTCTGTTGCATTTAAGTTACAATTTTAATTATTTTCCAGTTCTTTGCAGTTAGATATCTTTTAACCCTGTACTGCTCCTAAAGTACGACCTACTAAAATAAAACCAGTTCTCATATCACAATATGTAAATTTTGAAGTTTATTGCATTAACACCATCAAATCAAAATTACTAATCGTAAACAATTACACGCTGCTCAGTATTTTAGCAATGTTATACATACTACAGGAGAGAATAAAAAATCCCTAAGCATAATGCAAATGAAGGCATCCTTGTTGGATTAAAGACTACTGATTGGTGGAGAGAAGGGTCACTTCAATTTGGAATGGGTAGAGAGGTATTTTGGTATGACAATCCATGGAAAGAACAACAACTAACCATAAAGCACATTTCTCCTAACAGGGTTAAGCTGCATCTAAACCACACAAATTTGCATTTACAAAGTCCCATGAAACTTAACACATGCTCTTCAAAGTGTTGATCATGATATCACATCGTCCACCAAAATCAGCACACTTCCAACATTCTACTTTGAACAGCTTTCCTCAATCTCAAATTACCTGATGCTAAAACAACTACTTTTTCTTCAACAACCAGACAGGTGCAGTATGAATTTCTGCAGATCAAGTCGCGCAAGAATGACTATGTAGTTGGTAGTGTTGTAAAAAAAAGTTTTTTTATGACTTGGAAAAAAAAACACCTTTTTTTCTGGGACGAGTTTTTTTTCATAATTACTAAATCTCAAACTTGTAAGGCAGTTATCGTATAATATGACTGTTTTAGAGCTTATGCTAAGTACTTATCTTAATTTTTCAATCTAATCTACTTTTCTGGTTCAGTAGGAAAAAAAATACAAAAATATTGGCAACATGACTGAAGTTTTCTTTCACGAAAGGGGACTTCCCAATGAGGCTAGGTTGCGAGAGAAGGAATCCCCGTTCCCTGTTTGGGTTGATACTCACTATTTGAACCAGTGCTGTCAGCCCTATGAATTTATCTGAAGACCTATGGATCTTTTTTTTTAAAAACTAGGAATTTTAAATTTATCTAAGGATTTTTGCCACTATTTATTACTTATTGTGCTTTCCTTATATTCATATACTTGTTAACTCTCAGCGTATAGTGATACTGAGTCATTAAATCGTCAGTAATTATGAATCGTTTCCTTGCAACCGTCAAAAAGAAATAAAGCTCCTATTTTGTATGATAATAGATTTCAATTCAAACTTAAAAGACCATAATACAGAACAGTCTTTATGCACAGTGTGTACTTTGCTCATAATTTAAAATTGCAATCTCAAAATATTTTGCGTATAATACAAGAACAACCAGTAAAAGAAAATGTAACTATTTATGAAGTTATGGATCTAGAGGAGACAGAAGAAGGGGTGCTGTGCAAAGTACGACCAGTAGAAAAAACTATAATTTCTCGATGAAAATGTGATTAACGCATTCCTTAGGCATTTCTATTTAAGAAAAAGTGTACCCGAAGCCGATAAAACAGGTAGGAAAGAAGTACTATAGTGAAAATCGCCGGGTTACGTGCGGTATTAGCCAATGTGTAGCAGCCATTTTTACCGTGAATGTGCTATTCCTCAAGCTGTACACATGTTGATTTTCAAATAGCTGTATTGGTGGACGTTGTGGTTAGGTTGAAATGCAGCCTGGACCGGAATTACGACTAATATTCCGTATAGTGGATTTTGAACGACTAAGGAGGCCGCCATGCCGCATTCTGACTATAATGACGTCACACACGGAATGAGATGTCTATTGCCACTAATGCCATAATATGCGTAACCATGTTGTGTTTAGGCTGAATGGCAGCCTGGACCCAAATGACTACTAATATTCCATGGTGCTTACAGGATTTTGTGTGAAGAATACAACAGCTACGCCAAATTCTGACTATAATTACGTCACAGGTGGCTCAAGATCTCTCGTAACGCCAAGTTAGTAACGTGCATAAACGTATGTTTTGGCACGGATTACACCTTTGTTACATATTTTACGGCTTTCAGGTACACGTTTCCTTAAAGAGTAAGCACCAAGGAAGAAGCTAGTAGTATTTTCAACCAGAATTAAGTTTTTTCTACTGGCCGTATTTTGCACAGTAACCAGAAGAAGAAACAAAATTCCGACACCGATCGAACTAGTGTTGGTAGTACTGATACTAGTGAATGTGGTACTAACATAGAGGATGAATAAAATTATGTTACCTATACAGATACATTTATGAATCTGTTATGTAAGACATTATATGATTCAGTAAGATTTAAAACACACATGTAAAATGTAAGTTCCGTAAATAAAACTATAATTTATCAAATACATTGTTTTCTGGAGAAAAAAAAAACAAATTTAGAAAAAAAAACAAGGGTGCTAGGTTTTTTCCAGATTTTTTTCCCCTCCAATTTGCAACACTATCACTACCTGCATGAAATCTGACTTTACACATTCTACCTTCAAACAACTTTAATTCTTCAAATATAATAGAATGAACTCCACAGGTGAAACATGAGTCAAGTTCATATACCAACTAAATCGGCTCACATGGTCATGATCTAGGACTCTTTTGCTACATAATATGCAATCTCTGTCCATGTGAAGTAGCCGTATTTATTACCTTAAATTCCCTACAAGCTCAACATAGTGTCTTCAAATTTTCCAAAGCGAACCCTAAACGGGAAACACAGGTGAAATACTAGTTCAGCCAAATCAGGACAAGCTGCTATTACCTTTGCCCCTAAAAAACAGGAATAATTCTAGACCCATGACCACACCCAAAGCATGGTTACAGACTTGCGCCTACTGTTAAATATACTGGTATCAAAGGTGGTTACTTGTCCACCTACTGAGATTTCAACGTTCTGAGTAACCAATGTGACTGTTAAACCTGATCAATAACAGTGTCATAGAAGCATGTAAAAGTGAAGACAGTTGCTTGCATATCAACTAACAAGAAGACCTGAGATATGGTATGTCATACTACAGGGCGTTCGCCGGGAAACACAACCCACTGTTAGCGCTACAAGGAAGAAACTGCTCCCGGCGAGCGAGCGCTCAGTTTCCGGCATTGTTCGACCGTCGGCCGCGGACTATTTCATAATAATTATGCTTCATAAACTTCATAAACTTGTGTGCTAAGCATTTAAATGTGACGTAATTCATTAGCTTACCTTATAAAAGATGCTGGAAGTGTTGACCCTCTTGTGTAATGCACATTTCACATCTTCTGAACATATTTCGAGACACACGCTGCCCTAACTGACTTAATGATTTTTTGGGTGACTGTTCTAGTCGAAAAGCGATAGCGTCAATTTTCTCCTCTGTGAGAATACGGTTGACCGACAGTCTCTTTTTGTTAAAAAATGAACCCGTTTCTCTTACTTTTTTAACCAGACGCAGAATTGTTGATTTAGCTGGCAGTAAAGCGCCAGGAAATTCGCGACGAAATTTACTGCGACACTTTTTAAACGACTTCTTCTTCACATATGTATCGTAGAGAAATATTCTTTGTTGCAAACTGTAACGTACCATAATTTTACTCACACTCAAACACGGTACAGATTAATAAGAGTATGAAGCCCCAAACCAGCCAAACCGCAAAGAAACGTTTATTCACAAAACTGATTAATAAGAGACTGAAGTCACAAACTATCTACAATGCAAAGAAACCGTTCTTAACAATGTAAGGGTCACTGCACTGCACTGTTGGGGCAGCGGAGGTGTTAAACAGTGCGGTGATTCACGGTGCCGTGTGGCGGAAACTGCTCGCTCCACTGACCGAGCAAGTTGCCGACGGCAACAGACTGGGAGGGTAGCGTTTTCCGGCGAACGCCCTGTATATAGGGATGGTCAAAAATTGTGGGGTAAAGTAAATGAAATCTCTTGCTGGAAAAATCACAGCACAACTGAAAAAAGACACGAATTAAATAAATTTCTATGTACCCATAGCTATGTGCTAACTATTGTCCAACAAAATATCAACAACAGGTTGTTGCTTTCATTATTTAAATAAGCAATATAATCTCTTTCAAAATATCATCATACATTCACATTAAAACTAGCACAGTCCCATTATGACAGTTAAACAAAAACTGGGTTGAAATCCAAATCCTATACTCTATATGTCACATCCCAAATGTTTATTTACACCAAACTGCCTCCTGATTATAGACACCATTCCTCAGCTGAACACATCTTCATATACCACAATGCATTGGGGATTTGAATTGTGGGGAATGGGAACAGATATAGTGTGGTACAAAGCAAATACTTCCACACAGTAGTTCTGTCAGTTGTAGAGATATAGATTGCAAAGATTCTGTAACCTAAGCTTCCATCACAGTCTTTAGATTTCAGTTGAGTTTAGAACTGTAAAAGTAGTAGTAAGTTTGGATTGAAGTATGAAAAAAGCATTTTTCTTATTACCAAGAAATATAATAGAAAGTAACTTGAACAACATCAATATTTCACTTAACAATGCAAATGTTCATGGTATCTTTCAGAAATCACTCAAGTTTCCCAACTTTACAAATGCTCAGGGATTCGATGATAACCATGGCGTTGCAATGTGATAATGGATTATTATGCAATTTGAAGAGACAAATCAAGAGTGAAGAACAGAATTTTTTGATGTTTCAGTTCTCAAGATTTTGTAACTCAAAATTGAGGTGGTTAGGTTGAAATACAGCCAGAAACAAAAAAAATTCACTAAAGCATTGAGGAACTACACTCTGGACACACACCATGGGTTATTTCACTTTCTTCATAGCGCTTGTGCTTAGTCTGAAATGAGACCTGGACCAGAAGAATTTGGTCACTACAGAAGGAATTATACCCATAACTAATTTTGGATAGTCGATATCTAGAGTACTAAGCAAGATATATATTAAAAAATATATTTTCACTTTCAATTTCTCTCATCTAGTAACCTAAAATTTCATCATAAAATTGCGGCTCCACAGTTATCACAAAGCAGTCAAATACTCCTGTACCACTCACAGAAGACACTGTAATAGCTTGTATTATTTTTGGTAAAAAAAAAAATTTCTTCCTATTGGCAAATGTATAACCATATGGCTAAATAGACAAAATAATGTGAAACATTTATTATACAAATTACTGAGAAGACAACGGGACAAAAGCTGAATAGCCACAGACAATTATTTGGCTCGGAAATGGGGGAGAGGGAGTATTCACTGGTCCAGCAACAAAAATCAGATTAAACACATGGTCCAAAAACAGACAATTTCTTTTATCAGACAAAAAGTATTTGAACAATATTGATGTATATGTTATTTGAAACTGAGTTAATAAGTATATACTTTGTGGATGGAAAAGAATAATTCTGTACTCAACATTCCTAACCTTTTTTTTTTTTATTGCATAGGCTACACACTGACAATCACCTTCTGAAAACTGAAAACCTAAAAATGTGTCACCAAAGGATTACTGGTTAGGCACAATTTATCTTTTTATCCAACCAAGCAAAATTAATGAGTGGGTTATTTATCCAATTACAACATACTTACCAAATTCGTCTGGGCGGCTTGCTCAAGGTAATTCTGGGCTTGTTCCAGTTCATTTTTATCTGCAAATGAATAGATTGTAGTCTTAAACAGTAAAATTATTCTTTAATCGGATATGTGATGCAGATTATGATAAACTATTTCATACATTTCAGAGGGCGAATTATAAATTGTAATAAGTTTACTCATTAATCAAAGATTTACATATGTAATATAAATTTACATATTAAAAAAAATCAAAGGCACCCATATCTATATTACCATGGGACTTCTACTACGATCTCATGCAGATATCAAACTTTTTTAATGTAGTCGTGTTCACTTATACATACCTGGAGAAACAGTCTTTTCTAAAACTTGGATGAGTTCCATAGTAACTTCTGGATTCATTTTTCTTACGTTCTGATATATATTGTCAATAGCAGTTCAATATTTTAGCGCTAATATTGTCTTCAGTTTCTGCCACAACCGGCACTCGCCCACATGTAAATTGTACTACTGCGCAAGGATCTCACACCAAATGCGCAATGTGATAGCTGAAACGAACAGTAACCACAGACAACGAAATAACGATAAATGTACTACACTGAAATTCTTCCTACGCTATTTTAAAAAGTACAAATATATGGCAACATTCAGGAAATTTAAAATACAGAAGGAACTACATTTTTATATCTATGAATCATGGACAATGACAATATGAAAAATTTCGCGCCAACTAACCTTCAGCACTAACTTCTTATCGATACTGGAAAGGATAAGGGCAACGTGGAAGACAGTGGATAGTGGAAACAAAATCGTTATGAATTAACACTAAGTTAAAAGGAAGTAATCAGGCGAGACGTGGTAACCTCAGATTTCACTGATAAGAAGACAAAAATATTCAGTTACAAATATGAAATAACAAAAATATGGCATATAACTGTAAAATCAAATTGTTAATTTATAAGCAAAACTTAACGAAAACATGAATATGATGAAAGCTTCTCGCAGATGTTTCAACAATAACTTAAATTTCCGGAAACCTTCAGAGACTACCTTGTTCGAATATAACTATTCTTTACTATCTTAAAATGGGAACATTCAGTAATAGTCCATTATCATTGAAGTACGGAAGTTGGGATGTCTAGATTAATATTACATCATGTGATTCTGGATATGAGACCTAAAGAAGAGTAACTGTGAAATATAATATGCACAAATTATCCGTTTAAATATCCAGTACGACTTTGCCATCAGAAAAGTAGTATTATGCATTCAATAGCATGAATCGCGTTCATGTGTATACTAAAACGCAGTCTCTAAGCGGCTAGTTTATTCTTCGATTAATTTTTAAATGCTTGAATATTACTTGTTTAAATGCTTCACCAACAAAAATGATATTAAAAAATTATTCCGTGGCATCGGTGTACCTGTTGCTCTGCTATGATGTAAAAATAAAATTTGAAAGATGATTAAAAATGTGGAATGGGTTATTTGTTCATATTGCTGTGACATGTTGCTAGTGACAATATATATATATATATATATATATATATATATATATATATATAATTCATACCTAGAAGAAATCGTAATAAAGAGATTTTCTGCAATGTTAATTAGCAATATTTTGTGACAAAAATATTCCAGCACCAATACATGGATGTGAAGTTAACAAAAGCTGCGGCATGACTAACTCACTGGGACACCTAATTTAAAATTCGTCGAGTGCTTTTCGCAAATATATATAAAATGAAAACTCAACTAGGAGTGGAATAGCCGAAGACGAAATCTACAAAAATAATTTACGATACTACCACTTACTACTGTTTATGAGAGATCAACGTGAACTAATGGACAGTATCAGCAATTTAGGAAGTACAAATTATGAAGGGGAAGATGAAAGATATGAAGGAAATGCATAGGAAGAGGTATGTGTGCATATATGTAATAATTACTGAAGAAAAGGAAGAAAATGCTCCTCAAATAGTAGCAATGTATGTTCGTATTTATAATCTTCCTGCAACCACTTTTGTCATATTGTCCGTTTCTTTTTTTACAGCACTAACATAAGCTGCTGCACAAATAAATACATTTTTTTGTGTAGGACTTAAAAACATGTTTCAGTTCGATACTGTTACCTCGCGAGTAACACTAACCGAACTATACTTGGCTTACGATGTTTTGGAATTCCCAGTGAACCGCAAGCCAGGAAATCATAAACACAATAATCTGAGGGCGGCTGGCCGTCCAGTGGACGCGTATTCTCGCGAAAAATGTTCGCGCGAATACGCCTGTATTCCCGCGATCTGTGTTGGCGCGAAGACACCCCGTCCAGTTCTCTGTTGTGGTTTGTGCCAGAAAGAACAGTAGCAATGCCTTTCTCTCAGTTGTTGGAATTATACGCATTGGAATCAACAATTATAGCAAGAAGATGAACTGCAAAAAGGAGAGAGGAATGGATGAGAAATTTTTTTTGACAGAAGAAAGGAGTTTTCCATTTGATTGAAATAGGGCCATTGTTTTGAGACTTTTCCTGATTTTTCTTCAAATATTTTCTTAACTCTCTTCTAAAGGTATCCCTCAACCCTTTCATTTTAATCTTAAAATATACTTCTAAACTTAAAAATAATTTCATCTGAAGAGAAAAATAATTATTTGAAAATGGGAAACAAAGAAAATAATTTGATGTGGTGCGGGCGTCTCAAACAAATGTCTCAAAGCTAAACTAGATGAATTCAACTACGCCGCAAATAATCGTTATAAATTGACGGTGGTTTGTTTCGCGTAATATTATGCGTAATGTTGAGTAATTTTGTAATTTTATTAGAAACGATAACAAACATAACAAATACTATACGTACTGTTACGTACCAAAGGTTATTCGGTACTAATTACAATCCGCGTAATTAATTGAATTTTTGCTTAAGTGAAAAACAAAAAGATTGATTGCAAATCCATATGAATATTCCATCAACATTGTGTTTTAATGGATGTAAGTGGTTTGAATGAACTGAATGACTGCTGTATAAAAAACTGTACAGTGCAAAGAATATTGGTTATGAATGAGATTTTGAATGTTTGAAAGCGTTTGATTTGGTAAATATGTTGCTGAAGGCTTGTTTACTTTTTCTACTTTTAAAGGTTTACTGACGATTTCCAGTAATTTTTGTTTTTATGTGATTGTATTGTTTCTGTAATTGTTGCCAGGAAGATTCTATTTAACCTTCAAATACCTATCACTTCAAACCAGTAGAACAACTGATGACAGCAAGAAAAAATAAAGCCCATACTATGTGAAAATAATAGATATGTAATATTGTATTTTGTTTAGATAAATGAATAAATAATAGAATTAATTACCTGGTAAATTCATTTCTGTTCCCATTTCTACTCACATCTTCATTTTGACAATCCTCTGGTGGTATTGAGATAATATTTGATCCCACAAAGTGGCTCTTTCTTGAACAAGAGCAACCATTTTGTCTATATCCATCGCGCGAACTGTGTGTTCGCGCGAACAAATCCAAACAATTTTGGATCTCGTCGCCTTCGCGTATGTTCGCGCGACTCAAGCGCTCGCAGTGGACGGAGTCACATTAAATTACCTTTGTTTGGATTTTGCGAACTCTTCGCGCGTATTCGCGTGTGTTCGCGCGAAGATTATTCGCGTGAATACGCGTCCACTGGACGGCCAGCCTAAACGACAAATGCGTGAAACTGATGTTCTTGTGTATGGGCTTCGACAAGTACAGGCTCGTCGCGAGAATATCCGCGTGCAAACCTTTGCGAGCTTACTCTCGCACAAATGTATGGGTGGCTTGAAATGTACCTCATAAAATATACCATTTAAAGCAACGTCGTTTATTGTAACATGTTCTACATCTCTCAAAGCTTTCGTTACATTTGTTGCAGATGATGGCAACACTAAATGAGAAGGACCATGTTTTTGATCGTATTCTGAGTCTCATATATCACAAGTAACTGTTCAGCAACAATTCCGCCGGAAATATGGAAGAGATTCTTCATCCAAGGCGTCCATAAGCCGCCTAGACTTACACACATTTGTGCGCAGAAAATTTGCGCGCAGATATTCTCGCGACGATCCTGTACATACCATGGAGGTTTCCTCCATGGTACTTACGGGAGCCCATACACAGGAATATCGGTTTCACACATTTGTCCAGGGGCGGATCCAGGGGGGGGATAGGGGGCTCAAGCCCCCCCCCCAAAAGTATCTGGGTCTACCCCGTACTTTTGAGACCTTTTTTTTAGCTCTACGGATTTGAGGCCAGAGGAGGTTATAAAGACTACCCCATGCCCGACTCAAGCCCCCCCCCTAAAACCAAAATCCACTGAAAGCAAGCCCTCTGAGCCAAAATTCACTCAAGCCAAGCCCCCCCAAACCAAAGTCCGCTCAAGCCCCCCCCCCCCCCAAAACCAAAATCCTGGATCCGCCCCTGCATTTGTCGTTCAGCTGGCTCGCCGCGCATAAATTATTGTGTTTATGGCTGTGGTCTATGGATTTATCCGAGATGATTTCCTGGCTCGCGGCTCACTGGGAATTCCAAATAATCGCGAGCCAAGTGTAGTCAGTGGCGTAGCTACGTCAACAAGGGCCCCGCTGCAAAAAAAGTTATTTTGGGCCCTCAGGCCAGATGGGCGACCTTTTCTTGTTTTGTGTTGCTGGTAGGGGCCCTTGAGCTGAGCCTGGGGGCGCCCTGAGCAGTGGTTGGGGGCCCCCTGAGCAGTGGGCCCTTAGTAAGGAGCTCCCTGTGTCTCAGAGACCACCTTAGACGACGGTAGAAGTAAAATAAAAAAAGGTCGCCAGTTTGCCGTGTAGGCCTGTGGGCGCTCTGAACTGCGCTTGGGAGCCCACTGAGGTGCACTAGGGGGCCCCCTGAGCGTACGTGGCCCGATGCACTGTACCGCCTAGCCCTATGGTAGCTACGCCCCTGAGTGTAGTGACCTTATGTTACAAGCGACAATATTGAACTGAAACAGGTTTTTAAGTTTCAAACAAAAAAATGTATTTATTCGTGCAGCAGCTTATATTAGAGCTGTAAAAAAGAAAAGGAAACGGGCAGCATGACAAAAAAGTGGTTGCATGAAGATTATAAACTTGATCATATACTGCTACTTGTACTATTTGAAAAGCATTTTCTTCGATTTATTCAGTATTACATAAATGCACAGATACATCTTCCTATGCATCTCCTCAATATCTTTCATCTTCCCCTTCATAATTTGGGCTTCCTATGTTGCTGATACTATCCATTGGTTCATGTTGATCTCTCATCAACAGTAGTAAGTCGTAGTAATAGCGTAAATTAGTTTTGTAGATATCACCTTCGCCTATACCACTTCTTGTTGAGTTTTCATTTTATATATATATATATTTCTTGTGAAAAGCACTCCGCAAAGAGTGGATTTTCTTTTTTATTAATGCAGTATCAACTTTTATGCTATATTTCCCACAAAACTCTATTAATGCAGTATATCCTCATTTTTTTAATATTTCTGTTTGCGTATTCTTTTTGGTTTCACCTTCCAAATGCAGTATGTTGTCGACATGTCACAATGAAATCAGCTACGAATTCTCTGCTCATCTTACTTGTTAGACATTCAGCATGTCTTATCTGCCGTGAGTAAATTCTTAAGTTTGATATGTGTGTGTGGTTACCGTCGCACATGCTCGCCACATTCAAATATGAACGATTGTTATTTGGCTTGAGATGCGGCTCGTCGTTAGACAATTAACACACATATTTTATCGTCTATATCAGTGGTTCCCAATTACTGGTACGCGTACCTCCAGGGGTACGTGAGGTTGCTCCCGGGGGTACGCGAGGAGAATTCTCTCTTGACTGAGGTATTCTATAAGACAATTGAGGAAAAAAAAAAAAAAAAAAAAAACAATTACGCAAACATTGCTACCGCCAAAATATATTTTAAGACAGTCAAACGGTGTGTGTGTGTGAATTACATTTCTGTAATGCTGTGGATGTGCGAAGCACTAGACTGGAATGAACGCAGAAGCAAATGTAGCTATAAGGGGGTACGCGAGGTTCAGCTCTTTGTTGAAGTGGGTCTCGGGAAAAACTATTTGGGATCCATTGGTCTATATTGTAATGTTCCAGGTTGTGGTGCGTTATTTACCAGTTTCAACCTCATTCATTTTCGGCGTAGGGGTTAATAACAGATTGAAATTATCAAGCATTTACATAAATTGTGCATAAAACAATTAATAGGAGTGGACCGGGATAGTAAGAAAAGGTGAAGAATGAAAACCCCAATTAACAACTGAAAAATGACAATGTAATTTATTTGACTAATAATGAAAATTCATTTTTATTTAGTGAACCATCTAAAACGGTAACAGATTCCCTCTACAGGCCAGCAAGCAACAGGGTAGCAATGAGATTCTAATCAGGGCGCTCTGAGTATAATTCAGTCCAATTACAAGATCTCGCTGTGGACGCAGAATTTAGTGATTTATCACCGCTTTGATGATACGCCGCTGGCAGATGCGTCGTCCGGCGAGAAGCAGTACACAACCAATACTGTACTCCGTCAGTACCGGGCTCTCCGTACTGCAACGGACAGCGAAATTGGTGGGCAGGTGAGACGCCGCCGATCACACCAGGAACTAGAATGTTCTGGTCAAAACAATCCCTCACTTGGGAGGCTCGTACCAGTGTGTACGCGAGACCTCTCGCTTTGAAAGCCCACACACGCGTGCCCCACATCAATGCACGCCCCTGGTGTCTGGCGTTTGTCAAACAGATGACACTCACCTCTCCAGAGCAAGGGCACCCATCTCAGAGGGCGCAGGCAAAAACACAACGCTCTGTTCTGACGAAATTCACTGGATCCCAGATTTCATTTTATCTTATGTCTGTCTTAAAGCTCATTGTCTTTATTAAATATTGTAATGAGTCAAACCTGACACATTACACTATATGGATCGCTAAGGAATTGCTGGCGCACAAATGTGTGTATGTGTGTGTGTGTGTACGCCTAGCATAAGGGCACGGAAACAAAGAAATTTTCTACAATATGCAAGCCGTATTTCAATGTAGCCCTCAAAAATCGGTTCGTCGAACTTCACGGAAACTTCGTGTGCCGAAATCAACTATTCATAAGGGCCTCTATAAGCGGCTACATCTTCAAGCCTGTATATTTTACCTTAAGCATAACATTCGGATATGGGGTTCTGAAAATCCGAAAATCACGCGCGGATATGTTCGTGGTAGCCGTTGGCAAATATAGGAATTTTCCATGCCGGGGTTCGCCGTCCCCATTGTTGTCGCCCGCATGAATAGTTGATTCTAAAAAAAAAAAAATCGTTGTGACATAATTGCCGTCCTACAAACACAATTTTACCGTGCCCCTTATTTTGCCACCCGGGACAAGCACCCCGGTTTGTCCACCCCCTCCCCCCCCCCCATCCCGCTTGCACCCTTTGACCCAACTCGGGTGGTAGCCGCAGAATCACCGGTTTTCTTTGCTGAGAAGACGATTACAAGGACTATTAACCGTTGCATGATTCATGGATATTGACTTTCTTACGGTTTGGACCCGAAGTCAACCATAATGGTCCAATAAGACGGCGTGGTGATGTTAGGGACCTTTTGAATGGATATTTCCCGGGGAGATGGATTGATCATGATCGACCAGTCACCTTGCCATTTCCTCTTCTAATAAGACCCACTTCTGCAGGTCCGCCGTAAGCGGGCGTGCACCCCCAGGGGGACGTCAAATCGAGTGATCGGTCACGTAATATTTAATGTCACCCACCTGAAGCATAAGAAATGCCCACTCACTGTCGCCGCCGGGGACCGTTGCACTTCTGCTACTACTATCACTGTTATTCCGAGATTCACTACAAATTTGGTGACGGACGTTGCATCACACCTGTTCTGATGTGTAAAAGTTTATGCATATGCGATATGACAGGAGGCACCCATAGAATTTGTTGAGGAACTATCTCGGGTTTCGCCAGGAGCGACCTAGGAAAATCATGGAAATAATGCGGAGCGGTTTCTAAAGTATAGCTCATGCCACTTTTTAGCGCTTAGCTCCAACTACCAGTCTTCGCAAAAAACTATTAATTTCAAAAAATCGGTTGTAACTAAGCGCAGACCTAAAAGCAACGTAATAGGTAGACAAGCAGGAAGGAAAGATAAATATAAACAACAATTCCCCAAATTATTGACTGCGGTACTATAAAGGGCTCTGAATAGATAAGAATAAGAACGTGAACTACATTACAGCCAACGATGAGCAACATGGAGATAAACATCATGCCATACAGTATTGACTATCTAACATGAAGCAACTCTAAACACAAATTTTGAATATGTCATATATATTTAAAGCAGATTTTCTAAGAATTATATGAGGAATAAACTAAAAAAAAGACAAGGTAAGTTACATGTTGTCGACTAGCTACCATGGTTGCCACTCGAAGCGGATATCGTTGGTGTCACCACATGAAAACTGTCAAATTCAATGTTAAGTGAAATAAAATATCCTATAAGTGTAAAGTATGATATAATAAAACGTGCTTAAATAAACATTTATTGTTAGATAAAAAAGAGTCGCTTATTAATAAATTGCTACATTAAAAAATATTTAAAGGATAGACAAATAACCGAGAAACAAATGGTTTCACAATCTCTTCTGTCTGTCTCTAAAATGAAATTTTCAAAATTAATATTTAGAGTTGCTTCATGTTCGTTAGTCAACATGGCAAGATTGTTTAGCCCCTTGTTGCTCATTGTTGCCTATAAGTAATTTTTGATTGATTTTAAAACTCCTCTCACACGTATCAACTGATAAACAAATCGTCATAAACAATTTTAGGGCGACCATAAGATTCAGAAAGGATTCTATAAAATCCCATACCACAATAAATTGCAGGAAGTCCAGAGCTACTCAGCCATTTATTGCAGAAACTGTAACATAGACTGCTTTCAAACTGCCTTCTCAGATTTAGTGTTTACAGCAGAAGAACTGATTCTGATAATTGATTTATATACGCAAGTAAATTTTAATACAGGTATTTTTAAGTTTTTCATGTTCACTGAAAGAAAATTTTTTTTTGTACATCCACAAACAATTAAACTACATCTTGTATGGACATTGATCAAGTTCAGTAATGAATAGCTCAAGACATTCAAACATCTTGTAAGGGAACATAAATTGTGGTTCGCTTTAACTATACAATAATATATTTTATCGGCACCCTAGTGACTCAGTGTGTGGCTAGCCAGCTGATGTCACACAGGGACGCATTTTCTGATCAGCTGGTTCGGTCGGCGGGCCCCACTATCCAGAGAGCAGCCATATGGAAAACCATACAAAAATGCTTGGAGCTCTCCAACGCAAACTGCTTTTTTGTTTTTTACTGTAATAATGGCTTGTACTCCTCCACATAGACCATTAATGGTAGCTGCATTGTCATAAACAATAGAACGACGCTTCGTTTAATCTAAACCGTCACTATCAAGCTCCTTAAAATTTTTATTGCTTAAATTAACGGCTTTTTTCCATCTAAGGGAGAAAATCAAACGAATAAGTTGCTCCTTAGAGTTCCAAATTTCCTGTATAAACCGTTTTCTTTACGTTTAAGGGAAAAATCAAATAAATACGAGGGGTGGAACTTAAAAAGTGGCAACTATTTATTCGCAACCGATACAAAAGTGTTACATGTTTGCACCTGTTACTGTCCTTCAAAGTAGTCACCAGCATTGTGTCAAACCCGTTTCCAGCGATGTGGAAGGCGTAGTATACCGTTAGCAGAGCCTGTTCTGTTGATGGTGCAAATGGAGCGGTCTACTGCCTTTCGAATCTCTGGAACAGTTCTGAAGCGAATGCCACGAAGTGGTTCCTTCATCTTCGGAATCAAATCAAAGTCACAAGGACTTAAGTCCGAGGAGTATGGTGGATGGTACAGTACTACCCAGTCCCTTCGACCGAACAGAGCAGCCACAGCTTGCGCTGTATGCGCCCACGCATTTTCGTGCAAAATGATGGGTGGGTTGTGCAGAAAGTGTTGCCGCTTCTTTCGTAAAGCTGGTCGCAGGTGATGCTCCTAAAACGAACAGTAATACTGTGCACTGACGGTCTGCCGTGGAGGAACGTAATGCGTTAGGATAACACCATCACAGTCGTACACGAGAATCACCATAACATTCACCATACTGGGGCTCTGACGCACTTCCGACTCTCGCGGCGACCCATAATGACGCCATTCGTTGGATTGGAGTTCCAGTTTTGGCTCGTACAATGTGGCCCATGTCTCATCCGGTGTTACGATACGGCGTAAGAAAGCCTCTCCTTCGCGCTCATAGCGCTCCAAGTGCGTCTGAGCAGTGTCGCAACGCATCCATTTCTGTATTTCCGTCAATTCATGCAGAACCCATTGTGATGCAATTTTTCGCATGCCCAGGCGTTCCTTCAGGATGCGAAGCACAGTCGTATGCGCTAATCCGGTTTCGCACGCCAAATCACGAATCGTCTGGCGTCGATCACTGTCCACTAATGCGGCAACAGTATGCACTTCTTCTTCAGACACGCTAGGACGACCTGCCCGATGCATGTCTGCCACAGTTTGCCGACCAACGTTGAAGGCTTTTACTCATCGTGCCACTGTTCTGTACGGCAATGCCGATTCGATTCCCCGCACGCCCCTTGAAGACCTTGATGACACTGTCATGCTTTATGCCCTCTGGCATATTCAATCTTGATCCAACTCCGTTGTTCCTGTTTCGAAAACATAGTGACACCGTTTCGTTAGACCGCTAGCTCACAAGTGACTGCGTTTCCCTCGATTGTGCGCACGCCGGGGACGTGGGATGGGCGAGTCCATTTGCTCGGAGGTAAAGTAGGTGTGTCAACAACGTGTGCTATCAGCGACAATAGAAGATTCCATTGCATAGTGTCTCCACAGCAGTGTTGCCACTATTTAAGTTCCAACCCTCGCACTTCTTTGACTTCTGCGCGTATGGTATTGTTTCCCGAGAAATCATACATGACAGAATTTCGATTGGCCGCACATTCCGCCTCTGTTTGGGCCGGACATACGGTTTAACGTGAAATCTGAACCACGGAACGTCCTGGAATGGCACACGTGATCAAACAGAATTGATGATATGGCTATGCAAATGGAACAGTAAACTATGGTTTTCCGGAGATACACTTGTCTGATTTGTTCATTTAGTTTCAGAAGAAAATATTTTTTTTCTTTAAATAATTACGAGGAAATGATGGCATTCTCAGAGGAAGAAAAAGCAAGAGTGAGCCAGAGAATGAAAGAGTACTGGCGACGGAGGAAGGAAATGAAGCTGCTTAATCTTAGTCCATAGATAACTGAACAAAAAGGAAAAAAAAATTACGAGGAATTAAATTTTAACTATGCACTCACTATAATGTTAGCAGTATTAGATCTCATTCCATTAATTTTAAAACTTCCTCGCTTCATACAATAATTGTCCAAAAAACATTATAACAACAATGACGGATGGCAGTGGCGGATTCAGGGGAGGTGGGGGGGGGGGGGGAAGAATATTAGGTTCACCACCCACATCGTAATTTTTTAGATTTGGAGACTTTTTTTTAAGTTTTTAAAAACACTAAAAGTAGGTGTGTTTCGATACCAAAGGATATGAGAATATCTTTTTTTATCACACTATTTGCGATTTTTTCATTTCATGAAATGCGGGTGTAACGCCTAAACGGGTGACACTCGGCTTTGACAGCTTCCACCCCTCCCCCCCCTCCCTTCCCCAATTACGCCAGCCACTGACTACAGTTACCGATGGATGAAGTGCAGAATTCCATTAAAATGGAGGTATACTTTTTAGATACAGACTACTACGTGCTGGAGAATAGCGAAAGAACTTAGAAACTGGAAGATTGTTATTAACCATTGTATATGTGAAAAGATATATACATGCAGCTGCAGAAGCTATAGAGATATGAAGTTATTAAATATTGGACATGAAATATATTTCAAACTAATAATGAAGTGGATTCGGATAAGCTCGATCTAACTAATTTTGTCCACACTCCGAAGGTTGGTTGGATCGTCCCGGAGGAGACATACCAAGCCATTACGTCAAACTTAGAACCCCCAGTTCCTTTCCACTGGGACCTACGATTTAAAGTTGAATTCAAACCTTTGAACGAACCTGAACTTTTGAAAGCAAGCACCTTACCCATTCAGCTACCAGACCGCTCTAGACGTTTCTACTATTTATACTATTATTATTAACTGCGAGTGGGCTAATGCTCCGGTGGAAATTTCCCTACATACAGAATTACAATTTTTACATAGTTTTGCACTGAAATCCTTCACACTCTGTGGTAAATTGTTAATTAGCTTCTTAGGTATGTTGTTCCAGTTCATCACTCACCTAACTACAAATTAAAACCTTCCTACAAGTTTAGGTCTGAAATAAATTCGTAATTTACTGTCATAATCCTTTCTTTCCTCCCATATGTTGTTTATAAATCGTCAATCAATATTTATCCAGACCTCATCGCCATGCATTCTACATCCTACAAATCCTCTTCACTCGCCCTCTGTTATACAATGACTCCCAACACAAATCTTTTATGATTTCCGTTATTGAGTACATTCTTTAATAATTTCCACAGACAAATCTAGCTCTCCTGTTCTGCATCCCCTCCAACTCCAGTATTTGATACTCATAATGTGGGTCCCGTATCATCCCACAATACACTAAAAGGGCCTTACCCATCACTCTTAATTTTATGGTACATCCTCTCACTATCCTCTAGATAGATGCAACACTTTGAACTCTATAGTTACCACTTCCCCAATGTGCTCTGTTCAGTTTAGCTTACTGATAACCGATATCTTAAGTATTTACATTTTATTCCTTCCAGAAGCATTTTCCCTTCCACTAAATAGTTTTACAAAAAGGGGGCTCTTCTTGACATTTACCTTCCTGCCATTCTTTTCCACCCACTTAGATGTCCTAACTAGATCCCAGTCTATTTCTTCACAATCCTTGCACTATTCGATAGCCAACTCTGTTAAATACCTTAGAAAGATCCACTGTCGCACTTAAACTTATTAAAAAAAGAACAGAATACAACAAGAAAACACATAGTTTTATTTCAATGAAATGACCCGGTTTAGCACCCTAAAAGAATATCAGTTTTACGATTTGAATGAGCACTTTGACTATGTAACTTATAAGGGTTATGACATATTCGATGAGAAAGGATTCTAACATATCATCAATGTCATTCAAAGCTGCTATAATTTCACAAGTTTTAAAATAGCTGATGGATGTGATTATTAAAATATAAGTTGAGGAATGCTACAAGGGGGTCCACTACCACCCACACATTTCGTATATGCGCAGAGTAAATAATAAAAGAGTAATAACTGTAAACAGTTGTAGGGTGATCTGGACAGGATATCTAGTTGGGTTGGCAAACATGGGATGAAGATAAATGCAAAGAAGAGTCAGCATATTAGATACACAAATAAATAAACTAAAGGTTGATTATGATTATAAGGTGGGGAAAGAATTGCTTGTTGAAGACTTGAAATGTAAATATCTTGGCATTATGTTTGATAGCAAGCTTAACTGGGCAGGAAGCATTGTTCAGGTAGTAGGAAGAGATTTCAAAATTCTGCACTTGTTGGAGAGAGTGATGAGGTTCATGGGAGAACACAAGTCGTATATTGGTGATGAGGCATCTACATCTACAACTAAATCTACATCCATACTCTGCAATTCACAAACATTGTGGGTGGTAGAGGGTGCTAAGCACCAATCTTAATTCTGCGCATTCCAATCCCGAATATCACGAGGAAAGAGAGAATACATAAAAGCATCAGTACGGCATCTTATTTATCGAATCTTATCCCTCCGGTCATTGCGACCTAAATAGGTTGGCGGAAGAAGTATCTCACTGCACCCGTAGGCCATAGAATTTAGCACATTTTCCTTCAAATTGAAACGCAAATGAGGCATGGAAAGATATAGGTGTAAGAATTAAAACTAATGCATGGAAGGGAAAAGATGACCATCTCCACAACCTGGCACTCGATTTCAGGCACAAAGGTGTATGAAGATTCTCCTTTTTGGGGAAGGTTGTCAGGAATTGGAATAAGTTAGCAAGAGAAATAATTTACCAATTTATAGTTAAATGAAGGTGGGTGCAAGGAAGGGGGAAGATGGGTAGTAGGGAAATTGCCACCGGAGCGTGCGCTCCATTGCAATTGAATTTAATTAACTGAATAAAAAACCAATTATAATAAGAATTTAAAAAACATTTCCTCAACAAGTAATACCATTCACCATAACTGTCCCAAGTAACTAAAATAAACAGGTTATTGGACCACATAGTAACAAGATTAGAGTGAAAATTATCAATAGAGAAAACAAAGAAGAATACAAAGTAGACAGGAAAACAAGAGAATTAATCAAACAGGCATTAACGGATACTATATCGAAAGTCAGGTTCTTAGGTATATCTGAACCGTTTCAAATCAGAACAGGAATTCGAATAGGAGATGGACTATCGCCAATTTTGTTCAGTCTTGTTATGGACAAAGTCATCAAAGCTTGGGAGAAGAAGTAAAAGGAATAACTATTGCCAGGATATTCAAAAATGAACTTCACCTGCGGTGTTTGGCCTTTGTAGATGACCTAGCAATTCTCTCCAACAACAGGCAAGAGGCAATCTACTCCCTTGAGAAACACCATGAAATTTCAGCTAAATGTTCCCGAAACAACTATATGGGAGGATCTTCGCAGTACCAAGATGGACAACGCAATTTGTAAACGTGATTTGGCAATATCTCTCAAGTAACTTAATTCAGATATCTATGAGACATTATTCAACCTGGAGTACTAAATCGTGAAACAAACAAGGAGCAAATATCTAAATTACAAAAAAGTCTATGGAATCACCTGGAACAGATAAATCAAAATGTCAATATCCCGAAATGCCAAGTTAAGACACTATAATACTGTAATCAAACCGGAGGCATTAAACGCATCGGAAACTTTGATTATTGGGGGTAGACCTTGATTAAAAATATTGAAAAACAAGAAAGGGAAAATTTTAAGTAAAATCTTTGGCCCAGTTTGTACAGAAGAAATTTCGATGAAAAGGAAATCACATGAAATATCTCAACATTCGGAAAAAATTTCAGACACATTCAGAAAAAGACGAAATAAATTCTTCGGCCATATTATCAGAATGAATAATAACAGACTATCCTATAGAATTCTCAATCTGGCCATTTCCATAAAAAAAAAAAAATAATTAGTTGATTGAAAACGAAAAGTATCTTCAGAAATGGGAATCACAGGGCGTATACTGGCGATGAGGCATGGAAAGATAATGGAGTAGGTATGAAAAGTAGTGCATGGAAGGGAAAAGATGACCATGACCACAAGCTGGCACTCGATTTCAGGCACATGGATGTGGGAAGATTCTTTTTTCTAGGTAAGGGTGTCAGGGATTGGAATGAGTTACCAACAGAAAAGATGAATAACTTACCGAAAACGTTGAAAGAATTTAAAGATAAAATGTGTAGTGGGCAAATGTAGGTGGGTGCAGAATAGGGGGAAGGTGGGGGTGTAGGGAAATTGCCACCGGAGCCTGTGCTCCATTGCAATTAAATTAAATTCCGAAGGTGATTTCATAATAACATCGTTCAATCTCACAATTCGCTGTGGTTACTCAAATTCAATTAAGAAACCTAAGTTTGGTCACAAGAGTAGAATAATTTTCCGTTTTCTTGATGTAATGAGTGCTAAGAGAAATCCCTTCACACTTTGTGGAATATCACGAAAAATGAGGAGGCCTTGTAACTGTAGATACGTGTATACAAAATGTTCTAGTATTCACAGATCATTAATTAAAAATAATTAAATATTAATGGTTTCGCCTCTTGCAACTGCTGGTCAATTAAATTAATTTGTCAGGAGTAACGTTCTCTATGTGGAACTAGAACAGATGCTCTGAATATTCAAGAGTGGTAAAAAATAAAAGTCTAACGGTTAAAAGCACCGCGCGAAAAATATAAATAAATACAATGGAGTCAATATCTGTTACGAGTTATAAAGGAAGTACTAATTAAGGATTTTTGAAAAAAACGTAAAACATCATTATTAATTTAGTAACATGTTTTCGGTAAGTTTTCCACACTTAAAAAAAAATATGTTTACGATTTACCAGTAATGTGTAAATTGTATGAAACTTCACCGCACTGGTGTGTGTAAACTTTTATTGAACTGAAGAATTAGCCATTATGCATAAGTTGTTGTGGTGTTCATAAACATCCGCTGTTAAAAAAAAGTAAAATAACAACGTGTGAATGAAGTGGGTCCTAAGGGGGTGCAATATGTTGTTGTGTCAAGAGTAAATAAGCATTGACACATCAAAAACTTTATTCGAATGAGTATCACTGATTTAGAACTGTTATTTTCCAAAACGGAAACTTTTATTCAAAAACATAATACAAACTACAGGGCCGCAATATCTCCAATGGATCGTTGATTCTTGGCTGTCCGGGTGGCGCCGCGTCATGTTCATCGTAGCCGACGTTTCGACCCTCATCTTCTTCCAGGGCAGAACTGCCCTGGAAGAAGACCCCAGAATGAGGGTCGAAACGTCGGCTACGATGAACATGACGCGGCGCCACCCGGACAGCCAAGAATCAACCGACTCTGGCCGCGGAAGCCTACGATTACATCTCCAATGGATCATTTACTGCTGATTTTAAGATTTCTAGCTACTGGAGATTCATATACTTCTGTGATATACTCATGCTACTTCGAACGTCGAAACAATCAATATCGAAAATTGTGCCAGAAATTTGTGATGCTATTACATCAGTTCTCCAAGACCGAGTACAGATAATTTGAAATGATTAATAACTTATTCAAACTCATGAATTATTTTGTAATTTAAATTATATTTTATTTTCACTTGTCCACTAGAACATTCTAGTAGCAGTAAATAAACAACTCAGGGAATAGGAATAAGTTGTGTACACCAAACTAATACTTTTCAAACACGACCATGTTTATCGGTATTCTTATATTACCTTTCGTATTTACCGCTGCTTTTGGAAGGTCAACTTGAAGCGATTTTTGTGTCTGTTGACATAAATAATGATAGGTTACATGACGAACAAGTTGCAGAAACAAACATGAACATGATGTTCCTCTGTGTTCCTTTTGCTATGGACATGCCTTAACCAAAGGCTGCCTAATCAATTTTGGTGATGGGCCGTAATTTCGATTCTAAATTACCCTGCGGGCCACATAATACTTGCCTATAGTTACAATAGATATTTAAATGTAACAAACATATCTATATGTAACACAGTTTAATTACAATCAAAAACTAAAAGTCACCAATGAAACCTTTGCAGAGGTTCTTTTTAATTAATAAAGATGTAAAAAATATCAATGATACCTTTGCAAAGGTTTTTGAGCTAGCATATTCTAGACCGCTGCTGTAGGCGGGCAAATTCAAATGCGCCTGCGGGTCACTTCGTGGCCAGCTTTGTTTTAAACTTGTAAAGTTGTTGGTTGTTGTGGCGACAACAACGTGAAAATATGTTGGCGTTTACTTATTTCTGGTCAAATTAATTGTGCTGTTGTGTGTGAACAAGCAATTTGTTGATTAGGTCTAATAATAAGAATAAAGCGAAATTAAATAAATACAGTTAAAAGTAAGTAGGTTAAGACATGGGAAACAAATCCGGATTTAAAAGGTAAATTAGTTTCATTATGTTGTTAAAATTCCTTTTCATTATGATTCAGGTGACTTTATACAATATTATATTTAATATTTGCCAATCCTTCGATAATATTCATAAGAAGTATTTTATTTACATGCTTAACCTACAAACAAAATTTTAGAGGTATTTTAGGGAGTTTTGACTTAAGCTGTAGGGGTAAATATTTTTTAGGGTTGGCATCTTTGTGTACCTTAGCTTTATCAGCAAGTGTTCGTGATAAAGAACAGGTCAAAAATCTAATCATAGCGACCACGATTGCACCTGATTAAATAATGGAGCAACTAAGCTATTGCGTTTGGATTGAAACCTAACCAGTTTATGTTTTTGTAATTTTCAAGTTATCGTTAACTGCTTGCCTCTGCTCCTAATACATTAGCAAATTGTGTTTGCAAATTTAACGATGGATTCTGTAGAAATTTGTGAAATCAACAATGTGCCTTTCTTTTTCTATTCATATCTTTTTTTGTATCTTTTCCGCTTTATAAATCATGTTAGTGCTTCAGGTATGTCAGACAGGTTAGACAAGTCCATATCCACAAATATTTTGCGATTTGTAGCAATCAATTTGTCAGCGATAATCTTCTCCATTTAAAACATTACTTAAATAATATCTGCGACTAGTAGCATATTATCAGAGAAAATATAGATTACAACAGAGCTTGTTGTACATTAAATTTCTCTCTGGTTTTGCAATTGTAAGGGTAAAGGTTACAATTGGTATCGTGAAGTACAGTAGGTCAGAAAGTGATTCTTAGAGGGTGCACCTCCACATTTTTTTTCTTATTTACTCATGGCTTCTGAATGTTAGTGGACTAATAGCTATGTCTTCAGGAGAACTGTCGAATCTGTTCGACAGTAAGATCAATATAGGAAATAATTTACTTAAATACTTGTCAAAGATTGAACACGTAAGAGGTGTCCCGAAACTAAAGAAAAAAATCAACCAGGAAATTCGTTTCTTGAGAAAGGTTGGAACAAGTTAATTGTACATAGTTTTATATTCTAATGTTTTTATATCGTAAGTTCAGACAATGAAATGAGTTGCCATTAATTGCTGTAGTTTTTAGAGATTCATAGTTGAAACCGTAGTTAGTATTTGATGTCACGTAGCAGTGATGTCTTTGAAGTATTAAATCAGTATCTGTAGTGTGGAAAACCATGAAGCATTTTTTTTTAAAATGAAATCTCTTGTGTCTTTAGTTAAAGCAATTTTAAATAATAAAGGTTCTTTTTGAAGCATCTCTAGAATAAAGAGGAGGAGAAAAGTGAAGCAGCTGCTGGAAATAATTGGATGTGAGAATTAGTGGTTGAGATGTGATTTCACTGGGGAAAAGGGGTGGGGGGGTTATAGTGGAGAAGAAAAAGGGGCATAAATTGGTCTCTTCCGTGGTATTGTAGGATTTGTTTTGTGAATACAAATTTCTCTGAAGAGGGAGATCAGGTGGTTTGCCAGGCTGAGGTGGCAGATTTAGGAAGGGAACTAAATATATCAAGGAAAGAAACTTCATGTGGGAGGGAGCATTAGGTGACAGGTAAGATTGTAATATGTGGCATTATTTTTCGCTTTTTTTGGGACACGTGTCCTGTCACAAGAATTGGAGGACAAGTGTCAGGTAGATGTAGGAGTAGCTGAAATACAGCAGCTCATTAAGATGAAAGGAGAAGCAATTGTAAAAGATAGTGGGGAAACAATGTACTATATCCACTTCTGTGGGATGAATTAAGTACCGGTACAGGATAACAAGTTTTGTGTATTTAAACTTTGTGTGAAACTTGATTAGGTGATAGAGAACAAATTATTTTTGTGCTGATATTATTTATTTATTTTTTTACAAGAAAAAGTATAGGGTAATAGTTATAGTGGCTGTTGCAGGAATTTGTTCTGAAGAGCTGCAGGTTGTAGTATAAAAGGTCTAAAGTCCAGCATAGGTGGAATCAAAATCATAGAATGTCCTGGTGTACCTTACATGAACAAACCACTGCCCATAAATGTTCATGAGCAAATTGGGAATTGAACCCATGAGCCTCAATTTTGGAGCCAAGTGCTCTTTCCAGCGATCTGCTAGACCACTCATCAAAGAAGTTAATGGAGCAAAAAGGGTCAATCCATAAATTGCATCACTAAAATCTCATTTTTTAAAACTCCTTCCCCCGCCCCCTTGCTTATCATGACCTGCATACCCTCCAATTTTGATATTATGCATTTTGCAATTTTAAATTCAAAACTTTACTAAAGCAGCACTTACTTAGAATTTAATTGTGAAGGCACAAAACATTCCAGTGACAATTTCTCTATACACACATTTCCTTCATTTTTTTTGTACCCTCCTATTTTTGCGCTCTGCAAATTTCAATTTATAATCTTTAATTGTTTTTGGCATATTTTTTTCATTTTCCAGTCCCTGGCTCCCTTATCTACAAAAGATAATTTTCCCACACTCTTAGGCTTGAAATTGAGTGCCAGCTGGTGATCATGGTCATCTTTTACCTTCCATCCACCGTTCTTAGTTTGTCCAATACCTCATCACCAATGTACATCTTGTACACTCCCAGCACTCTCTTCACGCTCTGTCACTTACAATAAGATGTAATAAAGCTCATGACAAGGGGGACCATGTCATGCCATCTTCCACCCTTCTCTTTATCCTTGTTATAATGTGAGGTAATTTATAGATGGCCCCTAAGATTGTAGTTGTCATTAGGAAGAAGAACAGTAAGGTGAGGGAAGGAGGAAAGAAAGGATAAAGAGGTTTAGCTGATTATTGAATTGGAAGGATGGACGAACAAAAGAGGCTGAATGCAAACTCTGAGGATACAGGAGGGAGTAGAATGGTTATAAAATACAAAAACTGATTATACATGGTGTCATTGTGAAAAGAAAAGAGGATAAACAATGGAAGTTACTTTTGACTTGCTTGAACAGAGATCTCAAAAGACCCTAATGAGGCAGAGGGGCTTTAAACGAGTAATAGAACAAAATAAACAGATGATGTCTTCTAGTAGAGCCTGTGATAAGTATGTTGAATTACAGAGGAGACAGCAGTTTTGGTGAATACAAGAGGATTCAGCCAACCAAAGGACATGATAGTGTATGACTGTCGGTATAATAGAATGGATCTGAACAAATAAGATCAAATTATAAAACATGTTCTTGAAACGGTGGACAAAGAAATCTGCATGAAAGTCTTATAAAAACAGTAAGTGCCAGTTAGGGTAGATCACATTTTTATACGTACCGTATGAGACTGTTTAATCTGTTACTGGAGGGAATAGTTGGAGGGAAGATCTGTACAAGAAGCCAAATACTATTTATCCTTTTCATGTATGAATGTCCCTACACACACTGATTACTCTATTGAAAATCCCAGTAGAAACAGTCATTTGAAAGAAGCATACAACAGATCAGGAATTTCTTTGCCTTTCAAAGAATAATATTCATCGTCGGATAGCCTACCTTATAATGGTTCCATATTAAGAACTGAAGCTCACTGTTCTCAGCCATTTCTCCCTTTAGTTCACACAGAACTTTCCTCCAACTTCTGTGGGAGCTGATGAAGTCCCCATTGATGCTGTTTGAATACAGTGGCAGATCCAGGGGGGGGGGCTAGGGGGCTGAAGCCCCCCCCCCCAAAAGCACCAAGGACTTTTTTTTTGCTCTACTGTTTTTATAAGGGTGGCAATCTGAAATAAGAGATTTCCCCTCCTCCCCCGACTCAAGCCCCACCCCAAACCAAATCCTAGCCCCCCCCCCCAAAAAAAAAAAAATCCTGGATCTGCCACTGAAGTTTGATGGGGGATATGTTTGCTACCAAAATAAGTGTTTACACATAAAATACATAAGTTTTTTGAAAAAGTTAGAAGTGGTCTGGAAATAGAGGTTCTATATTGAAAAATCATCATCATCAAAGGTTTTCTGCTATTCAGCAGGCCCATGCACAGCGATAGCCTTCCATGCCTCCCTTTGTTCTGCCATTCTCTATACATTTCCCATTTATCATTATGTCATAAACCATTTTCTTCCTTCGCCAACCTCTTCCTTTCCTTTTGGAAAATAACAAAATTTTAATAATGTGTTTCATTCTACTGCTAATAAATTCTAATTTTAATTTTAACATGTCTCATTTCATTTGTTGCTTGAAGGTGAGTATATAAATGATCTCATCATCACATGTCAATTTGTGGCATAAGTTGCTGTAAATATTTTAGCCAGTGTCTTTAGGTGAGACAATGTCAGGCAAGGAGAAAGAGGCATTCCAATTTAACATTTTGTTGAAATGTAAGTGGAAGTAATCTCTGATTGATTGCATAGACTTCAGTCAATCTTATCTTGGTTGCTTGGGCGGTACCATGCCAATTTTTTTAAACTTAATGTTTCAGCCATCATTCTGTGATTTTTATTTGAGGAATGCCATGCCTGGGATTGCTGCTGCCTATAAATAGCTTTTACCGAGTGTGGTGGGTGAGCGGTTAATGCTCTGGCCTTGCATTCAGGAGGATAGCAGTTCGAATCCCCTTCCGGGCATCCAGATTTGGGTTTCGCATGGTTATCCCAAATCACTTCAGGCGAATGCCTGGATGCTTCCTTCAAAAAGGCCAAGGCCAAATTCCTTCATGTTCCTTGTCTCATCTAATGACCTTGATGTCAACTAGGCGTAAAGCCACAAGCAAAAAAAAAAAAAAGGGGGCTTTTGAAGTGCATATTACCACTTTGGAGTGACGTCACTGAAGTTTCCACCACCAGTGTGGCCAGACCATTCAAGATTCAAGGCTTGACAGCATGTTTTCCTCAGTATGCATGACCATATTTGATCAAGTTGCTGCTGTGTTCATATTATCAGGTCCTTTATCATTATTATTATTTCCACTGCTTCTCTGTCTCGCCTGGGCTACCATCTGCTTTGCTGAGGCAGAAAAAAAGTGTAATTGAATAAAATAGTGTCTTCACTGTTTTCTGAATGTTGCACTACAGCTGATTAGCTTACGCCATTATTTTTAAAATGTCTCATATGTTCATTCAGCCATTCCTTGATGGTGTGTCCTGTCTCACCGATACATACCAGGTTACAACTGCAGAGTATTTGATATACTCCTGGTGTCTGTAATTTCTTTCTCTTGTCTTTCATCCTTACAAGCGCTTCAGAAATATTCCTAGATGCCCTGTATACTGAGACAGTGGAAAACCCATCTTTGCTCCCTTATTCTGGTGGCTGAAGTCATTTTTACTATAGAAAGTTGTGTT
This sequence comes from Vandiemenella viatica, assembly GCA_031002005.1. Classification (NCBI taxonomy): domain Eukaryota; kingdom Metazoa; phylum Arthropoda; class Insecta; order Orthoptera; family Morabidae; genus Vandiemenella; species Vandiemenella viatica. Next base: position 259,013,891 of record JARYHS010009186.1, read on the forward strand.
TAGACGAAATTCAGTAAGTGATGCCCATCCTTGCTGCAGAATGAGATTTTTTAGCCGTTCCCTGATTACGTTGATAGCTTTTTCGATTGGCATATTAGTGAATAGTGATGTGATGTTGAAACCTAGCAGCAAGTCATCTTTCAGATGTCTGTTCTTAATCATGTTTATAAAATGGTAGAAACCGAGTTTCTCAAATTCTTTAGCTTATTATCCACCACATATCTTGCCAATGGATGCATCGGCAATTGAAATGCACTGAGCGTTGGTAGTAACAGCACACCATCTTTGAGTATTTTTGGCAGGTAATACAGTCAATAGCATCACATGATTTATTCTCTCTGGTTCGATTGAGCTTGCTTCATGTATTTTTGTTGCTACATTTTGTCAGATTTTCTGTGGATGTTTATTAGCAGCTTTTCATGTATTTCATCTTCCAATAACACCTCTACCATTCAGCGGTTTCCTTCAGCATACATCACCAGTGAAGCCTTGCCTTTTTCAGCTGGTAATGGACTCAGTTGCAAAAATGTATGTTTATTATTATTTCTTGTATTTGTAAAATATGTATATATACAGTATATATATTTACTATGATATGACTCATATTAAGTGTATATGTATCAACAATGACATGTTTCACATCCCAGAGGTACTTCCTCAGCAGGGATCCATGGAACAAGATTGATAAATAAATAAAAAATAAATAAATAAATAAATAATGTCTTCTCTCTCTTTTATTCAACACAAGGCATTGTGTTCTTCTCAAGTGAGGTTCTGCAGTGCTGGTTTGTATACTGATCAAATCTTCACCATTTAATTGCAATTTTTTTAACTGTTATCTAGTAACTGAAAAGAATTTGAATATTCCACCATAGCAATGACTTCGTCCACAGGTGTTATTACAACATCTCTGATTTATGAAGTTGTTTTAATTATCTTACCTTTTTGAAGAAGACTGTGTCTTGCTATTTACATCTGTAGTTGTCTGCATGGCTTCAGTATCTTCAGGCTATATTAGATGGTGAACATATATGTCTCAAAGACACACATATCAGTATGAGACACTACAATATAATATGTTGTATTTATAGTAGTTTACTTTGTTTTCAAAATTAAAATTAACAAAAATTTCAATTTTTTTGTGTGTATATTATGGTATTTCCTTTCACAATATTTGTTAAGTATTATTATTTTCGGAACATTGGTTTTACATTTTATTGTTTTGAAGAATGTCAGAAAAGACCAATCTTTGCACGGCTGTCAGCAGAGAAACTGTTTGTTACTGATATCATAATATTTGTTTCTTCTCTGTCCTCTTTTCAGCCATGTTAAATGACTGCTTCTTTTGCTTTAGATAGATTAGTCTTGATAACAAGCATTCTCTCCAATTCTGTATGGCCTATTTGTTTATATTTTGGTAAAAGTTACATCAAGCTTTTGCATTTAATGTGTTTAATAATTTGGATGGAACTATTTTCCCTTGGTTTGTAGATTTAGACCCATAAGAAGAAGCTGAAAGCATTAATTGTTATCCTTATTTTTTTTCTGATTGTAATAAAATAATAATTTATGAAAGATAAATCTGCTTCAATTTTAGGTTTTGAACTCAGGAACTGCTAAGAAAGAGCATGCATTGACTTCCAATATCACCTGGTATGATGCACTAGTGTCTGTCATAAAAGAATTTGACAATGTGGTTGCTGTGCTGGAAGTATTTACTCTGAAACAGGAGGAGGAAATCCGAAAGATATGTGTTGATATAGTTACAAAAAATGGCTATGAATGGATAAAAGTAATTGCAAAAAATGTGAAGAATGTCATCTCTTTCCTTGAAGGTAATAATTTTGATTTTGATTTTCTTGAGCTCTTTTCACCTTTCCTGCCAGTGTTAAGGGTTGTTTTCTAGTATTAGTAACTGTTGCAGATTTTGAAATCTACATTGTACTTTACTCAGATAAATGTATAATTTTGAGACATCCAGTAAATATTTATTTTTCTGCTCTTTGGTTCCCAAAATATTCAGCATGTTGCTAATCTGAAAACATGGTAGCATTTAAATCTCAAGTTTTCTTGATTTACCAAAAATTCTGTTATTCCTAATTTTATAATTGCTTATGTAAATCATCAGCCTCATTCCAATTCAAAATTTATTTGCCTTACCAGTCCTTTTATTTTTGATATTACTTTAAGGCATTTTCCCTTTTGCTGTCAAACATTTTCCCATAGTGCTGCATTTTTTTGCTGCAGCAGGCCACTAAACCTTTATAAAAATCAACACCCTAACTCTTTTTAAATAACCCCATGGTTCCCACTCCATCTACTATATTATCATATACTAGATAGCTTCCAACTTCAGTTCAAATCTGCCAGCCTATAGTATACTCATTACAAAACATGCAGTGTGCATACAGCCACCACAACCTGTCACAGTCCCATCATTAGTGATACCTTAGGGTATGTGAAATTAAACACTACCAACCCATATACCTACTGGCTTGATTGCCTTTGTTGCACAAGTTTGTAGATTGCCCACACCATGAACCAATTATCCATCAGGATGATTGCTTACAGACAAACAGTTTACACCCAAAACTTTAAACAGTCAGTTTCTGCACATGCCAGCTTCGGCAACTTGTGAGACATCAATTTGTTTCATATTCAGAGTATTTCTTGAAACCACATCCGCCACCAAACCTACTTAGGTGGGAATTTCCCAACCATTACTGTCCAGACTGTAAACACCCTCTCAGACCACAAATCTCAGATGATAAATATCTGGCTCTTCAATACTTCACCCTGTCAACCCATCACTTGTATGTATGGTTTATTAATTTATTTATTCTTAATATGTATATATCTTTGATTTTTTCACAGTTGTATATTTTAAAAATTATTACCTGATGCTTAGTTTTTTTTTCCATGTCCAACATTGTTAATGATATTACCAAACATGTCGCTGGGTTTACTGTGGGAGTAGATATGTTGTCTAGCCATGGTATCAGTTTCTTCATCAGTAAGGATCTCACATTTGGCCGTCCAGATTTGGGTTTTCTATGGTTTCCCCAAATCACTCCAGGCGAATACCAGAACTGTTCCTTAGAAAGGCCATGGCTGAACTCCTTCTCATTCCTTGCCCCCCAGTTCTTTTCACCTCTAATAACCTCAACATTGATGAGGCATAAAGCCATAAAAAAAGAAAAATAGTATGGCCATACCATGAATTTTTTACATTTGTGTAGTAGTTTTGGTTGTAACATTTCACTTTCCTTCAAATTTGATAAGAGATGATTTTATTTTATCTAGCCTTTCCATACTAATATTGCATAGTGTGTTATACAAAAATATATTAAAATTTAAAAATTCGTTGAACTACGATCAATTGAACCGGTCACATGCCCGATATATCTTCAAGCATCAGATTCACCAGGAAAACCTATGATATGAAAATTTGTGAAGAAAAACACTATCTCATTTTTAATTAAATGTAACATGTTGATGGTAGTTATATACAGTTATTGGCTTCCATGGCCAGAGTAAATAGTTATCGAAACAAATTATCCCACTCCCTATACGATTCCTCTGTTTAATAATAATACAACTTCTCACTTTTTTCCCCTCTCTTTTCATCGTTCTTTGTATGGTTTACACTTCTCACTCTGTTGCTTCATCTCCCACTACCTGCAACACTTCTGTAGGGTTTGTTTCTACAGAATTTTTCTCCTTAAGTCCTGCTATGTTGATATTTACTTTCCATGTCTGGACTGTTTCCAATTGCAGCTTTGCAGAAACTAGGCAAGAACCGGTCTTCTACTTGGCACACGAAGCACATTTCTTTGCACTCAAGGAGATGCTCAGGTGTCTGAATGGAGTTGCAGTAACACTTAGTCACTATATCCCCACTTTTTTGTAGTACTCCTGTGCCTTCATACTCCTGTTCTGAGCCTATTCAAAGATACTCAAAATGTTTCAGATGAATTGGATAAGGGGCTCCAAGCACTAGTTCACTGTAAGGCATTTGACAGAGTGAGCCATAAAATGGTTTGAAATAAGTTGAAAACTTTTGGAGTGATGAAAAAGTAGCTTTGTAGGTAGAGGAATTCTTAAAAGGCAGAAAGCAAATTGTTTAGCAGGAAAGGCAGTATCAGAGGTGGAAGTGAGTACAAGAGTGCCATAAGGTAGTGTATTGGGATCATTGCTAGTCATTATTTATATGAATGATTGTGTTGACAGTTTACAGTCAGAATTTATACTGTTTGCAGATGACATAATGTTATATAATAGGATCAAAATGTAAGAAGAATGTGAAAAGCTGCAGGGTGATCTTGAAAAATAACTAACTTTACCTGGAGAATAAATGGAGACAAATCCCAAGAATAGTCAGCTAATTAAAAACACAGATGAAAACTAAAGTTTGTTTTTGATTATAGTGTGGGAACAGAATTGCTTGTTGAAGGCTTAAAGTGTAAACACCTTGGTATAATGTTTGATTGTAAACTCAGCTGGGAAGGTGGTAGGAAACTGTTACAAAATCTTTCATTTATTGGGTAGGGTGATGAGAGGACGTACCAGAGACGTGAGGGTTACAAAACTTCAGTCAGACCATTGCTTGGATTTGGTGGTGTAAGGAGGGGGGTATCAAATATGGGATTTGGAATGCATACAATAGAGAACAGCTAGATTTGTTTGTGGAAATTATAAAGGAGCTGGATTGGGAGTCATTGGAGGAAAGGAGGAAAGTGAAGAGAGTACCGGGAATATACAAAACATATGTTGGTTGAAGAATTAGGAGCCCTGCATGGAATGGAAAAGTTGAGCATGGGCACAAGTTGGCACTCGATTTCATGCACAAAGGAGTGGGAAAATTTTTGTGGGTAAGGGTGTCAGGGATTGGAATAAATTAACAAGGAAAATGATGAATAATTTACCAAACACAACAAACAAATTAATAAATGGCAAAAATGGATGGGTTGTGTATTTACACTCAAAGTAAATAGATAATAATAAAAGTAACAATAATAAGAAAGGGATGAATAAATGAATAGGGAAACATAGTGATAGGTGGACCACTGCCAAAAGGACATAACTGGGGATTGAGAGGTACCAGAGAAATGAATAGGTGGTAGGAAACTATTACAAAATCTTTCATTTACTGGGTAGGGTGATGAGAGGACATACCAGATCACTAAATGTGAGCATTAGAAATCACTCCAATACTTGTGTAAACTTTTACTTAAATGAACTCGTTGTTTCTCTTGGTTTATATTTGTTGTTCAATTTATTTAAACAATTTTATTTTGTATATTGAAGGATGAGTATATTTATAGGTGATTGCAGTTATGGGAAGCGGACTTACATTGACCAGGCTAGAGAACTGTTGACCTGTGCAGAACAGAATAATATTTTCTTCAAAACTCCAAAGGTAATTTTATTTTTTTATCAATTATTTGGTACTGTTTTGTTTTTGGTTTCATAATTAGTAATTCTGTAGTTATAAACAAGCAAAATGTTAGTTTCAAGATGTATATTATAATGACCACCAAAATTGCTTAAGCCGTTCTTGATGTGATGTATCTGGAGCTATTGGTGTGTAAATAGCGGTCCGTGTGTGTAGGTTTTCAGTACACCTTTGCCTGATTTTTTGTATATTCATGTGTGTGTTTTTTTTATGTCTGTGGTGTTAGTTTCAACTATGGTAAAAACTAGAGAAATGTGGAATAAGTGTAGAAATATGACAGGGTTGTTAATGTAAGGGTAGAAACATAAAAATGGACAAATGTGAACAAGGGAAACTGTCTTTCCAAGGAACCTCGTGGTTAGAGATTATGGTTTAGAAGTGTATGGAATGCACTAAACATGTTTATACAAATATTTTCCCTGACAAAATAAGTTTAGGTGATAGTATGTAGTTATTGCTGCTTTTATTAAAATGATTGATTTATTTATTCACAATAGAGTTTTTAGACAATATCTTGAAACAACAGAGCATAACATTTCTTACTTTTTGTGACTACTGACAGATCTTATTATATTTTAATAAAAATATGTTGTTGATTTTGTTACTAAATTATTTATGGTGTGATAGTAACAGTGACTACATTAGTCTGGTTTCAGGTAGTATTTCAGTTTACACGTGGTGTTAATGAAGAAACAGTTAAATGCTTAACTGACATAGGCATTAATGTCAAAGAAGCTGATTGTCTAGAAGACATAGTTCAAGAAGAAAGAACCGAAGGTGAAGATGCTACATGTGAAATTGATTCAATAGCTTTGCTGCAGAAACAGCATTACTTTTTATCACATATGAGGTAATTTATTTATCATTCATACATTTTAATTGATTTTCACATTTGTTGCGTGTGTTTTTATAGCGCAGTCATAAAGCTGCTGTAAGACCCAAGGCTGATACCGGGGCTGAAGTATAGCCTTAGTGCCTCAACTAAACTCTTCATGTTGATTCACAGTTCATTAGAAAATTTACGAAATAATTTTGATTTGGTTTGACCATGTAGCCAGGATAACTCAACCTAAATGCTTAAGGTCGCTACAATATTTGTTAACCCACAAATAGAGAAAAGGTTCTATGCTATCTACTAAAGCACACAAGTTCACTTTTAGAAAAATCCAAAGTTTTATTTTCAGAATCACAAGGTCAAAATTGCATTTAACAGTTGAGCAGGCAAATCGAACACTCTTTTCTAAAAGTTTGCAGGTTGTGGAGAGAAATTTTAACCGACCGTACCCCTTTAGTAAATTTAAAAGTTCTTAACAGTCATTAAAGTTACGATATAACACGACACCAAAGTTACAACATGGTCGAACTAGCCAGCATGGCGAGTTACAACCAGCGCGACGAAAGACAGACCGAAACAGACGCCAGACAGGAACAGACAAACCATAATGGCGGCGGGGTCTTTTTATAGAAAAGACTAGAACCAGTGACGTCAGCAACTGTATCACATCTTTTTGCTTCCGCGTAGCTCAAAGTGTGTGTAATTTATTTGACGATCCCGACTATTAAAAATGTTCAAACTTTGACAGTATCTGGACTTATCTACTAGAAGTCCAACGGCAGTCTCGTGAGTAATTAGTTTTAAAGTTTTAGCTGTTTAAGACTTCGCGTAGTGACACATTCTAATTTGGGGAAAATCCCTAAGTGTTCTGGAATTTTACGCGCGTGCACAACAATCCGCGACAATCTATTTTTCAAAAACTTGATTACCGGACAAATGCTAAAACTTTTTATGGAAACTATTATATGTACAAAATCGTCTTAATTAGGTCTATCTACTGATGTAATTTTTAATTTAATATCTCTTTTAATAAAAAAGCTTATTATTTTCTCTTAATTAAAATCACTAATAAAACTTTACCAAATTATTTAATTTTATTGCCAAAATATCGGGGACATTGCTGACTACAGCTGGTGATAAAAGTTCGGTTGTAACTTTACGCGATTTAAAGATATTGCAAGTCTTAGAATTTTACCATTCTGATCGCGTGTTTCAAAACATTAGCAAACGGGAATATCTCTTAAACTAAGCGTTTCCCGATATGATAAATACACTTTAAAATGATTTTTATGACAAATTGTTACTGTGGGCAAGATTACAGGAAAATTCCTTAAAGTTGAAAACTGCACTTCACGAAATTTCTAAGTCCCGCCTAAGCAAAACTAGAATTTGCCAAAATTCTAAGGTGCTTACACTGCCTTAAGTTTTTGCCATATTCAGTAATTATTTTATAGTTTTAAGCATAAATCAAATTTTAAACCATATTATTTTGATAATATGCCTAAAATTTAATTTGGATGCTCACCCAAAAATATATTTTGGAATTTACAGCTATAGCTCTGCTGTTATCATTTTCTGCCTCTTTTATATCACTTATAATTGATTTAAAAGCTGTATACAAAATTCTTGGGCCAGTACATTAATTTCGTCTAAAGTTTCAAAGTCACTTTCTAACTTCATTTTTAAATAAAGTGTCAGGTTCCAGGAGTAGTTGCCAAAATGGTGGGGCCAAAAGTGTGTTTGGGAGATGTGGCAGGGATACGTTCTTTGATGTGGACATTGTTGTATGAGATGATGGCCTTCACACATGTCTTGTTTTCACTGTATCAGCAGACCAAAAAATATATCGTCTATACATCTGAACCGCAGAGTGGGTTTAAATGGCATATGATTCAGGAAATATTCCTCCAGATGATCTAGGAATAGGTTGTCACAGGACGGGGTAGTATGTGTACCCACTGCAGTGCTGCTAATCTGGTATATATTTGAGAACTGGAGTGGTAATTTTTGGACAGAATGAAGTGAGATAAAGATGTAAGGAAGTATGTACTGGGAAGGTCCTGGTCTCCAAGGCCATGTGGTAAGCACACCTCTCCCTAGTCAAATGGCCCATTCCTCTCTGCATGAATAAGGTTTTAAACTGAAATATTGTACAATTGTGTTTGTCTTATGTTTCTTTATGTTCATCATAGTCTTCCTGCTTTCACCTTTGGTGATTGATTGGTTTATTTTCCTTATTCTTTGTTACTTACTTTACTTTTTTATGTCCAGACATCGTAATTGTTTTGCGCAATGTTGGCCAAAGTTGTCATTATCTCTTCCTGTCCATAGGTATTCGAATGTTGTTGAAACCTGGCACTGTTTGGTAGCAGACATATGATCCATAGTTTGCTGTTATCCACATTCACATCAATCACCTGTTGTCAGACCCCATTTATATGTGTTAGCTTTTTCTGGGGCCACTCCTGTTCTTATATGGTTGACGCTTCTCCATTTTATCCAGTCCAGTTTTAGGCCAGAAGATTCTTCCTCAGAGATTGGGTAGCAGTTTGGAGGCTCGACGTCTGTGTGATTAAAAAAGAGGTCCTAGAGATTAGCCTTCTGGATGGAGAGCTTGGTATACAAAACATTACATGCCTCTCATTGAATGTTTGTTTGAATCGCTCTGTTGTATTCATGTGAGTTTTGGTGTATTTTTGGTTCATTAAATTCAGCTGCTTTTACAGTAGGTGTAGCCATTTGTTTCTCACGTGTATTTAAGCTGCATTTGTATGGCAACTCTTTTAAATCCAACCCATCAATACCCAAATCTGTGCATTCCACGTGTGTTATAGAGAGCCCCCCCCCAAAAAAAAAAAAAAAAAATAAAAAAAATGTTACATGGGAAGGCCATTCATTGGAACATACAGACCAGCCAAAATATTTCTTACTTATAAGAAGCACTGCTTATCCTTTATAATTTATATTTCCTAAATGCTGTTTCCTTTCCCTAAGTACTTTATGATCATTGTCAGACGTAATTGAGCAGCAAAAAATGCCATGAGTTAATATTAATATGGAATGAAAAGATAAAGTAGACTACTCCTTCATCTATTTGGAGGAAGGATGGCTGTGACAACAAAATGAACACTGCAACAAAACATCTTTAAATCTTCCTACAATTGTCAAAATTATCTTAAACTGTATAGGACTATACAGATCATTTTTAATGTTCATCTTTCCAGGAAGTAGTCTGTAGCTCTTCACTTCTGTTCAGTCAGGTTGTGAATTTGTTCTGGTAGTCTGAAGTGCTGCAAGACAGATCGTTATTGTTTAATGAGTAATGATAATAAACACCTGCTCTCCTCTATTCAGGTTACAAACTAATTCTTGTGAAATGGGAATAAACAGCAAATGTATAAAACAGATGACATGACTCCATTTTATTAACATTGAGTTTAGAATCACACCTGTTAGTTTTAATATAGTTTCTACATGTGCCATTGTTCTTATCTGCTTTAGTAAAAAAAAATAGTAACAATAATTTCACCAAGTTGGTCCACAATTATTTTGAGGCCATTCATTATAAACCTTTTTTTCACACATCTAGATTCTGAGAGATTATCCACAGGTTAGTTAAGGTGAAGGAATGACAGATCAGTAATGAAAGAAATAATAATAGTAAAAAAAAAATGTAGAAGCACTATAATTTTTGTACTTCATCTGAATAACATTGTGTGCACTGGGTGGAGTCCAGGACAACCATTTTCTTATTTTAACAGAGGGCCATATTTCGATGTACTGTTTTTTCTCATTTTTGGCAAACTCTGCCTGCCAGTCATCACCTGCAGTAAGCAGTGTCTTCTTCTCTGTGTGTGGTTATTTATGATCTTATTTGTTACAATGTACTAACTTGTTGATTTAAACCACTTTCTGATGTTTTAGTGATGTTACACATCTCAATCTGGACGTCACAACTATGCTTGCTTATGTATCTGATCTTTGCAATGGAGGATGTCATTTTGAGTTTGATGACCCATGTATAAAGTATCAGGCAGAGCAAGAAAGAGAAGCTCCCTTAAGACCATTACTTGATAAACTGTTTGAAGGTAAGTTTTACAGTATTGCAGATGATCATTTCAATAATACACAGACACTTCTGGAGTATTAGAATTTTACACTTAGTCATTAAAAAAAATTAATTACTTTATTCTAAAGTTGACTTATAACACAGATTGTCACATAAACTGGTTGTGCATCTGCTCCCTGATGAATGTGAAGCAACATTATTTGGGATGTCCATTTACCATTCCTGCTCTACAGGTAATTAAGGCAAATCTCATAGACTGGAACTGCAGTACCAGATGTCTGAATATGTACCCGAAAATATAACATTTGCTTGGTAAATATTTTTAAAATTTTTGTCCTCTACATTGTTATTTTTTCATTTGAATGTGTGTGTTTGTTTATTTTTTTAAAAAAATTCTGTAATATATATGACCTTGCCGTAAGCTAAATAAATATATTTTTTTGTGTTCAGTCCAGTGTATTTTTCATAGCATTGTAGAAATATTTCTTTCAAGGAGAACTTGATGTGCTTGTTATACTGTATGATATATTTGATTTAAATTTGTTATAATTTTTTATCCACTATGACTAAATTTCTCTTACATTCTTTGAGAAAGTTCTTTCATGAAAGAGTAGAAGGAAATTTTAACAAGAATCAGTGATGATGAAGACTCGAGCCTCTCATATATCCTATTGATTTATGATCTTCAATGGTTTGGTTAAATTTTGTTGTTGAATTGGATGTAACTCTGCCTTTAACTCTGTAATGTGATACATTGTACCGTAAGATGGACCATAGCAATTATCTGCTTGTTTTGTTGCAATCTCTAATTACTGTATCTAACTTGGAGTTGAATATATATTCATGTATCTTTCAACTTCCTTTCCATGAGTGCATTTAGTCCAAGATCTAAAATTCTCTTACTTTCTTCCAAAAGTTTATTTCTTTTACCTTTTATACATAACTGTCCAGCCATTGTCAGCTACCTCTGCAGCAGGCTATAATGTCTGATGCTCCGCTCCCCTCCCCCACAATCACACATGTGATTTGTTTTATCTTACCCACAACTTAAATTTGGTTTTGCTTTCATCAATATTCTTTGTATGAATCATTACATAATTTATATATAAATAATGTTGTTTCAGGCAAAAGATTGATATGCTGTCAAAGTGCATATGAAAGCTTTTCATCAATTATTAACATGGTTGGAGGGCAGCAAGAGAAGGAACGTGCCTCAGAGTTAATGAAAAATATAGCGGTTGTGAAGGATGTTGTTCCTAAGGAACTGGAAGATATGAAGTTGGGTGGAAAGATTAAAAAGCGTTCACTATGTGTTTTTTCAACAGGTTATGCTATGGAGTCGGTAACAGTTACTGCAAATGAAGGATTCTACAGATCTGCTCTAAATAAGGTGAAGAATGATTGGAAGATGTTTTTATTATTTTCAGTTTGATTTGAATTAATTTAATTGTGATAGAGCACATGCTCCGGTGGCAGTTTTCCTAGGCATCAATTCACCCCTTTTCCTTAGCCAACTGTCTAGTTTTCACACTCAACACAGTTTATACTGGATACTTGATGTTTTTTTTTTTTAAAAATTTTAACCTGGTGATAGTAACACCTTAAAGGATCTCATTGAGATCCTCCTGTCTCATAGTTCATTTTAAAGGATTTATGTGGAAACCTGTCATTACTCATACGCTGTTCAATTCCTCTCAGCCGCTGACTTTTGATAGAGGTCTTTAACACTGTTGACCCCTGCTACTTCACAAAAATTGCTCAGACAGGATGCGTCCAAGGAATTAAATGTGGTCTACATGTTCCACTGATGTAGTGAGGATGCTGACATTGAACTCTGGGGGGGAGAAATAAAAACTTAATGGTGAGGTCAAAATGTTCTGAAGCACTCTTAAAACAGCATATTGCAGTTCACAGAACTTGGGAACATTGATTAGTGTTTAGAGGATAACCTAGTTTGGGACACAATATCAAAGTGATATTTAATTTACACCCTTGGGTTCTTCACTGATCCTTTCTGGGCTTCAAACTTGTGTGATAATGGAATAGGCATTGTGAATTTAGTGGAGGATAATGAAAATATGAGCTACCATGGTTGGAGATGGGAGACTCACAGTGGAACGGAACACAGAAATGCAGTATTTTAGAAGACCATTTGAACTATGTGAGAGAGTAACTAAAATTTTCTGCAATTGCCTGTAAACAGGACCACTCCATGAATGAACCTGAATGACTAGCTGTCACAGTAGGTGACTGGAGGGTGGAAAGGACATGGGTGGGGGGGGGTCATTGAAGTTATAAAAAAAATCTTGATAGGATTGGAAAGGAAGGTGATATAAATATATAGTAGGTATATAGTGAATTAGAAGTAAAAATGAAATTGAAAAAGTTGAGATACTGAAGTCATAATAACTTCCCCAGTAACTTGTTTCCTTCAGATCATTGATGAATTCTTCATAACTTCCTGATTAACTTGTTTCTTTCAGAGTATTTATATCTTCTTTAGTTCCACTGTTTCAAAGCAAGGCGTTCAGTGCAATGGTGCAATCTAAAACTTTGTGCAAAACTGGGTGGAAAGGAGGGTGGGGAAACTCACAGAAATATTTCAACATTTGAAACAAGCTTATGGATGTGAAGCTTTAAATGGTTGTCAATGTTTTTACCAATTCAAAAGTGGTCATCAATTAGTTGAAGCCAACCTTCAGACAGGAAGGCACTCGACATCAATTGATGAACTCACATTCAGAAAATAAGGGGTGTAATGTGTGCAAACCATTATCTAGTTGTTGAAGAACTTGTAGAATATATGTGGAAATGAATAGTGTCAGAAACACTGAACATGCACTGAATTGCAGCAAAGTTTGCCCTCATTTGGTGATTGAAGAGTGAAAGGATAATTGAGTGGATGTGTTTGTCTACAACTTCTCAAGAAGCCAGCTATGATGTTGCAGCCATACAAAGTTTCACAACAGGAAATGAAACTTGACTTTCATAGGTACAAAAAAGTTCAATCATTACAGTGGGTTGATATAAAATTTCTACCCTAAAAAAGGCATGCAAGTTTTGATTCAATGACAAGGTGATATTCTCTGTTTTTATTTGATGGAGTTGTGCATGTTGAATTTTTTACTGCAAGCCAAACATGCATACTGCATCAACTAGTTGCATAAACAAAATTGCAAATAGATACCAGAAATGGGGCAAAACTACTCAAGTTTCCTTCACCATGACAATCCACCTGCTCACTCAGCATTGCTAATTAGCAAGTTATGTGTCAAAAATATGACTGTCCACCTTCAACCTCCCTTCTTCTCAGCTCTGTGATTTTTTCATTTGTTCTCAAACTTAGAATCAACCATGAAAGGATACCATTTTGATATTATTCACGATGTTTAAAAAATGCTACAGGGATTGAAGAACATTTTAAAAGCAGCCTACCAGGGCTTTGATGGATAAAATGAAGCTCATTTCGCATATTAATATAAATAAGGAAAGAAGAATGAACCATCAGAAACAGAAGAGAATTTGGAAAGCTATGCTGAAAAAAAATAATAGGCACCTTTATTACTGATACAGATGCCTTAACAATAATTAAATTCTTCTTTTGATGATGCAGATCTATGTCCCTATTTTCAACTAGACAACATTACATAGAAAAAAAAACATTAAATCCCTCAAAAATAAAAATCATTTGTTATGATTAGGTTTCTTCCTATATACTGATACAATGTAGCACCAGCATTTAGCAGAGTTATCAGTAATATTTCTTTTGAAGTCAATAATAAAACCACTTTATAAGAAGGGTGATACGTCAAAGACTCAGAACTATGGACCCATATCATTGCTCTCAGCATTTTCCTTGTTTTCAAAAGTAGCATAGTCTCAGGAAGTGGATTTGATGGATGGCCCACGAACAGTGATAAATGATAATGTATCTACCAAGTCCCAAGAAAATACTCTGTCTCACATACAGTATACTTTCAGATGTGGCATAAAGCAGACACATCATTCAGACACATATTCATTTTTGCTGAAAGCAATATTCATCCTTACATTAACGAATATGATTGTTAGAAAGCCTAACAGAATTTTAAATTTCCAAACAGGATTGTTATCTTGATTATTTTTCTGTTTTGTTCTTTTTTATAGTTGCAATATTTTCAGTATCGTAAATTTATGTAATTGGTATATACTGACAATTTCCACTGGCATAACATGGTTTTCAAAAACCATGGTTTGTCAGTGGAAAAAAAAAAAAAGGAATCAATACTTTCATGCAGTGCTCAAATTGTATTTTCCTTCAAAGAATTTTCCACAAGACCACCACTTACACTTGTTTCAGTAGTCCTGCAATTGTTTGAAGAATTTTATGAAGGCAATGCCATATAATGGCAAATTTCATTCTTTCATACTTAAATTGGTTAAATCTGGGTCACATCAAGAAATACCAAGAGCAGGTGTACAGTGAAAAAGCAGCGTGCTGTTGCAGAAGATTATCCCCCCACCTCCTTGGCAGGTGAAAATATAGAGCACTTTTACTACACTAACTTGTAGACTGAATGGAGATCTGTTTGGGCTTAACACATTTGTGTTGAAACAAGCCCCCATTTGAGAGACCGTTATGTACTCTCGTTACTCCAGGAAATGTTTTGTACTTTCTGAACAGACTTTATGTACTTACTTCCATTTTCTTTCTGTCTCTTTTTAGTGCTCACAAAGTCCTAGTAAATCCTAAAGGGTAGCACTAGATAGAAGCAAGTGTATATAAACTAATATTATTTACATATGTCTACTGGTATTCCTACGTCATGAATGTCTTAATTTTTCCAGGGTATGAAGTTTGCTGTATTTGTGCATCAACCAAGGGCATTGACTGAAAATATGAGGAAGAAAAAGAATTCATGTAAGTTATCATATCGTCTTACAAAATACATTGAAAAGGTTTACTCACTTGGAATCCTTTTTTTTTTTTTCTGAGTAGAATGTAAAATTGTACACAATAATTAGATGACATTAATAATATGGAAGAAAGTACCACTTGTGAGAGTAGTTATTAGTCATCATCATTATCGTTGGGGGACCATCTCCACTTTCCCGGGTGTGGTTTGCGAGCCTTGGTTGTTGTAGACAATCGTTTTCCACTGTCTCCTATCCAGAAAAGTTTCTCTGTCCATGATATATTCCCAGTTCCAGCCTCTTCTCTCTATGTCCTCCTTCAGTTGGTCTGTCCATCTTCTTCTTGGTCTTCCCACTGGTCTTTTGCCCACTATCCTTTTTTCCAAATAAGTTTTTGGTAGTCTTGTACTAGTCATTCTCTTAAGTCTTGATGACCGAAGTCTCTCTTCAATGGATGCCATTAGCACTATGTTTGATCTCATCTCATCATTCTTTATGTGGTCAAGTCTAGTTTTCTGGAGGGCCGTTCTAAGAAACTTAATTTCACATGCTTGGATCTTGCTAAGGTTTAGTGCCAGAGAGAAAAATAGGAAGAACTAAAAGAAATAAGTATGATTTTTTTCGTTAAACCCATTATTTTCCAAAGAAGATATTTTCTTTTTATTACATTCGGCTTTTATTTTCACTTTCTTTTTATCATATGGTGTCTTGACTTGTAGAATGGTGCACACTGACTACACATCATCTCAAAATCTATTTGACAGTTCATTGGTTTTTCATGCATTCTGTGCAGCTTTATTATAATGGAATTGAGTTGTACACTTTCTTACTAGCTTATATCTTAGTAAATTAGTTATTGACTGCAAAATTGACATTTTAACAGTTCAAGAAACCCACAAGACTGAAGAAGATTTGGAAAGTAGGGACAAGATTGCAGGATACAGAATCAAGATGGCCGTCCCTTATCCATGGATGAGCTATGTGTGCCAAAAGTAACCTTTGCTATATCTTGGAAGTGACCTCTCAAAAAATCAGTGAGAGGAAATAATAACTGCAAAACTCAACAATTTAACTATCACATGATTACAAACCACCATTTCCCACTGACCAACTCCATCACTGCCCTCAATACCCAAACCTAGTACATATGTGGGAGACTTTAATAGCTGCATACATCCTGGGATTACCCAAATAGTGATGAAAATGGAGAGAAATGTACTATGGTGGGAAAGCCAAGACCTGAATCTCAGCTTTGATGCTAAACAAAACATTCCATTCTGCTAGATGGCAATCTCACACCACTCCCGATCTGCTTTTTTTATATATTATTATTATTTCCACAGCTGGAAGAAAACCTTTGAACCACACACGGAAAGTCCATCAACATTTTCCAAGAAGCCAACACAGACCCACACTAATCAACATTGGTCTTGAAATGTCTGTTATCAGATCCAGTCATAATCCATGGTGGAACTTGAAGGCAAATTGGGATCAATACAGCTCTGAGATAGATATTAACCTGGGATAGATACTCCCAAAGGCAGAAAACTACAAGAGATTTGTAGGTGGTGTTATTGTTATGGCTAGATGAAACATCCGCAATGATACAGGAAACAACACACTTCATGCTGGCATTCATCTACCCAAACTATGTAAGAAAATTATCAAAAAACTGAAGACCCTGAAACAGACAAAAGAATATTTGAAAAACTGAATGAAAGGAGGAAACAAAAATGGATAGGACTAACTTCTCAACTAACCTTTACTCACTCCAGATCGAAGTCTCTCCTTAGACTCGGAGCAGCTTTAAACACATGCAAAGAGGAGCCAGGTATAATATCAAATGAAATAGCATTACATATCAAAACGAGCTGATAAAATCCCAATAGATCCTGCCATGAAGAAAAAGGTAGAAAGAGAGATGATTGTAACCCTACTCTTTCTAAACCTTTCAGGCTTGAAGTTGAGAAAGACATCAAACTGCTAAAGCTGAGGAAGGCTGCAGATTTAGATGGCATTTTCCCAGAGTTTGTAAGACATCTCGGGAAACAGAAGAATATGGCTCAAGAACTTATTCAGTGATATCCTGGACACTGGCATTATCCTTCCAGAATTCAAGATGGCGATTCTCAAACCACGGAAACCAGCAGATGACCCTTCAAGCTATCAACCACACTGGGAAAAAATAAATAACATAACACCAGCATACTAGACAGGTTTCAGACTCAGAGCTTTTGTGAACAAGTTTTAGCACTGATATAATTCATTGATGCGGGATTTCAGAAGAAGCTAGAGGTATCAGCAGCTTTTTTCAATCTAATAGCAACATATGATATTGTATTGGATGGATGGACTACTGCTTAAACTTAGAAAACATGTACCCTGCTGGAAACTTACAGCCCTACTGAAGAACACGCTGACCAACTGAAATTTCAAGTTCACTATAGGGCAAAAGACAATTAAGTCATATACAATAAGATAGGATAGGGGGAAAAAAAAACCAGATACCCGTCACTTACCACAGATGAGGGCAGGAGGACGAGACGAACACGTAAAAACACTAAAACAAATAAATTGCACAATAATTTGACATGAGTCTCAATCATATGAGAGGCGAGACATGGCTGGGGGGAAAGATGTTGTCACATCCCAACCTCCACATGAATGAAGCACAGGTGGAAAACGTGTGGTGGTAGAATTCTATCTCCCTTTATTTTCATCTATAACCAATCTAAACAAAATTATAACTTTTTGAATTATGCTACACAAAGATTATTTTGTTTCACTTTTATCGCTAGTCAAGCTTATCCCTCCCCCCCCCCCCCTTTCCCTGTGCTTCATTCATGTGGCAGGTTTAGATGTGACCACATCTTTCCCCCCTGCCATATGTCTCGCCTCTCACATGATTAAGACTCATGTCAAAATATTGTGCAATTTATTTGTTTTTGTGTTTTTACGTTTTTGTCTTGCCCTCCTGCCTTCATCTGTGGTAAGTGACAGGTATCTGTTTCTTTGTTTTTGTTTTCCCCTATCCTATCTCATTTTCAGTGCCTCACAGCAGTATCTTTGTTTCCATTATCCGTAAGTCATATACAGTAAGAAGTAGACTTCCTCAAGGGTCTGTAGTAGCCCCATTGCTCTTCAACTTGTACACCAGTGACATGCCCGACACTATCGGCAACAAATTCTGCTATGCTGATGACTTAGCTATCTCAGTCCAAACTGCAACATTAGAGAAAGGAGAAAACATTTTCTTAGAAATGTTGATCACATACTATGTGAAATGGAGACCTTGACCAAACCTGACAAAGACAGAAGTATGTGCATTCCATTTGAGTAATTGAATAGCACATCAATGGCTCAAAGTAAACTTCTGCCAACAAAGAATTAAACACTGTTTCTACCTAAGTATCTTGGAATCACCTTAGACCATTCCTAATATTCGAAAAACACCTTTAAAGCACAAGTTGGAAACTTAGACACAAAAAAATCATCATTAAAAAGCTAGCTGACTCTTCATTAGAGCTGATGCGGTCTCACTATGTACAGTCGCCCTTGCCTTGATTTATGCTGAAGCTGAGTAATGTGCTCCAGTGTGGCAATGTAGTGCTCACACTAGAAAAATCAACGTTCATCTGAAGTGTATGAGAATCATAACTGGCACACTAAAATCCAGCCCCGTCCCCTGGTTGCATATCAGAATCATACCACCTCCAGAGGTAATACGGGAATGCATCATCCTGAACATCCACAGAATCTTCCAATCCATGAGGTCCTTAACGACCTACCCCCTGCTTACCTCAAGTTGAGGAATCCATTAGGGCATGATGCATCTGACTTCAATGTCAAGGAAAAATGGCAGCAAAGTTGGAACTCTGCACCTGTGAAACATCAAGATCCTACAGTTGAACTTACTGGATTCCATCTGAAGAGAGACCACTGGGTTAAACCAAATCTCCTTAAGAACTGGCTACACCAATTACAGCACAAGGCACTGTAAGTAGGGACTTACGGACTCTTCTGTCCGTGATTGTTGAGTGCACCATTAAGAAATGCTCTCTAAGGCAGTACAATAGACAATCCCAAGATGTTATCAATGCTACACCTTTCTTCTTAGATTGGTTACAACTGCTGGATGTGGATTTGTGAATGTTGCCAGTGTTCTTGTATATGTTTGTTCAGTTGCTTAGCCATGCAATAAATAAACAAACACTAGCTTTGTTACAAGAAAATGTGGGCATGGGGTTTCTGTGACATTTCTTCAGGAAGCTGATTGGTTGGCAAGACTGATGATACTTTCAGCTGCTCGTAAAATGAAAGAAGGGAGAATTTAATAATAAGCAAGAAACACACCCACCTCCTATAATTGAAGACTGAATAAGTGAAAAAATAATAATGATCATCATCATTCTGGACAGTTTCCAGCTTCTGTGTTTTATCGGTTTATATGAACCTGTTAATGATAGTTGCTAAGAGGTTTTTCAAAATTGTGGATACAGTGAACAGAAATTGGGTTTTTTGAGACCAGGATGATAACTAGATTTTTGTAACACAGGCTCTACTAACATTATGTAGAAATGTATTATTGAGTATGTTTGATTACATAATTAATTAGGGTCTTCAAATTAGGTAGATTATTATTAAAACTCGTATTGAGATATATCTATAGTGTTAGGCAACTATGAAGAGTGCCTGAGTTAACAAAATCTATGTGTAGTGTATTTTTTCAGTAGTTAAAAAAAATTGAACGTGATGGGTGAGCGGCAACACCCTAGCCTCGCATTCAGAAGTACACTGGTTCATTTTCCAGTGAGGGCAAACAGTTTTTTGATTTCTGTGCTTTCCCGAAATCACTCCAGGCAAATGCTGGGGTGGATCCTTCAAGAGGCCATGGCTAAATTCCCTGCAATTCCTTGTCTCCAGTCGTTTCCTGCTACTAATAACCTCCATCAGATGTAAAGCCATAAGCAAAAAAAAGTTTTTTTTTAAAAAAAATCTATAAATTGAATATACTTAACTAGTTACTATACTGTACAAATTTGTAAACAATTTCTGTTAGTTGTATTTATTAGATAAAAAGTCACTAGTGATATACTGTGTAAAGCAATGAAATTTAGTGTTGTTTCAGTGAGCACTTTTTTTTTTTTTTTTTTTTTTTGCAGCAGAACCTAGGCTACAAGGGAAGCAAGAGTCAGTTACAAATTTGTAAATGTGGAAGAAGTGTTCCAGTTGTCTGTAAACCATGGCTGTGACATTTGTCCATATTCAGCTGAAGAAATGTTTTTTTCTAAAATCGCTATCAGTTTTCAGATATTTTTTTCTCCACGTTTTACAAAATAAAGGAAATTTATTTTCATTGTTACATACTGTTTATTTTTCATAAAACAAATAAATAAAAAGTGAAAATTCTTTTTATTCTATTCTCAACAAAAAAATAATAATTTTGTTTTGCTTTGTACTATTCAGGTATTTATTCTTACACTTATGTTTTCATCAGTTATAACTGTATCAGTTTTTCTTCATTTTTACCTATATATTTGTGCTTTAATATCGCCATTATATACTAACTCAACTTGGCATTATTCCATACCTTCCTATTCCAAGGTACTTTATATTCATGGCATTATTGTTCATTATTTTTCTTTGTGTTAAACCACAACAACCATTCTTTTGCTAGATGAAATTAAATAAATCGATATATATATATATATATATAACTAAGGAAGGATAGGGAAATGTGACCCAACACTCACCACAGATGAAGACTGCCATCTCTGTGTACACATGTGACTCTGCCTGGTGTCTCACTTCTGCACGAATAAGCCTGTATGCCGAAATATTGCGCTTCTCTTGTGTGTTTTTTGTGTTCGTCGTCCCAGCTGCCTTCTGTTGTAAGTGTTGGGTCATATTTCCCAATCCTTCCTTAGTTTTATTGCCCTAAAGCATTTTCCTCCTCATTGTAATTATATATATACACACACACTGAGTACATTTGTATAGTAATTTATTTTAATATGGAAAGGAAAGATAAGGGATCCACCAGAACTTTAGAGGGGAGGCAGCAGTGACAGGAACACCACAAAAAAAAAAACATACACACACAGTGGGCTATGCCCCCTACTCATGAGAAGAGAAATGTGTGACTAAGCAACCAACCAATCACAGTCACGGAATGGTTACATCATTGTAGTCAGCCAATCGGACGTCGACAACGATCCTGGGTCGCTTCAGTTCAGTTTTTGTTGTTCCTTTAGATACAACGGACCCGATGATGGCGGCAGTGCAAGTCGCCGAAAGCTTGTCATTAGAAAATGTAATCCGGCGGCAAACCCGCGAAGAATTTGTATCAAAGATATGCCGGGAAAGACTTATCTTTCATATAAGCTCACACAGACAACCGCAGCCAACATGGCCACATGAATTTGGCCGTTTTATTTTTTTTCCTTTCCATATTAATCTAATTTTATCTTTATTATACACATAAGTTTTATCTATGTTTTCATGATTAGTTTTTCATTATATTGTCCTGTTGCGTAATAATGATTATTGGCAGCAGCCATGTTACTATTCTAAGGCTATCTATTCCGTTTGAGATTACCCTATTCTTCAAGAGTAGAAATGATAGCTGGTGTTGGTATTGTTGCATGTCACCAGACTGCAACGGAATTATTCCTCAGTATGTCATTCATTATTAGTTTCCTTTTTTTTTAAAAAAAATATATGGTTTATTAGCAAAGGATTATGAATTAAATAATTAAACAAAGGAAAAAGGAAATGGCTTTAGGCAATATAAATTACAAGGAAAGGGAAAATGACTCATCACTCACCAAAGTTGAAGGCAGTGATGAGTAAAGAAAATATATCACAAATACACAAATATACACAATATTTCGGTCTTAGACCTTCTTCATGTTAAAGAGAATGAGTCATGTGTTTCGGGAGGTGTGTACACGCCGAAGATTGTTACATGACTGAGCGGATTATGAATATGCTGATGGGTCTAAGATGTTATGCATAAATATGTATATTGCAGAAGGTGATAGAGGTTGTAATATGTCAAAAGAGTATGGAATGTGGAGATGAAAACAAAAAATATAGATATGTAATTTTGGAGAAGGGGGAAAAAAATACAGATATATAAATTACATGTAATTAATTAAATGACAATAATGCTAATACTGATAATAATAAGTGATGTGTCAAGGAAAGGAATTTTATCAGTGGTTGAGACCGGGTGGGTGTCTGGTATCTAGGATATTTTGGTATGCCGTAATATATGTTCTACTCTTGTCGCTGCCTTCAACTTCCCTTGTAATTTATGAATTAAATAAAACTTTCTCAGTAAACTGGTCAAATCAGTCCATTTATAAAACACAACTTTTTGGCAATCGGTGTCTGTCACCTTTTTCAAGCCACTTGACTAGTTTCCCAATAAAGTTTCATTGAAATACAATGACGAAAAAGACTTTATTTTCCTATGTTTGGGATTTTTCTTTCACTTGGAGGACACTGTCTTTATATTGCATTATTTTTTTATACTATTATTATTATTATTATTTTTGCAAATAACAACTAAATAGTGTTCTTTGGAATATCAGAGTTAATTCTCACAATCACAGCAGTGAGAGGTTAGATGTGAAAAGCCTCATGTTGTCTTTTAACTTGCCTGTAAATGTAAATTTTTCTACAAGAATACAAAATATCAGATCTGCAAGTGATAAATCTTTGTGGATATCTTTCAGTGCAATAATTACAGTATACCTGTCAGTGTTGCCATGCACACTAAGACGCCAGCACACTGGATCGGGAAGGTTCAACCAGGCCAGGTTCCAGTCTTGGCCTCTATGTAATAGCCATCCTGATTGCAGTTTTCCACAATCAAATAGGGTACTAGGTGAATGCTCAGATCATCTGCAATCTCTGCCTCAAACTACACATTACAAAAAAGAAAAAATACACTTATCACACGTGGAACATAGTTACACATTTTGTAAACAGCGACACTTCTGTTTCCCCAAGAGACTACAACAGGCCTAACAAGCCATTAGTATGACTGATGAATATGGTTTCAAAAAAAGCATAAGCTTCTGGAAAGATTAAGTGCTAGGACTGATCCTTGCAAAAGGAGAAAGGTCCATAAAAATATAATGATGATGAATTACAATACTTATAAATGGTATCTCTGGTCTTGGTGCCAAGCTTCTTTGTAATACCTAACTTCAGAACCACTGCAATGAAGAAAGAAAGAAAAGAAGGTTGGGTATATAAAAGAAATATTAATAAAAACAAAATATTTCATAGAGTGCTTAAACGGTGAAAACTGTTCACAAATGTTCACAGGCTGAATGCACATTTTGATTTCTTTCTAAATATATTTCTAACACTTTTTTAAGGATTTTTTTTTCTCTTTTAAAAAAGGAAAGTTGTCAACATGCCAAACAATGAACTGGGGAAGGGGTTGAGTACAAAGAGTATTACATTTATAGTAAAACAAAAAGGAACTTTTACATAATAGAAAGAGAATCGGATATGTATACTCTGAAAGGTCATTTACTTTATTCTAAAATTCTAAGGAATGTTATAAGGAAGGGCAAGAACATATATGTATCAGAGGAAATAGAGTTGCAGTAATACAATCACTATATGGAATATAATAAAAATATGATTCAAAAGATATAAAAAAAGCCACGAGGATTTGTGGAACCTTGTAAAGTACAGGGTGTACCTACATGAATATCGGGGTTTTAACACTTTGTAGTATTCATTACATAAAACTTAAAATTATAATTAATGCCTGAAATGAAAGAGCAACTCAGTTATACCTACAAGCTTACAAGTGTTCAATGTGAGCACCTCTCGTCACACGACACACATCAAGTTGATGGCCCATTTCTTCCCATACGTTGATTAGTGTTTGTGGGGTAATTGTTGCAACAGCAGCCTCAATCCTGTTTCTAAGGTCGGGTACGCCAACTGGTAGTGGAGGCACATACACACGATCCTTTATGAACACCCACAGGTAGAAATCACATGGTGTCGGATCGGGAGAGCATGGAGGCCATGCGAAACAAGCTCTGTCTTTGGGCCCTTTGCGGCCAATCCAGCGGTCGGGTACAGTGACGTTCAACCAATCGCGTACGTCGTTATGACAGTGAGTTGGTGCACCATCTTGCTTCAAATTAAGTTATTTGGTTTGTCTTCTACCAACTAGGGAAATAGTCATAGCTGTAGAGCATCAAGGTAGGAAGTACCAGTTACAGTTGTTTCTCCAAAGAAAATAGACCCATAACTTTCCACCGAGATATGGCGTAAAAAACATCAAGTTCAGAAGATTGTCTGTGCAATTGCACCATCTCGTGAGGATTTTCTGTGCCCCAGATGCATACACTATGAGTGTTCACATGTCCACTAAGGTGAAATTTCGATTAATCACTGAAAACAACATGATCCAGAAAATCTTCATCGTCATGCAACAACATTTCATATGCGAATTTGACACATAAACCATGGTCTGTAGGCCTTAGAGTCTGTAACAACTGCATACAATAAGGACGTAGTTGTAAGCATTTCCGTAAAACTTTCCAGACCATCATCACCGGAATTGCTATTTCACGACTAGCCTTCTGAACGGATTTCTTCGGGCTATGCTTGAAAGATTTTCTCACTCGCTCAACACACTCTTCACTAACCCTTGGTCATCCTGTATTCTTTCCTTTGGAAAGGCAACCGGTATTTTCAAACTGATGTTACCATCTACTGATGTTGTTATCGCTTGGTGGATCACATCTGAACTTAATTCAGAACACACATTGCACAGCAACTACAGATTCTGTCTTTGCAAACTGTAGAACACAAAAAGATTTCTGTTCACTATTTTCAATTTTTGCTACTAGTGCTTTCTAACGGATGACGGAGTAAACAAGCGTGCACATGTACCAACAAACAGAACTGTTTAAGTTGCTCTTTCAGTTCATGCATTAATTATAATTTTACAATTTATGTAATAAATACTACAAAGTGTTAAAACCCCGATATTCATTTAGGTACACCCTGTATCTTACAAATGATTGACTTAAGTTGTAGGGAAATTATGTACCAAAAAAGAATTCCCAGATAGTGCCCTAAGCGTTCTTCTGTCTGCTTCCCCAAATAGACTTGTGGGATGTAATTGGGTTAGGAAATCCACTATCAAAAGAGTGAAAATGGGAGTGTCACAGAGACCACTGCGTTCACCTATTCTAATTAATGATTGTGTTGATGGTTTCATATTCAGTGGTTGGAGGATGATTTCAGGAAACCACAGAAAACTGAAATCAAGATGTATGGTCCATGGATTGAAACACAGCATACAAGAATTAAAGTTACAGCAGTATGTACCTATAAGGAAAACTGAAGAGGAGACTTGCACGTTGCGCAGGTGATTACAGTTAAAATTATATGCTGCTTATTACATTTAAGGCAGCATGCATATTCAAGATATCTCTGACCTAGATGTTTTGGTTCTTTTAGTATTCACAATGCATGCAATATTATTTTCTTCCAAGTGGAAGGCAATACATGTTTGAAACATATGTTTTACTCCAAGATTAGTTCTAATATTTAAATTATAATAGAAGCTACAGCTCAAAAAGAAAAATTAAGCTGATTCGTGTGATCAAACAGAGAGTATGCTGAAACAATCCATGAAGCAATATTACATTAATACAGTAATGAGTGAAGATCATATTATGTTTGTCGTAGATTATCAACAACAACTTGATTGCAGAATAGACTTACAATATTATTTTTGACCATGATAGTGTGCAAGGAAATAAATACATTTAGCAGTACTGTACAGCTCGATATTATCACCTTTTAACAACAGTTTGTGTATTACATAAAATATTTTTAAACATCTTTTCCTTAGTTAAAGTTAAACAAATGTTTTTGTGTGTTAATACATGGAACTCTGTATGTTATCTTCACTGCTTAAATATGATGGAGTGTTGTAGGACCCACACTATGGGTATCAAATTCAGGAGTTTGAGGGATACAAAGGAGAGCAGCAGAAATTACCATAGAATGCAATCAGTAACTGATATGATGAAGGAGCTGGGTTGGGAGTCACAGGAAGATAGAAGGCAGGTGAGGAGTGTGTTTGGCTTGTTAAGGCTTATAACCGCAATATTTCATTAATGGATTTAAGTAAAAGGATTAAGAGTTTTGATTTAATTGCATTGAAGTGCGCATGGAGAGGAAGAGATGACCACAATCATAAACCGGCACTTGAATCCTGGCGAAAGGGAATGGGAAAATTTTCTTTCGTGGATAATGGAGTCAGGGGCTGGAATAAATTACGAGGGCAGATCAAGATTCCTAAAATGCTGGAGCCTCAGGGAGAAGTTTTAGGCGAAATCCAGCAACACTAATAGTTCTCCCATTCTCGATCACACCCTGCCTAGCATTGCTATGCTGCGTAGTGTTGGTTCAGCAACCGTTCGTGACAGGTGCCGATTGCCGACACCAAGTGAGAAATTCATGCAGTAATTCATTTTTTAAATGCGAGAGGGGTCTCAGCTATAGACATTTGACAATTGATAGAAGTGTATAGTGAAAAGTGAATAGCCATTCAACACGTCTGCAAATGATGTGGGGAGTTTACAGGTGGCTGTATGGACATTCATTATGAAGAATGGAGTGGAAGACCTTCACTTTCAGATGACACACTCGCAAAGGTTGTGGGAATATTGTTGGAAGACCGCAGGATCATTATCTGTGATCTTTCTCTGGGTTCCTTAAGTTCAATCGCTTTGTTGAAAACAATAACTAGGTGAAAATTACTTAAAATCCAATAAGATGGAAGGTCGATACTATGTAGTGCTAGTATGGATAAAAACTAATTAGTTAACTGACAGTTAAAAAAAAAATAGAAAATATTTATTTTTAAGTATTAGAAAGCAATTAAACACAATTACATTTCAGTTAAAACAGGTTAATTACTTTAATGTACACTTTTGTTTTTGTAAACTTGACTGCAGAATTTTAAATATCGACAGTGGAATTTAAAATAACGATACTATATAAACCTACTGTGAACCACAGGAAGCTATTTATGAATAATTATTTTTATTATTACCAAGCTGTTATATTACTGTTCTAGAACTAATTAAATAACAAACTGTTATATTTTAAACCAAACAGAGCCTAAAATATGGGACAATACAAAAACCTTCTAACTATTGCCAGTTACTAGGCCTAGATATATATTATATTCCCAAGTTTTTTCTTTCCCCTTCTCTTATTACTGCACCAAACAAGTCAAGATCACAATCAGTCATTGTATTTATAAACACAAAAGCAAAATACAAAAATAAACTTCCAGTAGTAGTACAAATATATGTAACATGAATTCTATCATTGCCACAACTGACACAGTAAAAATAGACTGTCACTGTCCAAGAAACTTTGGTTTTCTTTTTTGCTTAAATGCTTCTAATCCCTCAATCCTATCTTTTGTTGGAATGACCTGAGCATAACATGCTTCTTCAATTGTGTAACCAGTATTAATGTCAACATCTAAACCTTTATCTATGGCCATTTTTGCCATTCTAACACTGACAGGTGCATTTGGAAGTATTTTTCTTGCAATTTCCAAAGCCTTTTGAAAAGCAGCATCGTAGGTATTGCTCTGAGGTACAACATGATTGACAATACCCTTATGGAAGGCTTCATTTCCATCAATAGTTTGAGCTGTAAAAATCAGTTCCTTAGCAAGAGCAGGGCCAATGAGTCGTGGTAGCCGTTGTGTTCCTCCTGCGCCAGGTATAATTCCAATTTTTGTTTCAACCAAACCCATTTTTGAAGAATCGGATGCTGTAATAATGTCACAACCGAGGGCAATCTCAAATCCACCGCCAACAGCTACACCGTCAACGGCGGCAATAGTTGGTATGGGTAGATTTTCAACTGATTTAACTATATACCTGAGCTTGTTGACAAAAGGTAGCACTTCCCCTTCTTCCATTTGAGCTCTTTCTTTCAAATCAGCTCCGGCACAGAACACTCCCGGGACCAAGCTCCTCACTATTAAAACACGAGCATAATCAGAAGATTTCAAAAGTTCCAGTGAGTCGATTAAACCAGAAACTAACAGTTTGCCCAATGCATTTTTTGCTTTTGGTCTATTTAGTCCTAAAATAGCTATACCCGTGTCATCACCACCCAAATGTTCAATTGATACTTCCTTATCGGCTGAACTGCTCTCAGAAAAATAACGACAAGTACAAACACACGGTCCACGCCATACAGAAAAAGACCTTCTCAACAGAAAAACAGACATGGTAGATAAAAGCCTCTTGCCAAATATATGTCACCGGAGTTGAATAAAACAGTCAGTTATTAAAATCCTTGTAAAAATGTCAACTCTTTTCCACACTACAGTTAAAGTTGCAAAATGTACAAAGGTCAACATTTACACAGCTTTGTATCACATTCCTATATTTACAAACAAACCAAAGATCACCACTCGTACCATAGACGTTATGTTACACGAAAGTTACGAAACGGTGCTACTTCAACAGTAAATAACTGCCGTATCCGATCAAATTGCTCGCCCCAACGCACTCAACAGCAACGAATCTGAAATTATAATTCCTCACGTCTTCTGTTGTAACAAAATACTTGTTTTTTTGGTCCAGGCTGCATTACACCCTTACAACCACGCAAGTATATTACCGTCCAAAAATCAGGCGAGCTTAAGTTATAAATTTTTCGCGTCTTTGTTGTAAAAAAGTACTTTTTTTTTCATTCTGGTCTAGAAGGTCTGCTAACACGAAAACTTGACAGCAATTTTATGTTTATTTCTGTAGACTACAGAAAGGGAGTCAAAGAACTGGTTTATTCTTTTGTTACATGTTTATTATCCGATCACTAAATTTAGCTTTACAGGATAAAGTTGTCTTTTACAAATCATACCAGTCTTATTGACATGGTTGAGGTCAGCCCATTAGGGCCCCTCAGTAACTACATAACAGTGACACAGTAAATATTTTGCGACAATAGTGAACACAGTGTTAACATTATTAAAATAGTAATAAGAACAGTTATTAGTATTAAATATAGAACAATTATCAGTGTGAAAATAGTATTAAAAAAAGTTGTACTGAAATTGATTTAAGGTAACTACACTTTTGTTCATGGAATACATACAGTTTTTTTTTTTTTTTTTTTTGGTGCAGAGGATAATCTTCTTTTATAATATATGGTTTACTGGTTCATTTCTTCTTCAGAGTAACTGTTCGATAGATAAATATCTTGAGGAAAGCGTTTTTTTAGTCTAGTTTGACCCGTTCTTTTTCCTAGCTCATAAAACCACCTCTGACCACCAGGTACTGCATTCATTCGTTTTATTAAATTTTTAGTTTGTTGCCTTATGAACTCACTAATGTAAGAAATATTTAATTCTCGGTGTAACTGACTATTGCATAAGTAAGATGGTGCGTTCACAGCTAATCGAAGAACTTTATTTTGTAATATTTGCACTCTGTGTAACTTGCTACGACTAGCACATCCCCATATTGGACATGCGTATGTTATGTGAGTGGTCGTAATATCATTTTGTAAATTAATAGGCAGCATTCTGTTTTTAATGATGATTTTCTATTTAATACAGGGTATAGTTTGTACAATCTGGTATAGGTTTGGTTTATTTTATTATTAATGTGTGTGTTCCACGTTAACCCCCTGTCAAGGTCGACATCGAGGTACTTAATTGATTGGTCAGGTGGGTTCCATGCAATGTTATTTCCAATGATATTTATCTCTGGCTGATTTAGTGGGCGTCTCCGTGTAAAAATTTTGGCTTGACATTTTCCGGGGTTTAGAGGTATTCGCCAATGATTTAATCATTCGGTTAGTTGTGCAATTGCATCCTGTAGGTAATTGCGTGCGTTGTGGATGTCGTTGTGTGAAGTGTATACTACTGTGTCATCAGCATACATTGCAGTCGAGGTATTTGTGAAAGTTGGAATGTCTGACGTGTATATGTTGAATAGGGTGGGCCGTAAAACAGATCCTCGTGGGACTCCTGCTGTTACTGGTTGTGCTGAGGATATTTTTGTGCCGACTCGTACACTGAAGGTTCGGTTCTGTAGAAAGCTTTCTAAGATTTTGTACAAATATAGAGGCATTCCTGTATTTTTGAGTTTATATAAGATTCTAGTATGCCATACTTTGTCAAATGCCTGGGCAACATCGAGAAAAGCAGCCATGGTGTGATGTTTATGTTCAAAGCCGTTTGTGACTTCTTCAACCAGGCGTGGTATTTGGTGTGAGGTTGAGTGCATCGGGAGAAATCCAAATTGATATGGTGGGATGGTTTCTGTAGTATCAAGGAAGGAGGTTAGCCGCGTCTGTTTTATCTTTTCCAGTAATTCTGATAAGGTTGAGAGTAAACTTATAGGCCTATAGCTAGAGGGTAGGGAAGCTGATTTATTAGGTTTGTTGAAAACTATGATATTTGCTTGTTTCCACTCTATTGGAAAATATCCAGTACAGAGAATGCTGTTAAAGAGTGCTGTGAGATAACTTATTGCCATAGGGGGTAATGACTTCAGCGCTATGTTGGATGTATTATCATGACCTGGCGATTTTCTTACGGGCTAACTTTTAATTATTTGTCTCAGTTCTCTTGGGGTAGTGAATATAATAAAATTTGTTAATTAGTTGCATCTGTTAAAATTTCTGATTATTTACTGGCTGGTGACACTTTTGTTTTGATATCTTATTTCAAAGATAAATCCAGTCCGTAAGTCTACGATGGAAGAACACGGTCTGAATTCAGCAACATAGATGTAGGCTAGGTAGGAGCTACGTGAAAGGTATTTAGCATAAAATGGGCAAACAAATAGTGTATAACTGAATTTTTGCAAAGCATTTGATAATATGGAACATAGAAGGGGAGCACTCGCGCCGGTTACAATTTCGCTACACATCTAGTTTAAAATTTACGATGTTTTTTAATTATCTAGTCTTATAACTCTCGACTTTTCCCCCTTCATGAACTTCAAATTTTTCAGTGTTTTAAGTAAATTGTTTAATTTTTTTGATAATTTATTCCAGTCCCTGATTGCTTCACCAACAAAAGAAATTTTCCCCATTTCGTTACGCCTGGAATCAAGCGCCGGCTTATGGTTATAACCATCACTTCTCTTCCAAGACCTACCCCTTATGTTCTACCTATATACATCCAAGCCGCATCACTGATAAATAACTTATACACACCCAGCACTCTTTTCTTATGCCTTCTATCTTCCAGTAAATTTCATCCCATCTCTGTTATATCAGTTACCGATTGTGAACTGCGGCATTTTCGGCAAACAAATTTAGATTTCCCCCTTTGCACCACCTCCAAATCGTGTATTTGATAATCGTAAAGTGTGTAGCACTATAGCTTACTCTACTCGAAAAGTGGTCTGAACAAGTTTCTGCAACCCAATTCCCCCTCTTCTTTGGTAGATTCTCATATCACTCTGTCCAATATATTAACGATTTTAATCCCCCGATCCCCGACTCCCCCTTACCACTTGCCAACGTGATGTGAACAACAGCAGCGGGACATGGAGTGAATATTTAACTGAGTTAGACAACTAGAATGAAGATGAATGTCAAGAATAATCAGCTTGTTAGGTACACAAATAATAGAAAAAAACTAATGGTTGTTTATGATTATAGTGTGGAGAAGCAATGGCTCGTTGAAGAGTTGAACTGTAAATCACTTTTCATATCATAAAATTAGCAGGGCGAGACATATTCGCCAGGTACTTGCGAAAGGTTTCAAACTCCTTCCTTTATTGGAGAGAGTATGTACCAGGGAAGTGAAGGAAAACTTTGATCAGACCATTGTTTGAATATGGTGATGTAGGATTGGACCGGCAGCCGGATTTGTTTAGGAAATATATCGTAGAACACAATCACTAACTGATATTACAAAAGAGATGGGTTGCGATTCATTGGAGTACCGACGAAAAATGGTACATTCAAATCATTTAATACAGAAAATAAATAATATGAACAGCAAAAATAAAGCAACTTTCAAATCGAAATTAACCCGAAATCGTAAGGTAACATAAAAACCAAACACTGAATTTCAAAGTTTAGAGATTTTTACACATTCATTTCCACAAGTTGTGCTATTAAAGACAACAATTTGGTGTCTAGGAATTTTATTTAAAGAGATAGAGTGATTTAAAAGTGAATTTCACAATGTGGTGGACATGGCATCAGCCAACAAAGAAAACATATTACACTATAAGAAATCAATTATTTAAAAGAGCTAGTCCAAATTTAACTATCACAACAAGTTAACACCAAGGAACACATTCTGTCCAAAACTAAAGGTTACTCTATAAGTAAATCCTAAGTATGTTTTTAGTGAGACAAAGAATTTTAATTTTGTGATTAATGTAGACAAAAGAAGCCGCAAATGATAGAGAAAAGTTCAGAGAATACGAATATAATAACAGTTTGTCGGAAAGTATGATATTTAAGAGCAAATAGTAGAATTTTTGTTTTCGAATTTGTTGATTTCGTTACAAATAGGTCACCAGATGATACGTCACATAGCTGACCTAAGAAGTATTTCCGAAATGAAAAACAGCCACCCGAAGATAGAGCAGGGAATTCTAAGAAAACTGAGTAAATTTCATTTTAAAGTAAAATAGAATAAGTAAGACTTTAATATTTTTGGTTTGTAGTTCGTCATCAAGGCGGAAATGAATAAATTTGAAATGCAATACTAGTTAGCGGAATATTACAACCAAATAAAAATAGAGCCTGAGTTAAAACATATGTCAATTTGATGGAGGTAGTTAATGGAATCCCGTGATGGTAAAATCTTCGCGGAACACAAGATTCTAAAAGATAAAAATAAATAACTAAAATTAAATTTGTACCGTCAAAATAAAGCGATTTTAGACAAAATTTGTAATAACATAAAATATTCAGCATAAAATGATCTTTAAAATGACAAAGTTTCAAAGTTTCAAAAATATCAGAGTAAAATTTGAAATCAGGCATTATTGGTCCCACGGTTCGAAGCTGTTTAAACCATGGAAATTTTGCTTCGACTGGAAGTTTGAAGCGAAGCGCAGTTAGCGCCAGTCGGTTTTGTGATTTGTTAGGAGACGCTGGGACTTGTAGTTTTTTTTATTTATTTTTTTTATTAAAAATGTAACTTTAAGAATTCACAAAATTCACAGGTTGAGAAGCATTTAATTGACTATAAAATACTCCGAGTAATGTGGACTTAGTAGTTTCGGTAGTAGGAAAACAGCTTGACTACCGAATAACAGTCTATGAACTTGAATTTTAGGTATCAGATTAAATAAAAATTCACTATTTCAGCTTAAGCAAATATCATGCCATAACTCCAAGCAACAGTTTGTTTAACAACATTCATTTATCAGTGGCGTAGCTAGGTCAACAAGGGCCTCAGTGCAAAAAAATTATTTTGGGTCTTCAGGCCAGATGGGCGACCTTTTTTTATTGTTTTGTATTGCTGATGGGGCCCCCTGATCTAAGGCTGGGGCCCCCTGAGCAGTGGTTGGGGCCCCCTGAGCAGTGAGGGTCCTTAGTGAGGGGCACCCTGTCTCTCAGGGGCAACCTCAGATGACTGTAGAGCTAAAAAAAAAAAAGGTCACCAGTTTGCCGTGAAGAATCGTGGGTCTCTCTGAACGCTTGGGAACCCCCAGAGGTGCGTTTGGGGGCCCCTTGAAGTACGCTTGGCGGCCTCGTGAGCGTAGGGGCCCCGGTGCACTGCACCACCTAGCTCTATGGTGGCTACGCCCCTGTCATTTATAGATACGCAACATAAACACCTATAAATGTATTGTGGCACTGAACAAAAATACTGAAAATACTAAACAATTCCTAACACATACAAATTGCAAGCATAAAGAAGTGAATGATTAATACCTAGCAAAAGAAAATGATGCATTTGTGTAACTTAAAATGTTTTCCCAAGTGTTTATCCAGCACTACCATGCATAAAGTTTTCAGAGTATTGGTCCACTGGGTACTGAGGATAGTATTCAACAGCTACTCTGTCTCCCCAGCTCAATTGATTTTCAGAGTCTGTATCTGTTCGTCACGATTCTTCAAGATATAGCTGGCACATGGCGGTAGCGATTATTATTTTTATTTATTTATAGGTTTATTTAGCTTGGCAAGATTAGAGCTGTCAAGCCCTCTCTTACATAATACCAGGTTTATAATAAATAATACACACCTTACGCAAACTAACAGTATACAACATATATATAACATTTGGCATAAATTAAGTTCAAGAGTAATGCTAACAAAAAACTTAATAATATTTATGAGTAAAATACTAACTAAAATCTTAATAGTAATAGTAATCTTAATAGTAATCATTTAGTCGTATAAACTAATGCTAGTGAAAGTTAAAGAAGTAAACCGTACAAATTTAATACTAGTAGGGTGAAGAAACAACATAAAAAATAATAATAGGGAAGGCAGAATAAACAGGTGGACACAGTATAAATCAATATAATTCAAACCTAAAAATAAGTTGTGCGTGGTAGTATACGTATGTCATTTAGCTAGTGCTCGAATAAGTAATGCTTTCTCAAAATAATTTTAAATGGCCCGATTTTTTTGGTAGTTTTAATTTTCAGGGGAAGATCATTCCACAATCTAGCAGCTGACATGAAGGAATTGACTAGGGTTTCCGAACTGTGGGAATGGATGGTTAGTATGTTTTATTCCAGGGATCTGGTGTTAATATTATTGGGAAAGTCCTAGGTCTGAGATGTTGGAACAAAGGTAGGCGGGAGTTTTCAGACGTATGAGGCGGTTAAGGAAACATCGTCGCCGAACGCAAACATGCAACCACTCTAAGAGATCATATGATGCTAGAACTGATGTAAGCAGAAACCCCACCTCCCCTTCTCATTAATCTATCATTTCTGTACAGAGAGTGTAACCATTTGACTCTATGAAGTTGTCGCCAATTGATGTTTTTAACAATGACTCTGAAACAAGAATTAAGTCAAATCCGGAGTTTACAGAAATATATTGAACAAAAATAAAATGTGCAACTAGGGATTGTGTATTAATATGTGCCACGTGAAGTTAGTAGGAAGCGTTATAAGGAATTAATTTTCCCGGCTTGGAGCCGTAGATGCCAGTCCGTCAATCGTTCTTGGAAGGCATGTTTATTTTCTAAATAGTAGTAAACTCCACTTCCCACAAACGAAATAGTCAAATTATTACTTCTAATCCTTTTTATTCCACTCAACATCTCCAGGGTGGTTGGGTCCGATCAACGGCGGTATCGGAAAATGAACGTATCACCGCCTCGCAGAATCCCCCCCAATCAATCAGCCACGGTCACTATGCCACCACCTCAGGAAGTGGATGGTGAGGCTAGGCACACTTCGCCACCCATGTGGGTGCCTGCAGGGAGCGACGGGGACACGGCGCCTGCCACGGACCAGGCCGAAGAGGAAACCTAACCGCATAGCTACAGCCACCTCCGCGAGTCCAGCGAGCGCCCGGCCCCACCTGTCCTCGCAGGGAACAAGGCGGAAGCCGTAGCGGACCGAGCGCGACGCGGACCTACCCTTATCGCACGTTCCGCCGCACCCGCCGCCAGCGCAAGCACCAGTGACAGGTATCAGGTTCACACGCTATGGGGTACGCTCCAAGTTAAATGTTCCGCCGCACCCGATCGGCACTCCGGTGTGGATGCCTCTGACGAATACGACTTCCCGCTCACTGGTTCAAGCACACAGAGCACCATCGTAGTGCGCATCACACCTTAGCATAAAGCCTTGGCGTACGGGTGTCGCTGCCCCACCTGGGTCAAAGAACATACACTAATGGTCCCGACATATAAGAGGACCTATTTTGGCAGCAACTGGCTCATACCGGCGGCAAGGGGAACACAAGTTCCTTGATCACTGATCACCGGTCCCAGCGAGGGCCAATCTATACCATCTGAAGACGACCCCGGCCGTTGCCAGATCACGCCAGCTTACCGGTACCGTCCGTTGCCTCCCATCAGAGTCGCGCCACCTCCCTGCACAACGGGTCTTACTGCCCGAGCGTTGGCAATGAGTGCTACCGGCGGGAGGGCTGCACCACTTCACCCCACAAAGATCCCAGTCTTCCGAAGATCAAGATCACCGGTCCGTTTGTTTGGTCCTTACCGGCGGCAAGGGTAACCACTTCACCCGATCACCCGCGCCAAACCTCAGTCGGAGCCGTACTCGAAAACCGAGTTCCGACCGCGACCTCCAAGCGGCAAGCTCGGGCTTACCGGTACCGTGTGAATCCGTTCAGCAAGGTCCACCACTTCCCTGAACTCGGACCGACCCACAGTCCGAAGCATAGCCGGAGCATCGGAACAGTATGCATTCCCGGCGGCAGGGTGCATCTCTCCCCTGACAGCACGTTCACGACGTATACTGCCGGTACCGCGCTACCGAAAACAGCAGGACGCCACTCCGTGAGTCACCGAGAGGAGTCACACTGGACCCGCACTCAGCGGCTTCGGTACTGCAGTTTCTCCGCTTCTGCAAGGTCCAACCACATCACTTGAGCCACCCACCCGGTGTGACCGGCGCACCAGGGCACTGGACGCCAACTCCCCCGGGAGGGAGACAACGGCACAGGGAACATACAGGTGGCGGGGGGCTCCACTTCACCCGACTTTGTTCCCGTTCTTCCGAAAACCGGGATCTGTCGGTCCGAGGGCTTCCGTTCTGCAGGGCAACCCCAAGTCACCTGAACCCCGGGTCGACCTACAGTCGCGACATGCCGTAGGCGTCTCCGGAGCATCGGAACAGTGTGCATTCCCGGTGGCAGAGTGCACCACTCCTTTGTCAGCACTTACAAGACGTATACTGCCGGGACCATTTTGTGTCTTGCCCCAAGAAGCTCGTTATGACCGAAGTCACCTTGCTACTCTTGTTAGCGAAGCTACCCACGCAACGTTTGAAGAGTCGTCGTCGGGGACACTTTAGTGAACACCTGCCACACGTCTGCTGCCATCCGGTCTACGCCCTTTACCCAGGGGGCCCCAGGTATCGGGTAGTCTACGCAAAGTCGGCTTTAAGGGTACACGCCGTGCGCTCTGCCGAAAGCTAGTCATCGGGTACTAGGACATGGTCGCGGCAGTGTCCCGACACCTCAAGCGACTGCCCATCGCGCATACCCTGACATGGATGCCCCTCCCCGTTTCCCACCCAAAAGCCGTAGCTTTGTACTCTTGTTCGCAAGACTTCCCTTGCAGCGTTTGAAGAGTAACCGCCGGGGACACTGTCGTGAATACCCCTACCGCACACCTTTGCTAAGGTGCTGTTGCCGACGCCCGTTACCCATATACCTTTATTGGGATTTGGTAGTCAACTAACAGCTTTAAGGGTGTGCGCCGCGCGGTCAGCCAGGAGCTAGTACTGGATACTAGAGCCACGCGAGCTCCGACACCTCAAACGACTGCTCCTCGCGCCCACCCTAGCTCGGGGTCCCGGGTACGCCAAGCCCGTACCGAGCAAGCCCCGCGGAAGCACGGCCAGATCCCCTGGGAGGTTTATTCTGCTCAGCGAGTCCAGGCTTAACTTGGTTCTGGTGGTGTATAAAACTGGAATTTTACAACAATCATACTCTCGGTTCAGTGGATACATGCGCCATCACACGAAAATATATAGTAGCACAGCCAAATGCCGCGAATACATCCTGATCTGGGTTTTCCGTGGTTTCCCTAGATCGCTCCAGGCGAATGCTGGGATGGTTCCTCACAATAGCCCATGGGCGCCACCTGCCATATCCCGTATATCCCTTCCAAACCATTACCTTTCCTGATAGGTGCAATGTACCCTCCGCCAAACACTTTTAGTGTAATAGTAATAATACATCGACATGTGGGCTTGGACTTCTTTTCCATGTGTAACCCATCAATTTCAGAATTATAAGCACTTCATAGGCCCTACTGATTCGTTTACGAGTCAACGGGTATTATCGTAGGCCTACCAAAATTAATTATTTGTTATGTAGAACTTAGTATAAGAATCTCCTTTTACCAACAAGTTGAATCCTTGTCTTCCTTGACACAGGTCCAAGGAATGACTAACGGCGCAAACAGTTCACGAAATGTATTTTCACTCCGTTACAGTTTTACATAGTGCTAGTTAATCCTTTCCGCTTTACCCATTCATCTCTTCACTATTTATTCAGCAGTTTGTTGTGAAGAACGTAAGACATCATATAAAGTTATCTTCAGAATTTTTTCAGACGGTAGAACATCTGCGTTATTTTTTAATGTGCATTTATTGGAAGAATCTAAGGTAACTCTTGAAGACTGTTATGCAGCATTTCCGTGGCCATTTAAAACTAGCTTGGCGTGATTGGAATTAAACCCCGTTGCCTGCTCAAAGAGCTTAAAGCCAACACAAGCATTTGGAGAGTTGGCCCACAATCAGTAAATCCTACAGCATCCATTCACGCTTTCACCTGCGCGACCCAGAAATTGTGAAGTGATCGGTACCAGGCTTATGTTTGTCGACAACTCTCGTTTGTTCAAAAAAAGCGCATTGTTGTTTAAGTTTGCTCGTTGAAGACTTGAAATGTAAATAACTCGGCATAACATTTGGTAACAAACTCAACTGGGCAGGATATATTGGTCAGGTAGTAGGAAAAGGTTTCCATATTCTTCTCTTGGTGGAGAGAGTGATGAGGGGATGTACCAGAGAAGTAAGGAAACTGGGTTTCAAAACTTTGGTCAGACCATTGCTTGAATATGTTGGTGTAGTAGGGGACCTACATTTTGGGTATCAAATACAGGAAATGGAGGAGGTACAAAGAAGGGCTACTAGATTTGTCTCTAGAATTTACCGCAGAACATAATCAGTAACCAATATGAAATAAGAGCTGGAAATGGATTCATTGTAAGAAAGAAGAGAGTCATGGGAGTGTGCAGGGTATACCTGTATATTGGTGATGAGGTGTGGAATTTCTTGTGATTGAAATTCGACAACGAACCAGCTGGCTGAGGGAGGGCTGTGGTGAGAGCCATTGGCTGTATAAGAAGGTGCGAAGCACTGGAACAACTCGAGGAGTGGGCGACAGCAAGGCGAGTGAAGATAAACGCATCGAAGTCCCAGGTGACAGTATTCAGCAGACGAGGAAGACCGAGGCCACTGGGATTGATGCTATTCAGGGAGCAGATTCCGCAGCAGGCCGTAGTGCGGTACCTGGGAGTAACACTCGACCAGTGGTTGACTTGGAGGCACCACGTCGAGGATATCTGCAGCAGGGTGAGCAGGTGACTGGGAGCCCTATACCTAGTCCTAAACCATGCCTCATCTCTTCAGGCCAATAATGGAGTATGCCTGCCCCATGTGGGCATACACTGCAAAAACACATATGAAAAAGCTACAGGTATTGCAAAACTGTGTCTTAAAAAGAGCACTGCACTTACCTTTCGACTTTCCGACCGAAGATCTCCACCACATGGCACAAACACCAAACTGGAAACAAGGATGATATCAGCAGCGCACAAGTTCTGTGAAAGTGCCAACAAATCTGGAAATGAACTTGTAAGAAACCTAGGCGACTACGAGCACATTGGACTTGGCCACCAAATGCCAAAGTCACTACTAAATTGGCAACACTGAAGAGATAAGCGTATTAAAAAGAAAAAAAAAAAAAAACAGACGCTGACTACAAGTAAATAAGTAAAAATACATTAACCAAATAGAAATGATACTCTCAAATAAGAAATGCAGCATATCCACAAAGTAATTATAGGGGCAGATATTGCTGATTAGCAATAGGTACCCTTCTCCACATACAGTCAACGCCTTCGGTGTTGGCAGAAGCTGCGCTTCTCAGGGGTTGTCTCAGTATCTTACGGTCAGCTGACCAGTGCAGGTGTCTCCACACCTGATGAAGATGAAGGAGCAAGTCGTCAAATTATCGTGTTTTGAAAAAACAATCAAGCGGTACAACCGTGAAGACTTCATTGCAAGTTTACACCAGGAAAGTCCGTTCTTACAGCTAGGTATCATGATTGGAAGTACCATTTATTACTGCTAGAATGCTATCATGATTGTCAACTGAGATATTCACAAAAAATATCTTCAGAACTGTTATTATTTTTTATTCTTGTAAGGAATTTTAAAATGGCAGTTAAACTGAAGGATAATATCAAGATTTCTGTATTTAGTCTTTGATTGGTGTGGTTGAGAAAATCAGTACTCAAATCTTTATATATCACGATATATTGCAATTTTAAAAATGTATTAGCAGTAATATCTGCAATAAACTTCCACTGGGAAGTGCTGAAGGTGGCTGTGATTATCAACTGTCCTTCAAAATATTCCAGATTTCTAATACAGCATTCAGAGCATTGTTCTTAATGTTTCTTACAACTATGTTATTTCTAACAAGAATGGTGACTCCCCACTTCTCAGTGATGATGCATAGAAAGATATTGGTAGAAGAATTAGGAGATGTGCATGGAAGGCATAATATGACCACGACTACAAATTGGCACTCGATCACATACATAAGGGTGTGGGAAGATTTTCTTTCGTGGGTAAGGGGGTCAAGTATTGTAATAAATTACCAAAAGAAATGATGAATAATTTATTAAAAATGCTAAAAGAATTTAAAGTTGAAATTAGTAGAGGGAAAAATTATGTGGGAAAAGGGAAGGGGAAAAATGGATGTGTGAGGAAATTGCCACAACAGTGTATGCTCTGTTGCAATTAAATTAAACTAGATATTAATTTAATTACAATCAAGCATATGCCCCAATCAGTGCCAGACCTAGGGTGGAGCAACCAGGATACTTGAAGTGTGTGACAACTTCAGGGAGAGCGCAAAAAAATGTTTGAAGGGCAGCAATCAAAATTTTTTGCACCGGCTCAGTGGCCCCAGTGGTAAATTATCTGAATGTTTGCCTTCCTATTTCAAGATTTTTTTGAATTATAAATTCTTTGAATATAATATCACCACCAACCCACTTTTCGCCTTTACAAATTTTATTTTCCAATTTTTCCTTGATAATTTATTAGTCCCTGACTCCCTCATTTAAAAAAGAAAATCCTTTCAATCCCTTATGCCTAAAATTCACAATTCACTGTATCTCTTCTCTTCCATATGTGATTTTGCTACTATCAGCATTCACCCAAACCTCATCACTAGGTTTCGGATCTATATGACAAAATAAAAAAAAAAAATAAAAAAAGGAAGAGAAACATGCAGGCAAATATGACCTTAAAAATGGGCAAATATGACCTAAAAAAGACAAAATATAACCAAAACTTTAAATATACTATAAAT
Organism: Vandiemenella viatica; assembly: GCA_031002005.1. Lineage (NCBI taxonomy): Eukaryota > Metazoa > Arthropoda > Insecta > Orthoptera > Morabidae > Vandiemenella > Vandiemenella viatica. The sequence goes on from JARYHS010009186.1 coordinate 259,055,489, forward strand.
CAAAACATGCTCAATTATACATTATTTATTTTATCTAGTAGTCTGGACAGGATATCTAGTTGGGTTGGTAAATATGGAATGAAGATAAATGAAAACAAGAGTCAGCTTATTAGGTACACAAATAAAAAACTAAAGGTTGAGTATGATTATAAGATGGGGGAAAGAATTGCTTGTTCAAGACTTGAAATGTAAATATCTTGGCATTACATTTGATAACAAGCTTAACTGGGCAGGACACATTGGACAAGTGGTAGGAAAAGATTTAAAAATTCTGCACTTGTTGGAGAGAGTGATTGGGAGTAAAAGAATTGGGTTACAAAACTTTGGTCAGACCATTGCTCAAATATGGTATATAGTATGGGACCCACATTTTGAGTATCAAATACAGGAGTTGGAGAGGGTGCCAAAAAAGACTGCTAGATTTGTTTCTGGAAATTATCGCAGAATGCAATCAGTGACAGTTATGATAAAGGAGCTGGAATGGAATTCATTTCAAGACAGGAGGAGGGTGAAGAGGGTCTTGGGAGTGTACAAGGCATATATTGGTGATGAGGCATGGAAAGATATTGGTGTAGGTATGAAAAGTAGTGCATGGAGGGGAAAAGATGACCATGACCACAAGCTGGCACTCGATTTCAGGCACAAGGGTGAGGGAAGATTCTCTTTTTTAGGTAAGGGTGTCAGGGATTGGAATAAGTTACCAAGATAAATCATTAAAAATTTACCAAAAACATTGAAAGAATTTAAAGTTAAAATTTGTAGAGGGCAAAGTAGGTGGACGCTGGAAAGGAGGAAGATGGGTGTGTAGGGAAATTGCCACTGGAGCATGCGCTTCATTGCAATTTAATTAAATATTATTATTTCATGTAGACCACATAATTTGCTTCCGTGCACTAGCTGCACCATTGAGAAATTAAATTTCATATCGTTTTGTTGAAGTCAATTTAATTTCAGATAATTTACAGAATAGAACTCTTTCATCTGTACTATGAGCCGTGCTCGGCTCTTGTTGTATCTTTGCCTTCTCTTCTCTTTCGCTCGTGATTGTTTCCTCTTTGGTGTTCCCCCGTTAGAGAGCGTTGGGGCTCCTGGCGATAGCGGGTATATATGTGTGGTCATGGAAGGAGTGAGTCAGTTGGAGGCACGCGATCGGCATTCCGCTAATGTTTCCCGGAGTGATAGCGTTGCGGGACTAAGGAGGAAGCAGTCAGTGAGGCAGTCAACAGTCGATTGGTTATGCCTGGTATTTCTCGCAGTGGCCGTGACTCAGCTTGATGGTTTGACTGGGCCGCCCATGGATTATACTTCTGGTGAATTGGTGGGTCCCTCGCGACCGTGCTTCGACCACCTGCAGAGAGAGAATTTCTCCGATACACTCTTCACCGAGAGTGCTGTGCCGAAGCTTCGGGAACACCGTGGCGATCGACCCGGGTGGTACTTTTCGAGCTGAAACCTGCCTTCTCGCCCTAGGAGGGTATTGGAGGTAGTGGCCGTCAACTGCAACCACAAGTGTCGCCTTCCGCCTCGTCGTTAGCGGTCTGCCTCAGCCATAAATTGTGTTTGGTCCTACTGGCAGAGTGTTAGATGCTGGTAGATGAGAATGAGCTGGTCTTGTTATTTCTGTTATTGATCTACGTGGAATTGTCGGTGATTACAGGATTATTCATACGTTAATCTACAAGATCGAGGCCGGTGTTATTTGACATTATATTAGTCATTTTCTCTGTCAATTACTACTACCAGTGTGTCGCTTTCTACCTCATCGTTAGCGGTCTGGCTCAAATATAAAATTGTATTTGGCTAGTAGATTATTAAGAGCCAGTCTGGTTATTTTCTATAATTTGGTACAAGTAGGATTGTTTGTAATTATAAGGGTTATTCAAGGTATAAGTTGCAAGACCAAGGTTTGGTCCATAATATTATATCATTTTGTGATAACAAGATTATTCATATCTTCGTTTGCAAGACCAGGATTGGTGGTATTTGATATTATAGTTGTAACATTTTCTGTAAGTTTCAGCATTATCATTAATAATTGTAATAAACCAATGTTTAAACATGGCTTGAACTGCTAACCATGTTCCCACACACTTCCCACTGTATCCTTGTTGATAATTACTGTTTGTTAGTAGTAGTAGCACCGCCTCATACTAAAACTCTCCTCTCTAAATTTCCTTACGTAACTTCGCATTTCCAGAATATGGCGGTAGGTCTACTCACTGATCGCCTGCAGATTTAACGATGACTGAGGATATTTCATTGAGATACTGACTGACAAGGATCGACACAGGCATGCTTCTGCTGCATTGTCGAGATTAAAAGGCGTGCAGAACATTACATTTAGAGCAGGGGTGGCCAACCTGCAGCCCGCCTTGAATATTTTTGCGGCCCGCGAGATTCAACACATTTTACAAAATATATTTATTTTATAATGGCCAAAGTAGTGAAAACCAATGTATTAAAATTACATTATTTGTGCATCCACATTTTCAAAATTTATTTCATTTATATTTATATATTTTTTATATATCAGTTTTAGTGTTATATATTTCTTTAACATGTGCATTTAATATCATTATTATTACATTATCTATCATTACATGCAATAATAATAGTAAGCAGAATAATAATAACTCATTATGTTCCAATTTTTCACTCTAAAAAAATTCTATAGTGGCTCTAAATCTAATATAGGGATATCTAATTTTATATGCGGCCCGGGATGACGCATTTCCAAAGTGGCCCGCAAGATCATTTGGGTTGACCACCCCTGATTTAGAGAGTGACAATAATGTATAACTTTAATTCTTGACTAATGAAGTCTGACCACAATGAAAATTAGATTTGATTCCCCCCCCCCCCCCCCCACCACCTGTATATTTTTTCTCATCTATATCTTGTAAATTCTCGGTACTATTAAAAAACGACCAGATTTTTCCTCAAAATATGACCATAAATATTATTGAAATATGACCAAAACTGTGAAAATGATCTGAATATGCATTTATACGCTATAAAATCAGAAACGTTGAATTGGTGTTTAATTCAGCATTTCAGCTCTAAAAGAAGGCAGAAAAAAAAATGACTTGTCCTAAAGATTTGAACCCTACTCATCACTAGAACATCCCTTACATCTCCACCACTCTCTTCAGCCAGCTCTCGTCCTCCGATGACTCCCAACCCAGCAACAACAACAGCTTAACTTACAGCTTGGGATTGGCAGTTGAGTAATTCCTGTGTTAGACAAATGATTCTTGAAGGAACACAAAACACCTTTCTTGAATTACGAACCTCTTTGAGATATAAGACAATTCCACTGATTTTATTAAAACTTTCTTTCACATTTTGCTGTAGAATAGAGGTCTGAAGTCTTTAATTCAGTTATTTGGAATTGGTTGTTGTATTTAGAATATATTTTCTGACTAAGAGAATCTCTCATTTATCTTAGAAAATGAATTTCAATTAAAATTCAGTTCGTTTTCTTTTAGAAATTTTAATTTATCTGCTTTATTTGCCATAAAAAAGGTCTTGACCAAACTCCATATAATATCACTTTCATTTACCTGGTGTTTTCTGGTTCAATCAGTAATAATAGTTTCTTCTGCCTCTGAAATTCAGGTGGAGTCCATGGTAAGAATTACTCTAATTTCAAAAGCAAGCTACAGCTATCAGAGTAACATGAAAGTTGACAGGCCAGAAGAACAAAATATCATGCACGTGATCACTTATTATGTTATCATATTCAATGTTGCTGACAATGCATAAACAGCCCTTCAAATCCAAAATTTATCTTCATGAGATTTTGGAAATGAAAGCAACATATTACTCAACTGAAAAATTGAGGTCCTTAAGAAGACTGTTTTATGGTATTCCACAATTATCATATGATATACATTTGTGAACTCTTTAATCATAGCCTTTTTAATGCCATGTTATTTCTAAAAACTTCATCTGATTTGAAGATGCTACAGACTTCGTAATCAGGACTACACCATTTAGTTGATTTCCCTCCCATGACCACTTCCTGATAACAGTACTTTCCTACATTTACTTTTTGATACTGTTTGTCACTTCTCTTTCTGAATTACTGAAATTCAGATTATGCAGTTAGTTTGTTTGTCCTCAAGATTGTTGGCTGGATTTATCAATGACTAAAGAGCATTGGAGGTTACCAGCTACAAACCATCAGATATAGGTGTCCTCCTACACACCATGCCATAGTTGACTTCTTTCCAATCATTACACTGCCTGAGTTTAAGAACAGATTCCTTGTAATCCATATGTTCTTGACATGTGTTGCCAATTCTTGAAATTAAGGAAGGGTATAGAAATTCAACCCAAAACTTACTATAGATGACAATGGCTGGGAATGGCGAACACGAAATGATGGTTGCATGTAATGCAATATTTTGGTGTAGATCCTTATTCTTGCAAGTAGATGAGACCCTCAACGAGGACAGATGTGATCACACCGTTGCCTAATTATAGAATGGAGGTCCTAAGTAGCATGGCTGGGATGGTTGTGCCAAGTGGCAAGAAGGTACTGAATCAATAACCAGAGAAATATTATCACTGGAAGTGGAGTAACATCACAAAAATAATTAACATCAGCAGAAATATTAAATACAAAATCTATAAAATGTCAACAAGTAATAATACTGAGTGCTGGATCTACTACCAAGGTCCTATCAGAGAGTGAGGCTGTCTGGTGTTGTGGATGTGTTGGTAAGCTAGTTCCCATCTGTGGAGTTAAGAGGAGGAAGTGGTTTCAGTCTAAACTCTGACAGCCCTAACTGTAAAACAATCATTTAAACTGTTCAACTTGTACTGGAATGTTATGCCACTGGATAGGATAAGTTGTCAGTAAAAATGTTTCTGATGGCATGTGGGTTAATGAGTAGGCCAATATATGAACTTGTACAATGCAACAGGTGAATTGACATATGGGGTGTGTTGTGGTGCATATGGCACGTGCAATGATAGGTAAGGTTTCCGTTCCATGGGAATGATTCATGTTGTGGTTTGGGAGAATTACAAGATGAGTATTTGTGAACCAAGATATTTTTTAGAGTGAGTGGTCTGCTGAAACATTTGTGTGGGGACAAATGGCAAGATTCTGTGGAGAAGGCTGCACATTCCAGCAAAGTAACATCGGAAGTAGTGCCTAGAGTGAAGGATTAATTAATGGCCTCAAGAACAGGGTGATGAAAGAAGGGCTGCAGTTAGTTTTAAGAGGTGTGTCATTGGAGTAGTTGTGTAAATGATGCATTGTAGCACAAGATATTCGTTTTTGTGCTAGAACTGGGGAAAAGCAGCAAGAAATTAGTGCTTGGCACAGGTTTTGAGTGTATCCTGTGAGAGATTCTTCATCAGAACAGACATGCATGACATGGATGCCTAGGCTGTAAGGAAGGGAACATTTGGTGTGGGAGGGATGGCAACTATTAAAGTGTAGGTATTGTTGTAGATTTGTAATTTTGATGTGAAGAGTGGTATGTAGGCTCCCATTCTGCAAGGAAATGTCAACATCAAGAAAAATAACATTAATGTCAGAGTAAATTCAGGTATAGTTAATGGAGTGGCTATTGTTTAGAGTTGTTTTCACTGTGGATCCAGACATAAAAATATTGGCTATGTATCTGAACAACACAAGAAATTTTGTTCAGGGATTGTTTCTCCAGACAGCCCACGAATAGGTTTTCATGGCAGTGCCTTGTATATGGTGGTAAACAGGATAGGGTGAAGATGGGTGTGTAGGGAAATTGCCACCGGAGCCTGAGCTCCATTGCAATTAAATTAAATCTCACGAGTTGAAGGAGTTTCTCGACAGAATGAGGCATGCCAAGTATACGAAGGCCATACAGAGGTGGTTGGGGAGAGGGACGGTGGGGGTCGCATTTCCAGGACGTGTTCTGTAGCACTGAGCCCCGGACAGTGGGGGATGTTAGTGTACAAGGAATTGACTTCTATGGAAATATGGAATGAGTCTAGCAGTTGGAGAGTGGAAACTGTGGAAAGACATTTAAAGAAGTTTGGGTATCTTTTATGAATGAGGGAGTTTCTATACAAAAAGTTGGAGGTGTTGATCCACAAGAACTGGAATCTGTTCAGTAGGTAACCTGCATGTCACAACTAAAGGGCACTGAAGGTTGCCAGCCCTGTGGATCTTGTGAAGAAGGTACAAGATGAGGGTAAGGACATTCTGTAGAGCAAGGAGGGACAAGGATTTGGGTGAGAGGCCTTGGGATTCAAGGAAAGTGCATACTTCTTGGCCAGTTAAGGTAAAAGGATCGTCAGGATGTAGACAGTACGTGCTGGGGTCAGAGGGCTGTCTCAAGGGTTCAGCCTCATAGTCACTGTGTTCTATGGCTAAGCTTCTTGAACCCTTGTTATCTGGGGCAGTTCACTCATGCCCTGGGTTTCAATGGATTTGAAATAGTTGGAGTGGGGAATGGAGTTGAAGAAAGAGGAAGAAGACAGGTTGGGTGGGGATGGTTTTGGGGAAGGAGAAGTGGGTCTAGTTGGAGGTTCGAACTGTCTATGCTGGACTCTGTCTCATCACACCAGTTGTCACTATCCTCCATGGTGGCAAAGTGATACCGCCGTGAAAGAGCGTGGCAGAATTTTAAAGAATCTTGGACCAAAGCGGCATGGTCGAACTTTGGGGTCAGGGAAAACAATAGTACCTTAGACCCCTGGGGTTCTGAAAAAGTAGTAGATGAAAGGTTAATCACAAAGTGGAGCAGGAGGTATGGTATGGGTTTTTGGAATAGAAGGTAAAGGGGTTGGATGGAAGTAGTTGAAAATATGTGACAGATATGGGGTTTTGGCTGTCAGGGGAGGACTTAGTATGTGCTGAATATGGTCGACTGTTGGTAGGGTAGGGGTAGACCTCTAGTCAGATTGCTTTGTTCCAGCACAGAGGTTTCGTGGTGTTTTGCTTGGAACTGTCTACATTCTATTAGGATCTACTGTACCTGACTGATTACATTGGGAATGGACAGGCAGAGTATATTATATAGGGAGAGTAGGCTTCATTTCTCTCTCATGTGAATAATGGGCCATCCAAAACATTGTTTGCATCATAATTTTGCGTAACAATAGGTTCCCTTCCCTCCAACTTAAGTAAGTGATGGATTTCCTTTCTCCATCCCTATTTGTGGTCAAATAGCCTTAAAATACAGTTTGAAATACACAGAACGTTATAATAAAATGGTGTAATAAATCATACAATTTGTCAGTTACATCTGTAGTATTTATTTTTAAATGACTGCAATGATGTATGCTCAAATTAAGAACATCTGGTGAAATTTTCAGTTTTATGTCCATACAACTAAATTTAAATTGATTTTCTAAAATGGAATGTTAATATTAATATTTCAATAACATTGATAGTCACTGCAAGTCTACTTTAAATACACATTTCTTAATTTGAGCATTCATTCCTTGGGAAAGGTGTAAAAGTCGAGCTGGAATTTGTTCCAGATTAACATAGCATAAAGCACTCTTTATTGATTTTCAACAAGATTAAAAACATTCACAGGGTACTTTCTCTGTGGAAGAACGTTTTCCATCAAAAATGTTTACTGCATGGTGTGTATAATAGAATATATTCAAGTATTTTGCATTCAGGATCAAGTAAGAAAAATTTAAATTAGCAGGTGAAATAATTCCTAAAAAGTGCAAGATCAACCGAATATTATCGTAACAAGTACACATTACTTGGCACCCCGTTAATGACATATAACATATAGACATTAATGATAATCATGGGTGAAATTATTTCTTCTCTAATTCACACAATAACCAGATGTGTTACTCGTTCAAGTAGTTAAAATAGCTCTTCAAGTATCTTTGGTATCACCTGTGTTGATATTCACTGTATTTTCATCTTACAAAGCACATAAATTATCACATTATTTTTTAATAAAACAGAACATAACAGTGCCTTATTTTTCTCTTAGCTTTATATACAGTAGGGTAAAGCTTGGGATCCACTAAAAGTGTGTAAAAAAATATTTAAAAACAAAAAAAACATGTTAATGGAATTTGAAATTCCTGTAAATAAACAGTATGTCAAAGTGTATCATTAAGATTTATGAATAAGAGTTCAGAAGTCACAAAAATATACTATTTACAAATATTTAAAGTGAATGATATGTATCATATTTAGATAAGGATTACTTGAATTTAGGAGCAAAATAAATTTTGGATTTTTAACATTATATGACTGAGGAAACAACATTGAGAGAAAAATAAAAGTTTGTATTAGCATGTGTAGTTACAAAACAAATATTTGTTTCATTTATATTGGTTTTTACAATTTAACACTGCAAATCAGCAAAATTACAATTATGACATATTGCTGTTAATTCAAAATATTTAAATTATGGTAACTTGTTTAACTGACTATCTGGCATTTGACTCAACACTATAGAGAAATACATTTCAATCAATATACATCTTCCATATTACTCTTTGACTAACAGTACACGCACAGATATATTTATTACAGCTAGTATGTAGAATAATGGTACGCAGCATCTATACTTAAGGTTAGATTACAAAGTAATGCAGTGTGCTTCTACATATTGTGTTTTTTTTTCTTTTCTTCCTTTTTGTAGATACAACTACTTTAGAACACACATGTCAAAATGTTGCCAAATACTGTAACACATCAAACTTCTAAAAAGAAGGCAGAAAGAAAAGGACTACAGAATTACATCAAAACCTTAGCAAGAAGCTGAAAGAACAACACTATTGTCTAAGATATCTACATACAACAGTAAATTCTCAAAAGGCAGTATCTTATTACAAGGCATTACAAAAGATCCATTTTTCTCTCATGCATCATATCCATTTTAACATTTTTTTTGTATCTGATATGCTGAAAATATGGGAAATTCTTTTAATTCTTTAACTACCACTAATGTGGTTGCAGCAATCAACAACAAAATGGCACATACTAGATATAGCTTCTGTTCCACGCTGGTCCATTATTTCATTACAAGCTACAAATTATTCATCTTCGAGAACAAAAATTATAGAGAATGAATAATAACAAATTATCAGTGGGCTTGTTTGCATGTAAGTCATATTTTTTTACCCTGTATTCTTTTCATGTGAAGAAGCGTCCTGAAGCAAAGAAGTAGGAGGTAACTGATTTACTGTGCAGGTCAACTAAAAGAATGAGATCAATCATCAAGGTTTTGACCAAAAAACCTTTTGCAACTATAAAATATCTTTGATGAAATGACAGACCAGCTTTCCCCGTTTCTACGTTCTCTCACTGTTTTCTTATTGCAAAATACCGACATTTAACACTTTGTACCTCAAAATATATCTCGTATCAGAATAGAATGTGTTATATTTGGTCACGGACAATACTTTAAGACACCTATTAATAATTCCACAGAAAACACACTTATTAAATGTCCGGCTATGCACGACTGATAACATTAGCTTTAATATATTTTAAAATACATTTAAAAATTCACATTTAGACTTTTTTTCAGAATCTGAATTAATAAGAATGAAACTGTGATTAATGATATGTAATATTCAAGAAATAGATTGAAATAAATTGCTTAATAATGTTAAGTCATACTTAAAGAATAAGTAATGCCTGAAACTGATATTCTTTACAAATTATAAGAAGGAATCAAACAGATTTACATTTTGTGAAATTAGCTGCAAGTTCAAATTCTCTTGCTGTTCGTCACTGGTTCGTAAAGAGTAATAAACACGTGAAAAAATAATGCACTCCTTCAAGTGGCTGTTCCAGCACTCCTCTTCTTGTCTATAAATAGCAAATACCATTTTAAAACACTATTCACAGTCTCAGTCTGACAGAGAAACACACACTGTAATATGTAATGGTAATAATGGCATTATAAGGTAACTTTCATTTCCAGTAAAGGTATAGAAATAAAAATATTGCATTTATATTCTCATAAGTGAACTTGTGCGTGAAGTCCAATCACCAGGCAATTCATGCACACAAAATTCATTTTTCTTATTCGTCTTAAATAGATATTGGCAATAAAATATGTGCATATGACACACCTAAAGATCGTTAATGTCTCAGCATTTTAGATCTTATCACAGTGTTACATTGATAACAAGGATAGCAAAACATTTCCTTTGTAGAGAGAATAGAAACATTTCATACATCACAGTCCACTGAGTAGCTAAAGTTCTGTTAATACCAATCACTTAAGGAAAGAAAGGTTCATGAAGTGGTACCAATAAATAAGGAAAACTCAACTCTCGCAAATCACAGTTCATTAACACTATATGGAGCACCTATAGGTCTTCAAAATCAGTTCAGAAGACAGAAAAAATTCTTTATCACAAGGGGTTCAACAGTAAATAGAAAAATTCTCTAATACATTTCACTTTCACCCTTTGTGAACTGTGTTTACCACTCACCGAAACACACGCAGATTTCCACCCTCGTACGATTTTCTTTGAAATAATAATAATAAAAAATGGTATGCTGGAGAAAAACACACGTGATTTACATGCACCAGGCCTGCTGGGTTCCAAAAGAGCCATTAGAGAAACATTAAACAGCTTTACTAAATAAAGTATCACTCAAAAATTCCACACAGAAATATAAACACTTTCTTTTTTACCCACGCATAAGGAATAAAGTTAACGGCTCAAATGAAGTTGCAGCTTCCTCTGTAACGTAATGTAAAGAGCACTCGCCGTATGCAGTGTTTACTGCCGAAGGTACCTAAGTAGCAACAAAGGCGTCGTAACATTCGCTTCAAAATGGTAAACTTGCTGCAAACATGTTCTCAATTAGTGGTGGAGCAGGCACCAAGTCTTCCAGCTTCAAGTAAAAAATCCTTTGGAGTCCTTGCACACTCAGTGATCGCAGTTCTGGTAACTTGCCCAACAATCTTGAGAAGTAGTGAGGTTTCCGTTGTGCCTCTGCGTTGTAGGTGACGTGGTCCCTCAGGGAACTTATAATCTTCATTTGTAGTTGCTCTACTTTGTGAGGCTCCTTAAGACCATGTCGTTCTGGGGGGAAAAAACCAACAGAGAATATATACTACTTCTAACAAAATAAAATATATAATGTGGGATATCTATTACTTTAATTAATGAAAAATTTATTACTAGGATATAAAAATGTAGAACACATCCTAAGTCTAAAAGGGAAATGAGAAAAGTGATACATAGAATGGATGAATGAAATAAATGTTTTGAGGATACAAGATATGATTTAGCTGTGTAGTGTTATGCGCTCCAGTATGATTTAGCGAGCTATTGTTTTCCACTGATGGAACTAGTCAAGGTCGAGCCAACCTGTGACAGTGTGGGTGAATATGAGAAAGAGACAGTATCTGCCATCATACGTCGCTGTTTTCATTCATGGTTTAATTACCTGCAGATATTATTCATTATACTATGCAGCATGCAGACAGCAACATGGTAATGTGTTAACAATTGTCCCACTGCATTTGAACACCTGAAACGAACTGTGAAGAGTGTCTCATTTCTCCGTTCCATAAACGTTGAGCTAGTTCGGTTTTTGACAATCGGGACAGTGTCCTAATTTTTCTTCATTCAGAATTTTGTTTAACATGTCCCAGGCTGGGATGAATTTACATGTGAAATTGTTATTTGGTTTTCTTTTATAAATTATGAATAAAAATTAATTAGTTTGTCAATTGGAATGGGTGTATAACAAATCCATTTTTATCCCATAATTATTTCAAAATTAATTTTGAATAATTAGCAATTTGTAGTTAACTGGAAAAATTTAGTTAAAAACACCCTGTAACAAATGAAATGTTTCAGCTGTAATGCAGAAAAGTGCTACATGAACTTCAGTTAAAACTAAATAAATCAACTTAATAAAAAGCAAAAAATTATAGATGTGACCATAGTGAAATACTGCTCTGAGAAAGCAGAACTGTAAATACAGAAAGTGTGAAACACATTACCATAACCTCTTACCTACCGGTATGTTATTAGGTAGTACAGTGATTAGGGTTTGAGTACACTCTATTGACATAATTTAAAACACCAAATCCTGCCAATAATCTTCCATTATTTACAACTATCCTGAAATAGCGACAGCTTCTTCATCGCTTCTTAGCATTTCAAAAAATGTGCTCATGGATCAGTTCATGTTAATATCCATCTACAATTTTTTAAACATTATATTATGCTTTCTCAGCTGACCCAGAAAACTTATTGAACAGGCTAACCATGACATTGTATGTTGGATGGCCTATCAGTCAAATTATACTGGACAAGTAATTTATTATTGTTTTATTATTATTATTAATTTAATTGCGATGGAGTCAACACTCTGGTGGCAATCTTCCTAGTCATCTAATTACCCCTTTTACATATATATATATAAAGTTTCTTTTATAATTGGAATGCTAAATTCCTCCTCCATTTAGTATTCTGATATACAAATTTTAAATTCCTTAAGCGTTTTTGGAAAATTATTCATCCCCACATTTGGTAATTTGTTCCAATCGCTGACACCCTTATCAACAAAAGAAAATTTTCCCATGCCCTTATGCATGAAATCGAGTGCAAGCTTGTGGTCATGGTCACCTTTCCCCTTCCATTCACTATTCCTAATTCTTTGACCAATATCCCTCCAAGCTCCATCACCAACGTATGCCCTGTACATTCCCAACACTCGCTTTACCCTCCTCCTTTCCTCCAATGAATCCCAATCCAGCTCCCTTATCATATCAGTTTTTATCTTTGTACCTTATAAACTGACTCTTCTTGGCATTTATCTTCATTCCATGCTGACCTACCCATTGAGGTATTCTACCCAGGTCACCCTGCAGCTGTGCACAGTCTTCACCTGTTTTGATCCTATTGTATACCATTATACCATCTGCAAAATACCTAGATTTTGACTGTAACCCATCAACACAGTCATTCATTGGAATTATGAACAGCCACGGTCCCAATACACAACCCTGTGGCACTCCCATACTTACTTCCACCTCTTTTGATAATGTATTTCCTACTCTAACACTTTACTTTGTAACTTCTAAGAATTCTTCTACCCAGCAAGTAACTTTTTCATCCAATCCAACAGATTTCAGTTTATTTAAAACCATTTTATGGCTCACTCTGTCAAATGCCTTAGAAAGATCTAGTGCCACACTATCAACATGGCCTCCCTTGTACAATTCATTTGAAATATCTTGCATATAGTCCACCATCTGAGATTCACATGAATATCCTTGCCTAAAGCCATGTTGTCAATCTGGAAACCAGTTTCTTTCTTCACAGACATTTCTTATATAATTTCATATCAATCTTGTCATCACTTTGCCTATCACTGGTGTCAAAATGATTGGCCTGTAATTTTCAACCCTATTTGTAACCCCTCCATTATGAACCGGTACTACTATCGCTCTTTTCCTATCCTCTGGTAAGCAGTAAAACTTCAAACTTGTTTTAAATAAAATTTCAAGGTAAGGTAAGGTAAGGTACAATATCGTATCTCACAATCTTTAATTAATCAGTAGTAATATTATCTACAGCAGCCCCTCTACATTTTTTTAGCTTTCTGAGTTCCTTCATAATTTCCTGACAATTTATTTCAAATTTTGTAGTTTCCTCATTTATACTTTTAGACTCTCCTCTGATTTATTCCCACCCATCACAGGATGATTGTCCCTAGTTGTGTCACTAAACCAGTCACTCTAAATTTTCTGAAAAAAATGTTCAAATGTCACAATATATATATATAGTTGCTTTATGCCTTGTTGACATTGAGGTCATTAGAGGTGGGAAAGGAGTGGGAAGGAATTTGACAATGGCCTTTCGAGGGAAACATCCCGGCACTCGTCTGGAGTGACCTGGGAAACCATGGAAAAACAAAAGCTGGATACCTGGACGGTTACTTGAACCGACGTCCTGCTGACTGTGATACCAGAGCATTACTTCTTACCCATAATGCTCAGTTCACTACAATAAATATGTTAAAGCAGCTGGAAAATGGGATAATATTCCAAATGTATAGTTAACTATAAAATTTTATGGTTTTGAACTCTTCCATTTCAGCTTAATCTACAAACTTTAATGACTATAGAAAGTAAATGGCAAGTTAAGAGGAAAAAATGCTTGCTGGTAATGTAACTTTGTGTTAACAATCCTAGTCTCTATTTCTGTTTTTAACACAATGTCAATACAATAGTAATGTTACTTAGGAGTAGAAGTTCTCTACATCCAGACACTGGTCAGTCACATCTTGCAACAACTACAAATCTTTCCCCACCCCTCATTACAAGTCATCTGAATCTGTTAAACCTTATGAACCCATTATTTATTTCATGGAATGTCAAAACTAACAACATGTTAGTTAGTGATGAAGATCGAAGTAGGTCATACAATTATCAAATGTAATCCTAATTGTTTATCCCCAGCGTTTTACTGTTTGCTATAAACTATTGGCAGTTATCTTATTACATATTTCAACTTGAATTAATCCAGCTTTTTGATAACTTACCAGTAATCAACGTAAGTGCACACAGACAAGCAAATGCAGAAATATCGATGTTCATTGCGTGGAGCGACTGGCAGAACTCCATTATTGCAATGAGCCAGTCGCCAAAACTGCGCTGACACTGTTGCTTATCCAAGACGACCCCATTGCAGAAAGTCAGTTTAGTATCATCTGGACGAGTTCTGTTCAAAGAAAACATATAGACAATTAATATTATAGTTTCGCGCTGAGTGTGTGCATATTATTATTTTTAATTGTGAAACAGTTAAAGCAAATGTTTTATGCAAATTTTAATTTTGAATTCTTTCAGTGTTTGGAGCATACTGCTCAGCACCTTATTCAACAACTTATTCCAAGGCTAACTGCCTTCCTTACAAAGGACTCCTTAGGCTGAAATCAAAGGTTAATGTATGGTCGTCTCCTAAATTCCATATGTGACTCCAAGTTCTTTAAGCAATAACCCTCCAGGCTCATTTCCAATATATGCTGAATATAGACCTACCCACCACTGTCTCTACCTGCTTCTGTCTTCCACTGATTTCTAAACCAAATCCTGTATCATATCTTCTACTGATTGTGTTCTTCCACGCTTTGCACAGACAGACTCACCTGCAAACCTTTGCACAGCCTACATATCCTATTCTTCATACCAATAATTATGGGTCCATTCTATGCTACTAGAAGTCTTACTTAATCAAAATAATGACAGTGATAAAGAAAGATATATTTCACTGCATAATATTTACTGTCACAACAACTCATGCGATTAAGAGTCACCTAAAATAATATAGGTAGTTTTGTTCCCGTAGTTTTTTACGTCAAAAGCTCTGACTTCAACTTCTGAATCGACAGGTATATTTGTTTGAAATCTAATTAACAAAAACAAGTTTTTATTGGTATTCTATTGCCAGATTAATCAAGAGCAGTGGTCTCTACATAAAATTAAAATCAGCAATTATTTGTGATAGGATTCTCTGAGGGGATGTACGAGAGAAGCAAAGGAACTGGATTACAAAACTTTGGTCAGACCATTGCTTGAATATGATAGTGTAGTATATGACCCACATTCTGGGTATCGAATACAGGGGACTGGAGGGAATGGAAAGTAGGGCTGCTAGATTTGTTTCTGGAAATTACTGTAGAACACAATCAGTAATCGATGTGATAAAAGAGGTGGTTTGGGATTCATTGGAAGAGGGCACATACTGGTGATGAGGCTTGGAAAGATATTGGTGTAAGAATTAAAAGTAATGTATTGGAGGCAAAAGATGACCATGACCACATGGCACTCAATTTCAGGCATAAGGGTGTGGGAAGATTTTCTTTCATGGGTAAGGGGGTCAGGGATTGGAATAATTTAAAAAAAAAAAACGCTTAAACAATTTAAAGTTGAAATTTGTAAAGTAGGTGGGTACAAGAAAAAGGGGGAGGGGGCAGGAAGTTGGCACTGGAGTGTGCGCTCCATCACAATTAAATTAAGCAAAAAGGTAAAACTGTAAATTAGACTCGGGGAACAATAAAATTCTAGTAAGACAGTCAAGAAAGAAATATGTGCATCAAAGAGCTACAATTATATCGATTTTATCTCTTAAAAAACCTTCCAAGCATAAAACGAACAGAATCTAAACACGAGTACGGTAATTAATAATAATAATAATAATAAATTGCCAACGGAGCATTCGCTCCATCGGCAATTAGGTACCCTTTTCTTATTAATTTTTTGGTATTTTAGTATTAGCTAGATCTGATTGTTTTTCCAGATATTTTCCATGAAATTGAAATAAAATACTGCTATATTTCGAAGAAAATGTTAGTACTTAATACATAAACAGCAAAGACAAATCAGAGCAGTACTTAAATTGTCTGTTGAATACTTGGAGGAAAGAAATATACTTTCCACCATGGTTGAATCACGCCAAAAGTCGACAATGACGGTGTGTAGAACCTCACCTACCTACAGGAGGCATATTACAGATTTTCGGAAATTATTTCATTTAATATGTTATTGGTTCAGACGTCAGGTTAGCCTAAAATATTTGTTAAAACCTATAGGGTTGCGGTTAGGTTAAAATACGGTCTGGACCAGAAGAAAAAGTAACGTTATAGAAAAACAGTCCCGTTAAAACCAAAGTGTTAATTTTTATCTGAATTCTGTGAGTGTATTTTCACCATCCATCTACTTTTGCCCTTTACGAATTTTAATTTTAAATTCGTTTAGATTTTTTGTCCAAATGTCCAGCACTTGACTAAGGGTAATTTATTCGTCACAGATTCCCTTACCAGCGAAAGAAAATGTTCCCACTTCCTTGTGCCTCACATTGAGTGTCTGCTCGTGGCGATGATCATCACTTTCATTTCATGCACTAAGGTACGCTTAATTCTTGAGAGCACACAGTCCATAGAAGTTCAATTCGACCGAAAAAAATTATCTACATTTGATGCTGAAAAAGTAACAAAGCAAAATACTATAGGTATGTATCTATCAGTGTGATGTTGAATTCCTATTGAACTCCTGTAGCAGTTAATCCAATAAGCCAATTACTCATGCGACGTAACTGTTAATTTGCCTGCTGTTAACTGAACGGTCAAAACAATTAGCTGAACAATGTCAGAGAAGTGGCGCATATCTGATATCTGCGGCAGTGTCAATGTTGCAGGAACTGTAAATGTGACGAACAAGTTGTCATAAGTTTAGCAACTAAAAAATACGTAATAGTTTTGTTTGCTTATTCCATATTCGTAATATTATTAAACTTTTTTTCCACGCTCCTATTAAAGTTATTTTTAATTGTTTCTGGTTATAGAGCGGCGCTTATAAATTCCTTGCAGTCCAAAACACTTATTCCAAGGTAAAACAAAAAAAGAACGGATTGTTACACTTTTAACGTTTTGCATAACTCAAGAAATTCCATGATGTGAGTGTTCTTTCGTATTCCATTGTTAACTTGTGTGTTATTGTATATGGATACATCAAGATGAGTAGAAGATTCTTTTGAGATTTAACATATTAAACGATGCATTTTAGCTGTGGTAAGTCATTTTAAGTAGA
The DNA here is from genome assembly GCA_031002005.1 of Vandiemenella viatica. NCBI lineage: Eukaryota > Metazoa > Arthropoda > Insecta > Orthoptera > Morabidae > Vandiemenella > Vandiemenella viatica. Next base: position 259,073,044 of record JARYHS010009186.1, read on the forward strand.
ACTAATGTTTCAGTTTATTCAACTTGCACAAAAATTCAGTTGAATTTACTGTGTCTTTATCAAAGCAAAGAAATTTCTGTGCTTTATTTCACGTATAGTTCTGATGTGAACCTACAGAACATATGTTGGTGATGGGGCTTGGAGGGATATTAGTCAAAGAATTAGGAATAGTGCATGGAAGGGGAAAGGCGACCATGACCACAAACTCGATTTCATTCATAAGGGAGAGATAAAATTTTCTTTTGCTGGTAAGGGTGTCAGGGATTGGAACAAATTAGCAAGTGAAGTGATAAATAATTTACCAAAAACGCTTAAGGAATTTAAAATTTGTAAATCACAAAAATAAATGGGAGAGGAATTTAACGCTCCAATTATAAAAGAAAATTAAAAAAGTGGTAATTAGAAGACTAGGGGAATTGCCACCGCAGCTTAGCTCCATCCCAATTAAAGTTAATAATAATAATTTTTTACAGTTTTGGCTCCACTCGTAATATTATTACGTTTCGCTGGCTAACGACAAATATTTACCTGCAAAAGTATATGTAATGACTTTAATGGAATCTGTTAGTATTATCAAACTAAAATAATAATGTTAAAATAGCACTACATACAGTGATTGCGTTAGAACGAATCTGGAAGGAACTGTCCTAACGGTAACCGATCGCTGGAAGTAATTGTTTTCATAAGCGACGTCCAATGATGACAGGCATAACTTGTACCATGCACTGTAACGTACAATTGTTGTACCAATCGCAAGAACCAACGAAATATCTGTAGTTTTTGGCCCAGGCTGCATTTCAACAGTGGCAATAAACACCAAAAGGTAATAATATTAACTTTTTGCATAATAGCTTGGCTGGAACAGCCCCCATTCCGAACGACTTTACGCGATTAGTATATATTTTGTGGCTATTATATTCACATATTCTTAGATAATCTTAGATAGTGCACAAATTTTCATACCAAAATGACAGTTTCTTCCAGAGTGCGAAGGAGGCGCGGGCACATGTCCAATGTGTTTATTTACATGACGCAACATCGTGCCATTGCTATTAAAGTATTTTCTTTAGCTGTGACCACTACGGGTGTGTAACTAATTAACTATATGCTCTAGTCAGTGTCATGCAATCTGCTTTATATTTCTATGTAACCTATTTTTTCGAGGACATTTGTAAATTCTAGCAGGGAAAAATCTCAATCGCAGAATAATAATAATTTCTTTTAACAAAAGAAACAGGTCTGCATTCACTAAGATAATTAACGCAGTTGGAAAGTCACATGGTTTTAAAACCACGTTTGCTGAAGGCGAGCGTATTGGCGCTTGATGTCACCCTGGGTTTGTTCATTTCGATAATACTATAGAAAAAATCTTTCATAGCGCCTCCACGCATTTCACAACGAAAGACTGATTTACAATTAGAGAACAAAAACGAACACTCTGGTAAAAACGCAAATCAAAAGTGAGTTAGCCGGACTTAAAAGTCGTTCGGTTTTACTGAAGTTACAGATATCGGCGATACTATTTGCTAATGTAATAAGAATGAAGGTTATAAAAATAGAACGGATGTCAAACGAACAAATGCCATATATATGTGAAAAGTGTATAGGTTCATATGATCCCCGGACCAACAGAAGGCTCAGAAGAGTTTGGATAGGTACACGCCGTCTGCTACTTTGGGTATCATATAGATTTAGTACACTATCCTTGTAAAGAGCACTGGTTCTAATGGTATCGTATTCTTGAGTATTACCAAACGTACCTGTGAGCGAGCCGCAGAACGAAAAGCTCTAGGGACGCCGACTGGAAGAGAAGCCTCTGGTCCTCGCTGCACAGTTCCGAGAAGCCGGGAATCTTGTCGGCAAACGCTCGTATCACGTCTACGGAGGTGGTGAGAAGGTTGTAGAACTGCTGCACCTTCTCCGCCTCCCCAATTATTGGTTCGGATGGCGATGGTTCGCGATACTGGACAAAGAGAAAGAAGTTTTCTTCTAGTGTCCTGGCATATTTCACTATTAGAGGGAGGAAGAAGAGGCGGGATACTGGAAATTCTGAAACATAGAATTACCGTCGTTTATACGTACTTTAACGCTTGTTGGTAATGAAACGAAATTTGTATTTTAGTTCATTTTTGAAATCTGTCTCCAAGACCGGGAAAACTAGAGAAAATCATTCACATTCAAAAACGATATAAGAGATGATGATGTAATGATCTATTGAACAGGAATTTACAACAAGTAACATTCTGTTGTGTTGTCTAGCATCAAACTTTTGGCTGGGATGAGATTATCATTATAGACTAAAAGAAAAACCTTCTTGCGAACTCGTGAGTGATCAGAAACGAAAGAACAGATATTTGTATCTGCCGATAGCCGTTCTTGTCAGTAGATGGCTAGCCCTAAAACAGTGATGTTACTTAATAAAAGAGTAGACTTTATTGATTCATAAAGAACAGATATTTGAAAAATGCCTCCAGTAGTGTTGTCATGTTCTTTTAGTCAAAGAGTGTTAAAAAAAAAAAGAGAGAAAGAAAAAGGAAAACCGTTGCCGAGAATGAAGGCTAATGATAAGCGCGAATATAGATGTCAGTAACGTTTACGACAAAAGTAAATCTTAGTAGACGTTCTTTTAAATAAAATAATGTCATAGTTAACGTCATGTAGAAGCAATATATAAACTTGATATCTGTTTGCAGAAACCTGTTCTTATTTATTATATAGATTATTCTACAATGTATTGTTATTTGATATTAGAGAAAAAAGTTTAATTACGAAATTCTTATTTATTCAAAAGCAATTTTGTTAGTCATTGTGAACTTGTGAAATTCGCTGGCAATGATTTAATAATTTGCGTTGAATTACACAACGTATATAAGATTTGTAAGACACGTTTCTTAAAAATTACATTCAATCTGATTATAAAAATTACGACATATATGAAACGTTAAATTTAAACATGACGCCGAAGTTAATAGCAGCCTCGCTTTGACTGCTGATAGACAAGACACATTACTGTTCCTGGTCTTACTACCGGCACAAGGGATCTACAGTTTAACGTGGAATCCGAACCACGGAAGTGTTCTAGCGTACTTCACATTACACAGCAAGCTGTGCCAGAGGTGAAAGGCGGGTTAAGGGCCAGCCGAGATAGTGTTTCGAACCGGGAATGTTTCGGTCTCTAACCACTGAGCCACCAGCGCTATTCAAATTGAAAACACGAACACTTGTGAAGTGTTGTTGTTGAGGAGACTGACCTGGGAGTAGTCGAGGCTGGCGAGGTCGGGGGAGGTGTCGACGTGCGCGCGGACCAGCGCCGTGATGAGGGAGACTGGCGGCGACGGCGGCGACTCCTGCGGGGACTTGGGCTTGGAGGGCAGTCTGCCGCGGCGGCCCTTGAGCGAGTCGGTGCGCACCACCTCCTTCACCATGCCCACCGCCAGGCACTTCTGGAAGCGGCAGAACTGGCAGCGGTTGCGGCGCCGCTTGTCCACGGGGCACGCCTTGTCCGCCAGGCACACGTACTTGGAGCCTTTCTGCACTGTGCGCTTGAAGAAGCCCTTGCAGCCCTCGCAGGTGCGGACTCCGTAGTGCTGGCAGGCCGCGGTGTCTCCGCACACGGCACAGAGCTGCGAGGGGCTGGGTGGCGCCGCGCGGGAGGCGGCGGGGGCGGTCGCCGCGGCGGAGGTGGGGGGCGGAGGACCCACGGTGTCTGGGACCACGGCCCCCGGGGAGCTGGAGGCCGACGAGGAGGCCGAGGGCGGCGGGCCGGCAGCCGTCAGCACCCTCAGCTTCGGCGACTCGCTGCTGCTGCTGCGTTCAAGGAAGAAGAAACAACTTCAGTGTTAGAGCTTGTTATAGCTTCATTAGTACAATCAAAAAAGGGTGTGTAGACTGTGTGCAGATCTGATATAAAGAGATTTATAAGTGGTTAGTCAACACCAGTTTGTGATAGGAAATGAGTGGTACCTGAGTTGTAATCTATACGTGTTTCTAGTGAATGCTAGATCTATGCACGCATTACCAAGAATCGAAGGCCTGAACCCATCGTGTTCCAAATTGAATTAGGATTTCACCGACTCTGACGTTATAATACACGTCATTGTCATCCTATATTCAGCGACCAGGATCGCTGAATATAGAATCTCGTGCCAAATCCAAAAATATCGCATAGGTGGCAAGTGGAAAGGCTTTATTGAGCACAAACCTTACAGCCGTATCTACCAACACAGTCCTTAGCGATTTTTGGTCATTAGAAAAAAACTGCAAAGCTTCTTTCCCGGTAAATGTTCACAAATTAATGTTAAGTGTTCATTGTTGCGGTCAGTCCCTTTTCAGAATGAAATCGCGGAGCGTAGGCGTACACTTGTTCCTTCCGTTCACAGTGGCGAACTGAAGACAACAGTACGCACCAAATTGCTAACGCCGGTTAACTAGCTCGCAGACATTTTCATAGGTATTTCTGGATTGTTTAATATCAGCCAAGTAAAAGCTTTCAAAAACCTTTAAAGTATAATCGCTGAACACTTGAGATGCCAAAAGGGGGCGAAAGCTCGTACTGCTGTAGCATAGGAAGCATCCGATAGGAAGAGGCGATTATTAACTGGGAAAGAAGATAAAGCACTGAGGAAAATACTTTGCAAATGCTTTGCATGGAGTGTGGTAGAGACGTGGGCACAGAGGCGGTAAGGTGAAAAACGGATAGAAGCGTTTGAGATGTGTATGTGGAGGACTTTGGAGAGGATAACCTGGAAGTAAAAAGTGAGTGATCTGAAGTGATGGCAGAGGATTAAACTACTCCAAATCATAATAGAAAGAAAGAAGAACTGGAGGGAACACTTGCTGAGACGGGAGTGTTTGTGGGAGGGGAGTCAGAGAGAGAAGGAAGTACAAAATAACAGATAGTATCAAAGGAAACGGAAACTACGTGGAGATGAAGCGGAGGGCAGAAGATAGGAGAGCATGGAGAGTAGCCATGTGGAAACGTTCCTTAGGACAGGACTCGTGATTTTGCTGTCGGCTGTTTTGTGGTGTGCGCGCACCTGGTGGTGGACTCGGACCTCTGGAGCGGCAGCGAGGCGCGCCTCTGGCGAGGGCTCAGCGCCGTGGCGACGTGCAGCTCGGTGGGGAAGTGCGGCAGCGAGTACGACTCGTGGCAGGCCAGCGGGTCGAAGGCGGGCGGGGCGGCCGCGGCGCCCGGGCTCGGCTGCTGCTGCTGCGGGAAGTAGGGCGAGAACGGCATCGCCTGCGGCGGCGCCTGCGGAGGCACCGGCTGCGGCGACGCCGCGAAGTCGTACGGCGAAGCGGCGGCCACCTGCTCGGAACAAGACACCCGCTCAGCTACACTCAAAATATACACAACACTACAGGTGACACAGTTAATAACCTCAAGAGTCAGCAGTGTTCGCGAATACGACCGCGAATTTACAATTCTGGAACTATTTACAGCTGTTTATCCCAGATTATCGAATTTATGTGCTTTACGGCTGTTATGAGCTTGTTGTAACTGACATCGATAACATATAATTTAACTTCAAGATTAAAGACCAAACTATCATGAAGTTTGGAGCAAATGGATAAAAAATCTACGAATGACATCCCAAAGATGATATTGTTCTGATAATTGTTTTGCTGAAATCGAAAATTGTCAGTCTGGTGGATGGTTACTTCCTAAAGTTTTCACCAAAATTTAATCAACTGAATAATTGCTCAAAGATCAATCAAACTTAATAGCAATTTATTTATTTATCAGGTCAGAAGCATCATAAAGAATTTGAAAAGAGATTAACCGTAAAAGTGACTAAGAGTACTGTATATTTCGATACAAATTTGGAACAATGACGGTAATATACGTAATTCAGATTTTGACAATTATGTTAATTTTGTACATATAACACGCCGCATTTTTCTACGTGCAGAGTATGGCAGTATCTTGAGCACGTATTTTACAGCACTCGTTTCAATACGGATACCGTCAGCTGAGATAACTGGTAAACCTGATTGGTTCCTAAATTTTCCGAATTATTCATAATCGCAAGAATTAGACTAGAGGATTAAGCTTTATTAAACTTACTTAAGGAAGCGGAATTATTTTGAGCAACCATTCTAGAGTTGAAACAATGAAGATAAAAATAATGTTACTCAGAAGAGAAGAGTTACAATTGGCCACACATACAGTTTCTGCCTTGGTGGTGTAACGTAACCCAATCCATCTACTAGAGGTTGGAAACCGACGAGGGACCATCATTTAAGATTAAACACTTTTGGTTTATTAGAGATGATTGACATTAAAGTCGCCGTAGAAAACGTGGTTCAAACCAGACTTATGAGGAACCAACCTGGTGGTGGTGGTGGTGCTGGTGGTGGTTGTAGGGAGGGGCGACGTTGTAGCAGTCGTCGTCCATCTTGTACGGCGTGGCTGCCGCCTGCTGCGGGTACCTCGGCGAGTACGTCTCCTGGAAGCTGGGCAGCGGGGCCGCCGCTGGAGCCGGAGGCTCTGGCTGGAAGACCACGTCTGGAAACGGGTCGAGCTCGTCGGACAGCGCTCCAGCGCCGCTCTCCTCCGAGTAGGGGGCGGTCAGCAGGTCTGCGAAGCTGCTGGGTCCGAACGGCGCCTGCAACACCGCGCCTGCGCTACTAGCCACCAATCACGACACTCGCCGGCCCCCCAACCCGAGTCCAAGAGTATTCTCATCTGCTATGCAAAGTACTTTAATTTCTGAAACGATAATTGTGATATGAAAATGTGGAGATCACAAACAACATTCTGTGCAGCATATAAACTTTGTATTTCTGCAACTAGATCGTAAAACCAGGAACTGAAATTTAGGTAGCGAAAGCTCATATTTCTCTGACATCCATCTCCAGAATAATTGCAAGAAACGCTGAGCAATGTAACTGTGCGCATAGAATGTAGTCAAGCCCAGTCTTTGCTTGAGCCATTGAACTTAAAAGTTTAAATACATGCACATGCAGTGAAAAAGCAAAACACAAAAAATTGACCAAGAAGAGTATCAGCTAATATTTAATTGTAAGTATAGAGCATGCAGAATGTCTAGACTAATGTATGCAATGCAGTTACAATTTTAAAAAAATTTAATTCCTAGAAATAATCATGCAGGTATTTTAAGAATCAAAAAAGGGTAGAAATGGTTAATTTGCAAGCAGAATTTTGTGTGAATTTACGAAAAATCTGTTGTACATTTAAAATGAAAAATTAAAATAATATTTACAAGTCTGAAAGTTGGTTCTTAAGAAATATATTCGCAATTTCTTGCTAAATGTCCCCAATTCGTGTATTTGTAAATTTTCTCTTTGGCGACAGTAGCGAAATATGCGAATCAAGAATGGAAGAAATAAATTTTCTTTACAGGAGCAAATGCTGTCTCAAGAATTTAGCGTGATAACTAAATTGATATCGTTATTGAAAGTGGTGTCTATTTTCAGAGCTAAGGTTCAAAAAATAAAAATGGGTCATGCTAACATGTTGAACATGCTGGTTGTCGTATATACAAATTGATTGGAAGCGAATGAACGAGACTTGCAAAATTGTTTGATTCTCCAGATCGAAACGAAACATTAAACATGCGACGAACAAACAAGGAAGACACAAGAAGGTGTGCGAACAGAAGGGCTCTTCACAGTAGTGTTGTGTGCCACTGGGATATTCACTTAGGTTGCAACATGCCAAAGATATATAACCGCGTTAAGAGCCGTACGTCAGTAGCATCTTTTTTCTGTGCTGAAGTGTTCGAGGAAGGTGTTATCGGCACGTGGTCTGGGGTTGCTCGCACACCTCTCGCTCGGGAGGGGGGGGGGGGGCGGTCATGCGACTCTACCGGCGGCGGGGACGCCTCAGAGTCGTCTGCCGGCGGTCGCTCGCTGACGGGGGGAGATTCGCGTCGACCCATCGCGACCCGCCGCTGCTCCGGTGGTGGCGCCTGCTGCGGCGGGGACCCGCGACCCTGGCTACTCGAGCCGCTGCCCTGAGCACTCAGCGTGGACACCCCACACACACCTGCGAGCCAATCCACCGCACTCTCCTAAGGCGATATGACAGTCACTAAGGTAAGGCTTCCATAGGGCCGCGCCTCCCCCACGTACAACTTCATCAAGTAGGCGACAGCCGGCAGCGGCGAAGTATAGTGGAAAACTATTGCTCCCCGGGACACTGCGGTAGCTGGGAAGATCCTTCAGGATCCCAAACTGAACTCTGCTGAAGCTTTGACAGGTGCATCAAGCTATTAGTGAATCCCATAGGGTATTAAGCCTCGAAAAAAGAACTGGCAAGGGTTTTGCGCTGGCCAGAGGAAAGCAATTAAAGAGAACCTGTACATGATAGATTTGAAAGATCATGATTCCAGGTGTATGGACACAAGAAGATAAGAGATGAAAGTGAATGTATAATTTGAAATTTGAAGGGAAGAGGCCTGGAGGAAGACCACAGCATAGGTGGATTAAGGAAACAGCAGATAATGTGGAAGACAGAGGAGAGAACTGGACAGCAGTGGAAGAGGAAGAGTGGTGGAAGGACAGGAGACGCAGACTCGCCCAGAGGCTGCAAGTTGTCTGGGATGATGATGAGGCAAGTGGCTCCGAAAGCCTTTGGGGGAGATGTGAGGATATAGAGTCTTATGCAAAGATTGATATCAGTACGTTATGGAATGTGGAATGAAACCTATGAAGGAGACTGGGAAATCGTCGTGGGGTGAGGATGTGGCAGCCGCCTGTAATAGTGTAGGCGGCGGGATATGTAGACGGGGCTCCAGTTCCTCAGGGAACAGTAGAGCGCTGAAGTGAAGTAAAATCCGGCAGCTTTGCAATCCATGTTGAAACAACGCAGACGTCCAAACGTGAGCCTTAATTTAAATCCTCAGGAAAAACAATTCAAAACTTTCATTAATACACAGCGACAGATTTTCCGTAGCAGCCTATATCCTATTCTTTTTGTATTTATCATTACCTGTTCTTTACAAGCGTATTGAGGATTAAAGGACCAGTAAAATCAGCTTCCTTCAAAACTGTAAGATCAGAAACAATGCTCTTCTGTTGCAAAATGCGTGAAGTTATCGTATCTGAAAATCCTGTCAAAATATTCTAATAGTTTTATCTTCCATTAGGTCGGACATAACTGGCTTATTACGTGTACAACAACGTACTCCCCAAAGTGAACATTAGAACGTCACTTCCAGAGATAAATTCACAAATAGAGCAGAAATTACATAATTTTTACATTGATCAACAATCCCTCGTCATTCTGTCTGCTGGATTATTCTGGGATTGTAGCTTCTCCACATCACTTGAATTTCATCTGCCACCTACATTCATTTCCATTCATTAAAGGAAAACTACATGTTTTGCTATCGTACAACAAAAGTTCTATTACTGCTATAATTAACTGCGTTGGAACGTACAATTCGATGGTTATGCGCCGATGAATCTTCTTTTACATTATGCCTATTTTTCTTCAAAGTATTTGACTGCTGGGTAAAATTTTTTTCACCATTTACCCCTGTAATTTATTCCAATCTCTTACTCCTTGTCTACAAATGAAAACACTTCCGCCTTCTCGTGCCTGAAATCAGAGCCAGGGGTGTTTATGGTCACATCCTCCCTTCCACATAACGCTTCGTTCACGAGGGACGCGTGACGCATTTCACTTTCGCCTGCAGCCAGTATCAGTTACCTCATCCCCCCCCCCCCCCAATACGACGCCCATATTGTCGGTCTCCCATTATGCCATCGTTCTCAAGCAAGGGCGTGATCAATTTCAGTTCCGTTACTGTGACCATCAAAACTGAAAGACGTTTGTTTCGTAATTTTGTTGCAATCATGCACTTGTCAGCTTGCAGACACGAGTGTTTTGTAAATGTTTGTGTAAAGGGAGAACATTTTTGCAACAAGTTAGTAGACAGACATTCAACGAACAATTGTCATTCTCTTTCTAGCCTGGCTGTATCTGTAGAAGGTGCGGTAGAAGATTTTTTTTTTTTTTGACGAGAACGATGTTTTGCTCGAATGCTGCTTTTAAACCGTTCTTACTTTCTGCAATGGACCGGTAACACATAACTGAAATTTAGTTTGGATATTTATGGCTATATTCACTGTTTAAATATGTGGGATAGAGAAATAGCAACGGAACCAGCATCTCTAAGGATTGTCTTACTACTATTTTATTTCTAAACGCGGCTTCAGTAGATTTGAGCTATTTACGTCTCTAGGTCATTACAGTATTTAAGCGCTGTTTAATGAAATCAGACTGTTATAAAAATTTTCTTTTGAGATACTTTGATACCTCGTTTGTTAGCGCTCACAACTCTTTTGATCAGTTCTGCAAGGCAGCAATGGTAAACTTTGTCCTCAATTAATAATGAAGTCATTACATCACGCAGGCCTGTGCAGTCTCTTATTTACTTTCCACCACACACAAATGGGTAATGCAACATTACCAAGCAGTGTATGAAGTGTTAGGTATAGTAAGAATCTTATGCGTCGGAGAAATCGTGACGTTGTTACTGCACTTGATGTCGGTAAAGAAAGAAGCGAACCGATCATTTTTCGTTCGGGTATGCAGCCGAACATACTTTCCGTTATTTCAACCGAAACCAACGCGCGTCGATTACGTAATTGTTGCAGCCGGCGTCACACGTGGTGTTTACGTGACGTGAGGTGTTCGTTATCAGCTGTGACGGCGCCGAGATACGCGGAACTCGATCTACTTGCGCACTCAGTGACGACACTCCGCGATTCTGGTTACCTGCACGGCGTCGTCTTATCTGGAAGCTAAGTCGAGGTCGCTGAGGGGAAAGTGAACCATTATCAAATCGAGTATTACGTGTCTGCTGAAGAGCTTACTATCCCCTCCAGTTCAATTTTAGATACACCTTTATTATCCGTGGCATTTCTTTACGAGCTCACGATACCGCCGCACTACGTGACGTCACATCCTGCCAGAGATGATATTGAGTGCTTTACGCTTCGTGAGGTATATGCACTAATTTTGAAGAAGCAGTTTTAGTGGAGGATGTCTTTAAATTGTGATCACCCTGGACTAATGGCACAGCATAAAACACGATGACGTTCCGCCATACACAGTACGTTGTGACATAATGAAGTAGTTCTAATGGTATTGTGTAGTCGTAAATCTCCTCAATGGCTGATGCCCAACTTTTTAAATTAATAATGATATAGTTAAAGCTTCGAAGAATCCGTAAAAAAAAAAAAAAATCGCGAATGCTGTGTTGCAGTTCAAAATTTGTGTCAGTTCTTGAACTGTTTATAACTTCTGCCGTTAACTGAGGACTTAATTTAGATGGAACTTAAGCAAATTAAATGTGCTTTGAAAATAAAGCAGAGGGTGAAATCAGGGATGATCTGTAAATATTTAAATAGAAAAGTCGAATAAACGTTGTAAACGAAATATTTAAATACATCGAACTCATTCTTAAGGTGAACCCTAAATATCTTAAGTTTCGTAAATTTTAAACTTATTCATAAAAAAACTGACAATGGTATTGACGGATGTTTTCTTAGTGTCAGATAGCCTAGTGTTGTCTGATGGAGGTTTTATGTGACCAATTATTACTAGTGTAAGTCCGTGATCGTTTTATGCGTATCGTCACGGATCTATAATTCTAGTTTTCGGAGTCAAATATTATGATAGGTTGACCTGATTTGATCAAATACGAACTTGGCCTGTTTTCCACCTTTAGGTTGAATAAAATCTCTTGAGCTTGAAGTTGACTTGTATTTGAACCTTAAAGTTCGCTCCGCAAAATTTGAAGAATTCCTGGTTGCTTCGAAAGCATCACGTTTTTTTTTTTTTTTTTTTTTTTTTTTTTTTTTTTTTTTTTTTTTTAATGAGTCTGATCATTCATAATGTAATCTTTGGTCATAGTGTCTGTAACGGCCAGAGAACTTAATACAGATTCCAGATTATTAAGCAGTTGAGGAACTCCGAAGAAATGAATTGTCAGAATACTCGATTCGATAACATATTGGCCCTGATGTCAACTTTAAACAACCTAATAACTCACGTACAGCGAATATGAACAAAGACCATTAACGCAAGTGGTCAGTAAAATTCGTAAAAAGCATATAAATCGTAATGTATAAATTTTGGTGAAGCAACAACTTTAGCGAAAGTTTTAATTAAATTGAAATTTAACCTAGGCCGCAATGACAATTGACATTCGTGGTTATAGCAGAAACCATGAGTAGTTTAAGTTTTTTTTTATGTCCCACGTTTCTTCAACCGTAAAGTTTGTCGATTTTTTTTATCTATGAAATGCTACGAAAAGCAGACTTAATGAATGTATTGTGGCAATTTGCTTGTGGACATAACCTCGATTTTCTTCTTCTGATATCTCTGGTCGCTGTTAATTTGCGAGCAAAGGCTGACAATTGACACCGTTGTCCAGCCAATAGCTATCGAGGTGAATCAGTATTCCGCTGCTTACCTGGGATCAAAGCGCCGTACACCACACCGTGCAATTCAAGACGGGAACTAGGCGCAGCAATGAGCGGCGGGTGGCGGGTGTCTTGTTACGCAATGTTATTGTAGCGTCGTCACGCCGCGTGCTGGGCGGGCATTGTGGAGCGAGAAATTAATAAGCGCTTCAGCGGCGAGTTCCACTCCAGGGAGCGCGTCAGCCCCCAGGGACGCATCGCGCGCGCCAAATGTCAGCGCGCCACGAGTACCACCTCGCAAAGTCTCTAAACCTGTGTCTGGCTAACCGTCTACTCTTACTTCTTAGCAGCTCTCAAATATTAATTCTATTTGCCGCATAGAAAGTTTACCCAAGATCTTCGTAATTAACTAGCCAGCGCTGTTCCTGCAGACTTCCAGCTTACCCTTTTCTACAAAAATAATGTATTGCAGTCTTTATGCGCATGACTACTCCAATCAGCATAGGTCTCCCAGCACAAAAGCAACATAATACGGCCTGTGATAGATCTAGAGAGTAAGTCTAGATACCACGACTTGAAGATGGAGTTGTCTTCCATAGTATGTAGGAAAACATATTGTTCTAACGATTTGAATAATGATTTAAAAAACGAGCAATAACTTACTACTAGACAACCCGTGCGAAAATTTCGCGAATAAAATGGGATGAATAGTGAAGTTGAATATGATTTCACATTACTCCTTATAATCCTACTTCATTTATCGATTTTGGTTAAATATCCAGGGAGACAGATGGCTCGAAACACAAAAAACGCATTTTAGAAATATTGACATTTTTGCCCTTTAAGGGTCGAATTACGAAAAATTCCTTTCCTAGAATATAATGTTTTAAGGGTCGAATTCCAAAAAATTTCTGTCTTAATATATGACGTCACTAAAGCTGATATCTTAATGTTTAAAATGATACTTCATTAAACGAATTCAGATAGGTATCCATGGAGATGAATGACTCGTAACACAGAAAACAGCATTTTAGAAATATTGACATTTTCGCCCTTTAATGGTTGAATTCCGAAAACTTCATTTCTTAAAATATGATGTGACCAAAGTGAAGACCATAAGCTTTAAAATGACACCTTATTAATTGATTTCGGTTAAGTATGAAGGAAGATACAGGCTTGTTACAAAAAAAAAAAAATACCTTACAGAAATAATATATATGATTACGAAGAAGCTAATATTCATGATTATGATAATCTTGATATGTATGATTCTGCTTTTGTTCAAAAATTGACTTTAGTTGTAAGATTTTATGCAGTTTTACTCATTAATTGTAATTTCATACTTCAGTTAGGAAAACTTGGTACAAAAGTAGTTTTAACATAATGTGTTATTATCATTAATATTCATAAAATGTAGTTTGTTACCATAAAAATTAAACAGTATCTTGAAGAAAGTGGAAGGTATTACCATCGACCTTTAATCCCACAAAAATAGGTAATTCTTATTTTCAGAAACTGAAAGAAAAGATAAAAAAAAGGGTCACTTGAATTTGCAGCAGACAAGTTGAATGAAGACAGTACACTGAAGAGGTGAACATGGTACACCTAACAGAATTGCAAGATAACATCGAGTCCTGATTAGTAGTGGAGTACTTAACTGCAAACAAATAGACTTGTCCCGTCCTGCCTCCCCGTCGCTCGCCGAGTCTGGCTTAGTTACCTCACTCACTACGGCTGAAAGAGAGCGACACAGGGTCATCCACAGCTCCTAGACTAACGTGGACACGTCTTCGCCTGCTAACGTTCCTGCCGGCCGTAGCAAGCGACGATTGTCCGCAGTAAATTACATCTAAATTCCAATACACCAATACAGGGACCGTTTCAAGCTGAAAACATTTTACATTTTCTATGCTAGGGAAGGAGTTCTTTCCCAGTTGATTTAATGCCAATCCGCTTCTGAACGCTTCCAATCCTTAGAGTTAAGATTTTTTTCTGAAAAATTTACAAAAATGCTGATAATTACGAACTGATTGTTCAGAAACAGATTATGAATCAGTAAAATTTTCACGAGAAATTTAAAAAATAAAATTGTTTCGTTACATAACGAATCGTGAGCAGCAGAAATGTATGAGGCGGGGGAATAGCTGAATTCTAGTGTTTGACTTACTTCCCATTATCAGTAGGTACAGAGGATGCAAAGACACAACAAGCAGTGTAGGGGAAACACTTTGCATGGTTTGTTCCCTCTTGCTACAGACAAGAGTTTAAAATCACAGGGGGAAAGGGCGATAGTTGGAAACATTAGGCCGAAAGCTAAAAACCGGGGAGCACAACAGAAAGTTCACTGCGTATTCATAGAAAAAATGCGGTGCGGATATACTTGTTACGTTAATGTGTTTTCTAAAGATTTCTGCTTTCAGCCTGATTTACGTTAGCAGTACATTTTGCAGTAACATTGCTCAACCGCACTGTCTGGCCAATGATTTTGTGTTTAAGTGTCGAGCTCCATGACTATAACATAAATCTATGAAAGTGTAAAACAGCAATAGCATGGTGAGCAAAGATTTTTTTTTTTTTTGTAACAGTTTAACGTCCCTTTTTAACAACGTGGTCTTTAGAGACGGGAAAGGATGGGGGCAAGGAATGGGAAGGAATTCGGCCATGGCCTTTTGAAGGAAGCATCCCGGCATTCGCCTGGAGTGATTTGGGGAAACCATGGAAAACCCAAATCTGGATGCCCGGACGGGGATTCGAACCGCCGTCCTCCCGAATGCGAGGC
Organism: Vandiemenella viatica; assembly: GCA_031002005.1. Taxonomy (NCBI): domain Eukaryota; kingdom Metazoa; phylum Arthropoda; class Insecta; order Orthoptera; family Morabidae; genus Vandiemenella; species Vandiemenella viatica. The sequence goes on from JARYHS010009186.1 coordinate 259,088,225, forward strand.
CAGAACGCTATCCGTTACACCACCACGCTCGGTGTGAGCAAAGAGCTTCTATACTGTGCGTAGTATTTTTATTGCATTGACATTTGTCTTGTAATTGCTGCTGTTTCAGTTTGTCATCTTTTACGGCCCAAGACTTTAGCAAACAATACCTGTATATTCGCGTGCAACTGCCTACGACTGGAACATTAGCGCCATCTGGAATATGCGTATTTTGTTCAAACGAGCGTTGCTCGAATATTAGAAAAGGAGATGCTTTAATACGGAAGGCACAGTAACTTTGCACTGTTATATATCTTACGAGATCAACAACTAATACTTTCCTTTGTCCTCTCTACAATTACAGACATTTTCATCACAATGCTTATCTGTGTGTATGGCAGATTAATATTTGAAGGCGATAAATTCTTGCAATATTGGCCCCGTTACATCGAATTTCAAGTTAACATGTAAGTTACTGCTTATTATTCGTGTTTCTTCGTAAATTTTAATCTCTTTCGTTTTGGACCTTGAAGTCATAACGTTGGTGAAATTAAGCGAATTCAGTTGAGCTCTAATGATAGTTCGGTAGTTGTGGACGATTGAAATGAACCAAACAATAACTTGCCTTGTTATTAATATCATAATCTCAGATCGAGTACTAGATTAGTCTTTGGCGGTTATACGGCTGCCTAACATCGATGTTTCGTGCCAGTATGTTTATAGTTTTTTCATAAGTGTATTAATAATAACGATTTAGTGTTGCTACATGATAAAAAGATGTATAACTGAAACCAGCATATTGGAGTTTGTATCGTAGACCGGGTGTAGCGTTTAGAACCGTCGTTTAACGCACTTGTTGAGAACTATGAAGCGAATCTGGTATTCTAAACAGACGCAAAATGTGATAATATTTTCCAGATCTGGATGCATTCCCGTAGGCTTTTAAAATGTCCAAATGTGTTATAACGAAAGAGTTGTTAATTTATCGCCATTGTTTGTAACTTAAGAATCTCTTATTTACATGGCGTGTTTCTTTCGTACATTTTCATTAGACTGATTTGTTAACTGATGATACTGACCTGGTTTTACTATCAGATTTGTTGTAATTTGAACTTTTTAAATAAGGAATTTTGTGTTAGAAAATTTCATTTTACTATCGCCGCTCGGTTTGCGTGTTTCGCAGACACATTTTGGTATTTATATTCCTCATTCCCATACAAACACAGACAGGTTAGCACATAGAGACAGAGCGTATGGGAGTTTTATACACACGATATACTATATACGGTGTGTTTTAACTGTTTCTGTATGTATTACACCTATTAGCCTTTTTCTTCAGAAATGTGAATAAAATCGGTGTGTTAAAGACGCGATTTCTGTGTAAACTAACCATACCCCGCGGCTATTCATGCTCTCTCTAACAGATGATTTGGGTTAGGATTGATTCTACAAGCGTTGGCCGAACCACAGAATTATGTACAATAGAACGGTAGATTCAGCACTGTTAACAACATGAAACATTGTTTACTCAGTCGTTTTCGCTTGGGGAGAAACTGGCATACTTTCTTACTCCAAGATCGTGAGAGAATAGGGCTGTTGATAAAATATCGATATATCGATATATCGATATTTTTTTAAAAAAATATCGATATTTATGAGTGATATTTTTAGGACGATATATCGATATATCGATATTGAAATCTGGATATCGGAGTCCGATATTTTTTAAAAAATAAGTGGTTATTTTCCGTTTTCCTCGTAGAATATTCCAAGTTATTATTGGAGGGAAAACGATTACCTGTGTTGCACATGCAATACATTTTCATAGATAGAATTTTAAGAAACAATGAACGATACGAGCACATGGAGAAGTAGGGCCGCCGTGAGCGGGCATGCAAGGCAGCATATTATGTAGCGGGCGACCTTTTTTTTTTTTTAGCTCAACAGCTGCTTCGGGCGGTCGGCGGCGACACTGGGAATGGCAACAATGGGGGCGGCAATCTCAGAGTTTTTTTGACCCGTTTCGGAAATTTCCTAAATCCACCACTGGCAGTAGTTGGACAGGGAGCGGCATAATCGCTATTGCACGCGGGCGCTCTAACAGCTAGCGGCGGGCCTGTGGAGAAGTAAAAAACGAAGGTAAAATAACTCATTCAATATTCATTAGAATTCTTGTCTGGACATTTTGAAAAGTTTTTAAAATTTGTCTTCAATCAAGGCAAAACTATTAACATTAAGAAACTAATCGTAATGTTCCAGGTATGGGTAGGGTTGCCAGATAGCCGGAAAATCCGGGAATGTCCCGGAATTTTGTGTCTGATCTCGTGTTCAGGAATTATGCGTTACTGTCCCGGAATTTCCGTATACTAGTTTTTTTCTCAAACTCAGTTCACCACGGTGGTCATGAGGCCAAGCCAAATATTCCATGCTTGCAGCGGGAGGATGGAATGTCCCTTAAATAAGAGGAATTGAAACTGACAGGAAAATACTCTTTGAATTTTCTGGTACTTTGAAAATTCTAGATGCAGTTAACTTTAACTCCCTTTATACAGAGTTCACATGTCTGAAACGTGTTTTTCAGGTCCTTCCAAAGACTTTCCAAACGATAAAATCTGGGCCAATTTCTTTAGAACAAGCGTTTTTAATGATTTTGAATATTTTTTAAAAAAATAGTTGGTTTTGTTTTGTCAATTCCAACAAGCAATGACTTTTACGAGACAAGTTTTAGCGCGTTGAATAATTTATGAAATAAGAGCGAAACAGAACGTTCATGGATTCGATCAAGGCTGAACTGCAAACTCAATCAATTTTGAAGACTCTTGCTGAGAAATTTTATCAGTTTTGCAAAGCAGTGACGGAGAAATATTTATGAAAATGGCAAAATCTAGTAATAAATATTTTAAAAATAGATGATTAAGATCTATTTTGATTGATGTTGATTTTGATTTAGCAAAAGATAGATGCTATTTTTTTTTTTATTTGTTCATTTTCTGCCTAATTTTAATTAATGAGCCTAACAGAAGTGTTCAGTTTTGGTTTAATATTTTTGAGATTTTGATTGATAATACCCGATGTTGATTTTGAACCAAAGTAAAAAATTCCTAACTAGGTGGTCAATTTTTGTTTTAAGTTTATTATTTTTCCTTTTGATTCATAATACCTGATATTGACTTTCTACCATAGTTTAATTACTAAAGTTAAAATAGGTGCTATATATACGTTAGATAGCATATTTACCTAAAATAGATTGTTTTTATTAATTTGCATTTTTGTTCACTCTTTAAACATACCGCAAAAATACTTTTTAGACCCAGAAATGTCCCGGAAATTATAAGCCTGTATCTGGCACTCCACAGTTAAATATTTCGCGCGAATTGGATACGCTTCTTGTTCCATACCAACAGAAGAATTGAGCTCCAAAATTATGTCACAGCCAGTTTTGTTATATCACTTACGAATTTATTAAGATAAGTAATTTAAAAAAAGAATCTACCACTTTTTGATCGCCTTTACAAAGTGCTATGCTAAAAACTTATTATTATAGATTGGTGCCTTTAAAAAACAATTTGTTAACGCCAAGGGAACTGCCTTGACAGTAGCGGCTCTAGGATTTTTCCAAGCCGGGAAAAAACTGAGATTGCCGCCTCTTCAAACATTGTTGCCAGCCAGACCCCGAGAATCGCCTCCTTGATTGTTGGCCAAACGCATTGATGTCGCCACTTTAACTGTTTGCCAAACGCACTGTTGGACACGATTTTATCGCCCAGAGCAAGTACCGCTGTTTGCTCCCACTCCTCGCCCTAAATCCTGCATTCAACCTAGAATCTCAGCTTTAAAAAATTGTATTATGGTAAAGCGTTACCCATTTGCGAAGCAATATCAAAGAAGGGGAAATTTTCAATTAATGTAGGGAGTTCTCCATTCATAGTAGAAGAAACAACGGGAAAAACATGAGTTCATGCTCTTGAAAAGTATGTCCAATGAAGTTTCTGACATGAGTTTTGGTGCAAAATTTTACTTCATTCACCACCTTAGTTTGGATTTTTTTTGGATCTGAAACTCTTTTAAACTCTTTTAGGTAACTATGACGTTCTCTCATCATAATTCTATGCAACATCCGGTTGTCCTAGAAAATGGTAATTTGGTACACATACTTGGCTTCATCCCCATAGTATAAGAAAAGTTCCTGTGTTTTTTCAATGCCAATCTAAAAGCTGAAACGTCTTAGAGAAAATTTGATGGTTAATTGCTTTCTTCTTGATGAGGCTATATGGCTTGAATTTCAGTTTTGCACAAAGATCAGGAGCATAAAAAACACAATTAATTTTACTTTGTTACTACATTTAATTTGGAAGTTATTGGTAGTCCTCCACCGTTGGTAACAATGCAGACACGGCGAAGCTCGCACAGAACGAATCGGACTCGAGCCCGTTGTTTTACATGAGCGTGCGTTGTCGAGGAAAGTTTTTTGATATGAAAATTGGATGTAAGCAGGAATATTGATAAATTCGGTGTCGCGAAAACTGCGCCCAGTGAAATTTGCGGCCAGTGAAATCTGCGGCCAGAATTCTCAACAATGTTGTAGCGGTATGTTTATTACAGAATAGGATCAAACTGGTTGTATTGTTAAAAGCCGCCCCGCCGGCACTCTGAGCGGATTGCTACGTTTGTAGCCAATGTTTCTAAACAGCAGGTTGACAGTACAGATGTTTTATAGTTTATAACTGTTATTAAAATACAAGTTTTATTCTTGCTTAAAAGACGTAGAAAAGAATTGTAATAACGAGCCAGATACTTACAGAATCGTAGTAGATTTCATGTAAAATCTCCCTTTGCCTCACATTACTAGTGCAGGAGGCCTTGCATTCGGGAGGACGGCGGTTCGAATCCCCGTCCGGGCATCCAGATTTGGGTTTTTCATGGTTTCCCAAATCACTGCAGGCAAATTCCGGGATGCTTCCTTCTAAAGGCCATGGCGGAATTCCTTCCCATTCCTTGCCCCCCCCCCCCCATCCTTTCCCGTCTCTAAAGACCTCGCTGTTAGAGAGACGTTAAGCAGATAAGAAACTAGTGTAGGAAAAAATATTCTACCATCAGCAGTTGTGGGTTAACGTCATCCACATCAAATTTCCCCACAGACGACACGATAATGGAGTGACATCGCTCCATTTGGACGGATGGAGCGATCGTGTATGGCCGCCTCTAGACGACCTCGGCCACTCCGATCTAGTTAGTACCGCACTGGATTTTCCGAACAGTGTTGCAGATCAGCAAAAAATTCAGCTTTCAGTAACGAGTGCGAAAAAAGTCTAAGTCTAAGAAACCTGTGAAACATTTGCGTGTCTATTAAAAAAAAAAAATAGAAATTAACTTGGCTGTTTCGGGCGTGTAATGTAAAATGATTTGTTCACGTAATAACTTCCAGGCCACGATTTAGTGAGAGCAGGTCGGGTCGTCTAAAGGGGCGTTCAGAGTGATTAGGACGGCGCGGCATGACACAAAGAGAAGAGGTATTGGCCGCAGATTTCGCAGATTTTAGGTTGGCCGCAAATTTCACTGGTCGCAGTTTTCACATATCCGATAAATTCGGATACATAATCTTTGCTAAGGTGCAAACACTTGGTCCAAAAAAATAAGAAGACTCAGAACAAGCTATCAACCTACAAAAAGAAATTAAATTCCATATAAAACAATACTTGTAAAAAAAGTGACTTGGTCACTATGCAAACTCTGATAATAGAACATCAACCTAAATAAATGCCTCTACAATGTTGGGTTATTGAGCTTTTAAACTCACAAAAGCCAAGATTTCCCTCGATGCTCTTTCTGGATTCACAAGTCTTCGAGTAAATCATAAACATTCTGCCTTTCCTTTTAGTAAATAGTAGTATAATGGCTAAATCACAATTTTTAAAAGAAGATTTATCCGTAACGTCATGAAAAACTTTTTTTTTTCAGAAAATCAAAACTTGATTCAGAAATTATCATTAAATAGCCACAAGCCCTTTTTTAAAATGATTTGTTTTTGTAATATTGTTTTTATATAATAGGGTCGATATATCGATATATCGATACTTTTTCTTCGATATATCGAATCCGATATAAATATTTTTTTAAATATCGATATATCGAAAATCCGATATTTTTTAAAATATCAACAGCCCTATGAGAGAACGATGATTCGAACTGCCTAATTACAGTAAAATCATAAGTATATCTTGAAATAGTAACATTTATATAGGCCATTACTTTGTCTTTCATTGAACTTCATTATATCCAAGTCTTGGAAATATTTCAACTGCGAGAAATCAATTATTTTCCGTGCCAGGCAGTAAATAATTAAGGTTAGGGGGTTCCTAAGGCTACTGCCGCTTCCCGCAGGATTCACATTCCCATTAGAACCATTGGCGCTAGAAGGACGGTAGTCACTGGACAACAGGCCAGGTGGGCCTGGGGAGCCGTTTCAGACTTTCAGCTTCGAATAAAACTCTTCGGCTTCATCGGGGATTGAAGTAGGAGTGGTTTCTGGGAGAAAGACGGAGGTACAAGATCATAGATAACATCAAGGGAAACGGAAACTACAAGGACAAGAAGAGGAGGGCAGAAGACAGGAGAGTGTGGACACCAGACACATAAGGCATAAACATAGTTCATTTATTATATCCTCTAAAAGAGTTATACGAACATAGATCTAATGGCTACTGTGTAACCGTAAATTTATTTATAATAATAATTGCAAAAATTGTGATGGGGTGCACGCTCCGGTGGCAATATCGCTACACATCCGTCTTTCTGCTTTCCTTTTGCCAGCTACTAATTTTTACTTTAAATTTTATCAGTGTTTTCGGTAAATTATTCATCATTTCTTGTCAGCTCCCCGACATGGTGTCTTTTACTTCTCGGTCTGATGGGCTGCAACCCCAGGAAAATCCAACCAATAATTCTCGCGAGAATCGTGATCGACGAAACAGACGAACAGACGCAGTCGAACTGTTTACAAACAAGGGTATACTTAAGTTGAAGTAGCTGTGTTGTGGCAGTTGACAGATTCAGCAATTGTTGCTGGCACAGGTATAGGGATGCAAAGTAATATCAATATCGATAAATATATCAATATTTATATCGATGCCAGGCAGATATCGATAATATCGGCCGCATCATATCGATATTTTCCGATATTTGTATATATTATTTAAAAAATAAGTATGTAAATCAAAATCAACTTATAAGTTGGAGGTATTTTATTGAAAAAAATTAGGTCTGCAAATATTAAACGTAAACAGATCCTGAAAACGTAGTTTGCTTAACCTTTTCCCATGAAGTCTATTCCTGGTGTGAGTGACATTGGTTCCTGCCTGTGAGAAAAGGCGTTCAGAAGGCACCGACGAGGCTACTTTGAGTAAATGATTAATTGAAATTTTGACGATATCTTGATTCAACTAGTATACGAATCATGATTAATTTCAATTTAATTTTCCAGAAAAAAATGTACCGTAATCTCCAAATATTCGGTGTTATTCTATACGTAACAGTAAAAAATCCTTCACACTTAAGTTTTTTCTTATTTTTCATCAATTTTTGTTTTGATAGTTCCACGAAAAGGGACTTCGTATAATGGTGCTAAGTGCTTCATTAAAACTTAAAACCTTTGCCTTCAACTGCATTAAAAGGTCTATTATCAACACTGACAAAACAAACAATTGTATAGGTTAGGCGGTCATATTTTTTACCTTTAGAGTATTGTAATATGTCCCAGAGAGAAACAAGAACTAACGAACGCAAACGCAAAACAACATATAAGTAATAAAACGGCGAACGAATAACGTGCACTAAACGGAGTGGAACCACAGAGTAGCAAAGGACGCTATCGAGCTAAACCAGAGTTTGGTCGCTTTTACCCATTCATTTATTTGCGTGGCGGGGTTTTTAGTTTTCGATATTCCGATATTGTGGGTTGAGCTAGTTAGGGGCGGGCAGGGGTGTGGAGGTGCGTGCAGACCCATGCAGCAGCGGGTGCCGTGCAGCGCTGACTGACCTGCGTCTGCAGCAGCAGCATACTTGAGGCGACGGACAGCGGCGCTGAGCCGAGCGGCACGCGACTCAAAGTCAGCTCCGGCGCGGCGACTGGCGGCTGAGCTGGGCCCGGCTCCTTGCTGCTCGAGAGCTCACTCGGACCTGCAGTGTGAAGAGAGTATCAAGTACACGAGCTGCACAGAGTGCAACAAGGCATTTGTCATTTAGCATGATTAGTAACCGATATGATAAAGCAGATGGAACTGAATTCATTGGAAGACAGAAGGAGGGTGAAGAGAGTCATGGGAGTGTACAAGGCGTATATTGATGATGAGCCATGGAAAGATGTAAGGTGTAAGAATGAAAAGTAATGCATGGAAGGGAAAAGATGACCATGACCACAAGCTGGCACTCGATTTCAGGCACAAGGGTATAAGAAGATTTTCTTTGGTAGGTAAGGGTGTCAGGGATTGGAATAGAGTACCAAGAGAAATGATGAATAATTTGTCAAAAACGCTGAATTAAATTAAATTTGAAATTAGCGGAGGGTGAAAGTAAGCAGGTACAGGAAAGCATGAATATAAGAAAATTGCCACTGGAGCGCGCGCTCCAGCGCAATTAAATTACCATAACCACGCATAAGCGAATAGGGGAGGTGAAGGAGTCACAGGTTACAATATATTACCACGGCAAAAGCTGAAAGCTTAGGAGAGAAACTGAACAGAATTAAAATTCCTAAAGGTCAAAATAGGTATGCGCGAAATTGCCAGCGGTGGACATGTTCCATCGGAATTAAATTAAAACGAAGTTAATTCAATTAAAACGTGTTGCTTTCATTACTGTTCGGTGTTTGAGGTAATGACACATTCTCGATTTTATCAAAATAACGACGAATGATGTAACAAGAATTTGTCACCTGCTGAATGAAGCAATAAATGAAGAAAGAACTTGAAAGACGACGCCAAAATTTACGTAACACAGTTGTTGATACCTTGTCAAATTTTGTAACATGGCATTCCTACAAGAGACTAAACTTTGAATTAAGTTTTAAGTGAAGCATTTTTTGTCCTGGTTAGTAACAAAACCGAATCAGCTACAAGATATAGTGCAACAGCCGACTCGTCAAACGTTGGAATATTGAATAAGTTAATCGTTACTAATCATTGTATCATTTTCAGACAATAATTCAGATGAAGTATTAACAAGGAAAAATACCAATAACTTTCAAAAAGATAAAATACAAATTGAGTTATTAAAATCCCGGATATAATACTGTGCTGCGATTATAGAGTGTCACGTGTTTCGTGGCAGTTGAGCCTGAAACCTATGTTTTATACGACACACCATTCACTTCACTTCCATTGTGCGGGCACAGAGGAATTTCTTTACTGAGGGCAGATAAACTGGAAGACTATGACAGTGCTACGTAAAATACTGCATGCTTCAGTGAAGCGACTATTTGAACTATCGGCAGTTTTAAGTTCATTGTATAGCATTATAATAAACAGGCGGCCATACTATGCTGTGTGTTGCATTCCAAATTCATAAAGGCACGAAGGAAGGAAGAATACAGCGTGGCTCCTTATCTCTCCCATCATCGCGACCGAAAATGTCGCTGGATAAATTATTCCTCTGCAGCCGCAGATGAAGGCAGGTGGTCGCATGTGTACTAACAGATTCACTCGGTCTGCCGGCCTCAGGGCTCTGCTCCATACTCATAACAGCCAGTCAACACGCGGACGTACGACAGTTTTATATACGTGTTACCATTCTTGAAAAATCCACTTATCAATCGCAACTAAGAACAGAAGAGTGCAGGAAAAACAATATGAGGGCCCAAAAAGAAAAGTTTTGAGAATAATTAATTTTTAATTTCAAAACGCTTTCCGTGTATTTCGTTTAGAATCTGAGTTTGTTGTACAGCAGCATTATTGCGGTTGTAGCTATGACTGTTACAATTGTATACGACCTGTAGATTAAAAAAATAACATAACTTTTGTGACATATGGACATTTATTTTTTTCCTCTGCACTTCATCCTACGACCGAACTAATGAACATTGCCTTGAATTGTTTGGAATTTAGTTTAAGTTTCCATTTTTCGCACCATGCCGAAAAAACAAGATTTTATAAACAATCAGCAGAACTATCGATATTTATCATCAGCAGCGAACAATCTTAAGAGGCTATTAAAGTCTATGGAAATTGATAATCTAAGTGGACCTATTCCTTGAGGGACACCCGATGCAACATCTGGGATAATATGTGTCCCCTTCAGCGACGACACAATGCAACGGGCCCGTTACGAGATCATGTATCTGGTACGGGAACTAGCTTCTCGCGATGCTGAGTCGATAACTTTCGTCGTAGCAACGCCACCTACAGCTTTCATATTCAAGTACGCAATCTGTAAATAAATACGCGATGACTTAGCCTTCTTATTGCGTAATTTGAATTACCAACACAATTTACATAAATCTGGACATACGAGAGTCGACGTGGAAGAACTTTTGTGATTGCAAGCAGGCGATAAACAGACTTTGAGACGACAACTTCGGTTTGCTTGTTTTAGTTATTTAATTTGTTCTTGTGGCAGTTTCCCTAGCCGATAACTTTTGAGTTTTTAGCAACGGTAATAACGTTATTACTTCGTATTCAGAATAATTTCTTTCCAAATTGTGTATAAATTATTATTTAATAAAAAAACCCTCATGGTAGGAGAAGCAGGAAATCTGTTTCAAATACATACACAGGTAATTTTATTTAGAAAAGCTCTTGATTATTTTTGCTCGAGTTTTCTGTGGCGTACCTACGAGCAAATTGAATGATAAGCCAAAAAAAGAACACATGTAAAAAATACATATACTAAAAATCGTATAGGGGAGTTACATCATACTGTGCATGTAGGGAGGGGTTCATTGTTTGTTTAATACTCCGGCAAAAACTAGGATAAAGTGGCTACATTAAGAGAAGCTAAATAATCTATGGTGGCTCGTTTCTTCTGATCAGTAAACTGCCTTTAATCTTAACGTAGCGCTGTGATTTTAACAAAAAAGGAAAATTTATGGGTTACGAATAGTAACCTGAAGCAGATTGTGGAGCACACGTTTTTATTTTTTCACATACCATGAATAAAGAATGGAACGGTTCAATACCATGTAATTTTAACTAGGATAATTTTGATACACAGAATTTCCCTCCAGAATTAGCTTAGTCTGGATAATCGTCATTAAGTAGCGTTATAATACGGAACGTAAAGTAGTAATAATGATCAACTAGAAAAAGCTGTTTCTGGAAGTTTCACGTCAATTACGTTCAATTCTGTAAGAAAATATGATTAAACGACGTAAATATCAATCGAGAGTGGTGAAACATTTGTATCCAGCTTGCGAGGTTGCAGCTGTTAGTTAGTGCTACTGACCGTTGTCTTGCGGCGCGGCGAGCATCGTCCTGGCGCGCGGGCGTCGTCGCACAGTGGCGGCGTCGCTGCGCCGGACGCCTTTATAGCGCGGCGTCGGTCCCCGGGGAGACGCTGGTATTTGGCGGCGCCGTCATCGGATCATCATCATGTCGCTTTATTATTCGCGGCCCTATTGTAGGGCGCGTTATGGTCCGTGACGCGTCCCGCGCCGCTGCACACGCGCCCTCCCCCCCCCCCCCCCGGCGGGGTGGGGGAGTCAGGTGGCCGTCCCGCCACCCTCCAGGTGCTGGGTGCTCTACCAACTACGAGGGAGAACCTCCAACACATCCACAGTTACTGCACTAGCTGCTTTAAAGGAATGCTCATTGGCAAAAACAATGTCCAATGCCACATTATCAATCAGAAGACCACTGAATGTGTATCAAGCTATACGTATAGTAAATAACCAAAGGAGTCCATCTGATGAAGTAAAGTCACGTATTACTAAAGCCAGGGCTACTACAAATAAAATGAACAATCGTTTTAAAAGTAGTTTTTTGTCAGTTACCACGAAGATCAGACTCCTGCGTTGCTGTGTATTCTCTGTCCTCCTGTATGGCGTTGAAACGTGGACATTAACGGAAACAATCAGAAAAAAGCTAGAAGTTTTTCAAATGTAGTGTGGCTGTATCGAACAATGTTCAGGATACAATGGACAGACCACACCACAAATGCTGAAGCGCTCTGCAAAATGAAAAAGAATATGGAAATATTGACCACCATAAAAACACGGAAGCTACAGTACCGTCGCCACATCAAACTCTTGCACTCCAGGGAAAAATACCAGGAAAGAGAAGTGCTGGTAGGAGAAGAACTTCCTGGCTAAAAAAATCTGAGTACCTGGAGGTTCAAGACAACTACGGAGCTAATCCGAGCGTCAACCAGCAGAGACGAGACAGCCAAGATGGTTGCCGATATCCGGAACGGATAGGGACCCGGTGATGAAGAAGAAACTGGTTTGGAAACCACGAAATTAGTATTTTTTTTTCCACATTTTGATTCATTTACGTTATTTATCTTCACTAAACCAAAAGCTTCGAAAAAGGAAATTCATCTTTTTTTTCAGACTTCCATTTATTTACCATCTTCTAGTGCGACGCATCTTCAATAACATGGAAGATGTTTCAGGCGAAAATTGAAAGAAAATTCAGGATTAGGCCGCATTCAGGCTACTGCCGTTGGGGATTTGGTGAATACTGTGATCAAAACTCGTGCATTATTTGAAAAAATTTTACTATCAAAATATGTTACAAATTTTGAATCGTATAGATTTCTAACTTGGGTTACAATTTAGAGAGTAATAAACTCTCGCACTTATCTCGTTGTTCCTCTTTCACCAGACCGTAAATTTTCCTACAAATTTTTTACTAGCATTTTTATGAATCTATAGAGACCCAAAGCCGCGCATTTGATATGGATATTTTTTAAATTTATTTCGATCACTTAAAGTTGATATATAAGGCTAGGTCATTAGCAGCCTCGTTTGAATTTCATTTAATTTTCTCTGGTATTTTTGTTTGTAGCCAAAATTTCCAGCTGCAATTTTTTTCTATCTGAGCTTCCTATTCCGCTCCGCATCCCACATCCATTTTGATTTGGTTTTGCTCACATTTTAGGACCATTCAGGTATTAGTCATTTCCGACGTCCAGATTCAAGCAAGTGCCTGTAGTATTTCTAATTTGTTTTAGAGGAGAGTCAAATTTTGCATTATGTTGTACCTGCAATGTGGATCTTGTTATTTTGTTTGTTATAACTCACCATAACAGTTATCGACTCAGCGACCCTCTGTAGTTGAAAGTTTGTAACGAACCGAGGTCGTAGGCAGAGGCTGGTAGTGAGAGCTCGGCTAGTTGTGTCAGAAGCTGCCGTCCTCCCTCTACAAATAGTTAGACTCTGTCGGCTAGTTCACCAGTTACAGCAATTTTAAAGTTCACTCGTTTCATAACGGTCGTTTTTTGTGATATGCACTCCAATCGGACAAACTTCAATGTAATTACTTCAAAAAGTGCTCTAACAATATTTACAGAATGAGCCCATTGACATCCTCAGCAAGTGACAAATAAAGCGAAAAGGCAATAATATGTATTTTATTTAATGTTACGTGGAAATCAGTGGTTAAGGCGTCTGATTGGCGATTGAGAGGTCACCGGTTTGAATCCCTGTCTTGGCAGAGATTTTTAAAGGCCCTTAGCCCGACCTTCACCTGAATGTTTCCGTGGTTCGGATTCTTCGTTAAACTGAAGGTCCCCTTTACTCGGTAGGATTACCGTGTTACCAGGCTTAGTATTCCTGCTTCGGGAAGATCCAACACACTTTCGCATTGAGAACTACGCCCCTCCCCCTTTTTTTTGAAGTTACATCAGAATGCACACACGCCCTCCATATGTACAGTTATCATCTCAGTGAGTTATCCCATAGTACTGAGTGAGTGTCACATTGCTTCATTGAGTTTTCTTTTAAAATGACTCTCTCCACATTTACGAATACCAAATCTGATCTTGCCCTTCTTCTTCTCCTTTCTAAATATTTTCTGTAAGTGGCTTCCATGAAGGGCTGCTGCAGTTTACGATCACAATATGTTTACTCTCAACAGCGAGGTCTTTAGAGACGGGAAAGGATGGGGGGCAGGAATGGGGGATGGGGAAAGGAATGGGAAGGAATTCGGCCGTTGCCTTTTCAAGGAAGGATCCCGGCATTTGCCTGGAGTGATTTGGGAAACCATGGAAAACCCAAGTCTGGATGCCCGGGGATTGGAACCGCCGTCCTCCCGAATGCGAGGCGAGAACGCTAACCATTACACCACCACGCTCGGTAATTTTCTTGTTGGATGCCGGAATCGTGTTGTGTTTTCCGGAGGTATTAGTGGTTGTTCGACGACACTGTCAAAGCGATATTGGAAGTTGTGAGTAGAACGGTAATAATAGTATGAACGGAGGCTTCCCTGGCGTTTCTCCGAAGCCTAATCTTCACCGGTTCGGCGTTCGTCATCCAACGGTTTTCTAAACAAAATATTTTTCTCGTAGTAGAGTATGATTTTCGATTTGCCTGTTTGGATACTATGCTTGATTATAAGATATACATCGCTGTTCTTTTTGAAAGACATTGTGCCTCGCGATGACGTAGCAAAGTAACTGTAAAAAAATAGAATGAGAAGCCTCAGCCGCGGCGCCTGCGGGGTAGGCAGCCGGTTGGTACCTTGCGGCGCGCGCCCGCCGCGTGGCGCCTCGCTGCGGCAGGTCGGCGCACTGTGTTATCAGAGCGCTGCGCCCTGCGCCGAGAGAAAGTCGTGGATGTGAAGCGGCTGGGCGTGCGTGTTATCGCTGCTTTCTCTCCGCTTACGTAAGGCGCGCAGCCCAGCAAACAAGCCTCGTAATCACCACATTCGGGAGCCAAAGACTACAACTTCTTCTCGGGTGTGCTGAAGGCCTGCCTCATATTTCTTCGAGTGCCACATGTTTTACAGTGCTAATCTGTCTCCAAAACTCTTCGTTGTTGTTGATGATGTCCTCCGTAATCTTGAGCCCTTTAAAATACCCTCTCGTTTCTTTTAGCCATCCTATAGTGTTTTTTAATTTACAAATTAAGTCGAATATTTTCTTGGGCTACCAACTGATCTTAATACTTATACGAGTCTCTTTGCTGCAATTTTCTCTTTGTTATTCTACAAAAAATATTTTCGTTCTCTCGTGGCTGTAAAATTTTCTCATTTATTTTAGTTTCTTTGTTGTAATGTATACCGTGTGTTGTTTTAGTTACTGGGTTACGACGAAATCACATCAACAGACTAAACTATCAGCGACTGCAACTTGTCACCTCGTCTCCGACAACACCATCAGCTTCGCAAGGGCTTTAGAGCGCATCAAAGTCTACGTTAGCTACATTTTCTGCAGCGAACACATTTTTGACATGGAACTACATTTTTCAATTATCTTTCATGTTTTTCAAGTCCCATTTTCAATATTTGTTTAATTGTTTTGACGAGTTTACCGCGACTGGACTAATGGAGACCTTGACGGTTTCGATCCCAGCTAAACCTAAGCACTCGTTTAATTATAATGGGACTGTACCAGTTACTAGCTTAGAACGTAATTATATGATGATAATGCATATCATGGATAATGTTTCATGTTAGCTCGTGAAGGCTAACTTTTATGCAAGCAAGCTGATTCCCAGGCGTTGACCATACTTGCTGTAAAATTTCACATTAAGATTTGTACAAGTATAGACCTACTTATAACTCGAAAGATTTGTACAAGTATAGACCTACTTATAACTCGAAAGATACTGGTCCAGTTTGCACCCAGCATTAATTTCAGGTGAGGTTTATTACGCTACATGAAGTAGCAATTATCCAGTCAGGATTTAGTTTAAATTTGATGAAGCAGAAACGTATAGCATACAGATTACTAAATTAAGTCGATAAAAACTAGGTTTACTGCCACTCGCTGAGTATACAGTGTAACCAATGACTATAACGGAACTGCCCAGCCAGTATCACATCATCTACTAGAATCTCTTAGCGTACTTAATAGTAAGTGACAGTAAATTTGTGTAAGTGCAATATTGAGCCTATGCAAAGCAATACATGATGCTGGAAAGAATCAATCAAACATTGTTCAAACAAGAGACAAGACATTGTTAGGCTACACATAGCGTTATTGCAAAGTATACAGAATTTGCTAAAGCGTATGATTCTCTTAAGTGCGGGATCAGTAAATAAAACTTTAATATTGGAGGTTTCATTCTAAAACTGATACTAAAAAAGTTAGGAACGATTTTTCGGTCTAGTCAACTGATACTTACCTAAATTAATTGAAACGAATGAAATCAAGAGAAAGTATTTTGGTAAGAGCTGACGGCGAATTAAAGAGGAAGTGTGGCAGGTTGATGACAAGTGAGAGACGGGACATCCTTGGGCTAGCGAGTCCTGACTCACCGCAGCGTCTCACGGCCACTCCTCCTGTACGTCTTGTTTGTTTATAGAAACCATTTACTGTCTGTCTGTAGTCAGCGAAGACTACATCAGGCATCTCAAGATTATACTTGCAAATCGTTAGTCCCGCCGGTGTGCAAGGGAACAGCCAGCAGAGCACGCAGAGGTTATAGTTCTGAGCTACGAATAGGAGAGAGACAGGGCTTAAAGTGTCGTAGCGCGAATCTCTCCGTCCCCGCAAATATAAGGAAACACTGGAGACATCTCACTCCACGCTCAGACAGGAACACCGAGGCTCTGCAGACGCGTCGGACGGCAGTGGTTTACCTGGCCTTAACTTGCCTTTAAGAACCTGACCGGCTAGTGTTCCACGGCACAGCTGGAGTCTCCATTATAGAGAATAACGATACGAAATCGGGCAGCTCATAAAACCTGCCTGCTTTTGGTCGGTTCGTAACATTCGCTGGGTGCATTGAGGCTACTCAGGAGGTGTAGTACCAACAGCGGAAAGTACGACTCAATTAATTAAACCGAGCGACGCGACGGTACAACAGTCGCGCGTTATCTGTTTTTTTACTCTGGTTCGCTCGACACGGCGTAACGCGAGTGTTGCGACTGAAGATTTGATGAACTTTTTTGGTACAGGGGTCGAGCAGGCAAAGGGCAAGACAAAATAGCGAAATTCAGGGTTAAACGGAGCAAAATAGAGTGGACAGGCCACACCAAGAAGAAATCTCTGGTGTACGAGGTGTTAAAGAAACACATCATTGGGTGCGCAGACTTCCGCGGTCGTTGTCAATGTAATCTTGGTTGTCCGGGTTGAACCGCGTCATTTTTTCGAAACCTAACGTTTCGGCCATCATTTTGTGGCCTTCTTCAGAGTACAGTACTTTGAAGAAGGCCACAAAATGATGGCCGAAACGTTAGGTTTCGAAAAAGTGACGCGGTTCAACCCGGACAACCAAGATTACAAACACATCATTGGTTGGTTAGATCATGTGACGACCAAAAAGAATTACGATTGGTTGCAAGACGAACAAGGACAGAGGCAGCCATATTGTAGTATCAGTATTTTCCAAGCGTCCGAAAGAGGACATCGTGTCGGTTGTGTGGACCACGTGGAATGTTTTCCGGGTCGCGGGTTTTTTCTATTACCTCGCCTAGCAGTAATGTGAGCCGCAAAGACTGTGGCATTGGTGCGGCAACCCAATCAGATCGGCGTGCGCTAGTTAGGGCGCCGGGTTTTCTAACTGCAAACCTGCCTTCTTCAAGACGGGCTTCGACATCTAAACTTCAATTCTAATGTGGAACTGGTACCCGCCTCGGCATCTGTGTCTTGAAATAAACTGTTTAAGAGTGATCTGCTGAACGCGGGTGAACATTCTTTAGTAGTAACCTTCTAGTAACAAAACTTTACATTCGTAATCCTAATTGAATCCCGGGTGGCGACCATTATGAACTTTAAAATCTGTGAGAACCCTTACCCAATGCTCAGCTGTATACCAGTACGTTCCTTACAAGGCCTAAATTATTCCTATCATCTCTGTTAAGTCTTCAAGTAATAACAAGGTACAGAAGAGGGATTTCTGAAGCTTATGGCGGAGTAACGAGACTCGTGTGGGTTAACAACAAGTGTAAGGCTGGGAGCACGCCCAGGCACCAAATCATACAGCCCACAGTCCACAACATGGAGGATTGATCCGAGCACAGGTGTTAGGGAGGGGAGTACAGGATTCCTTATCGCCGTCACTGTCAACTGGTCGCAGTCAGGGCATACCACACTGTCAATGGTGATTCGCCCATCGCATGGGTACAACCTTCTGATGTGTTTTTTTTTAGAAAAGTAAGGCTCAATCGACCAGCAACCGACTGCACCCACCACCTTTTTCATCCATGCACAGCGAGGAGACCCTACATGCAAAGCACATTCAACACCGCGCTATACACGTTCAATCGCAGATACCGCACTGCCGAAGATAGCAGAAAAACAAGACAGTTAATATGTCTCCGAGGACGTGTAAAACTCTCGATAGCAATCACCTGCGACTAGCACGCCGGCGTAACACTAGACGGTGAAGTTTCGTTACGGTTAATCTTTATATATAAAGTTGAATGTATGTATGTATGTTTGTTTGTTCTTCATACAAATCCACAGTTTTCATCCGATCTCGATGAAACTTTGTACACTTATCCTTTGAAACAAGGAGAAAAATACTGTCTACATTTGGTTGAAAAATTATCTGTATAAATAACACATGTTGTCTCATAACTTCGAAACACGGTGATAGACAGACACGTTGGATATGGTCGCCTCCGTACGGTGTTTTCGTATAGTGGACTGGCAGGTTAGTGGTTAAAGCGCTTGCTTACGAACGTCATGGTCTCCGGTTCAAATCTCCTTGGAGGCTAAGATTTTTAAAAATTGTTTTTCATCGTAAGAGTCAGGCCTGGGCCGTAGGTTATTCGGATTGAATGTTAAACTGTAGATATTAGAAAGTTAGGGGTGCAATGCGAGGCAAATTGTGGGTAGTCTTGCAATGTTGTAGGTGTACACTTTTTTACGTAATAATGATCCTTCAGGTGTTGTTCGCAGTCAGTGTGTGAGTGTGAACCACAGTAATATTATTATAAATACGGAAGTAATCTCTGTCTTTTTGTTACGTTTTGACGACTAAATGGCTATATCGTTGTGATGGAATTTTATAAGGAAATCTATATGAAGGGCACAGGATATTTTTTCCAGTATGATTAACAGTTGTAGTCAGGAAATTTTGAGACCTTATCGCATGGTGACAGAAATATGTTGGAAATTGATTCTCTTCAAGAGACAGGTTCGACGGTAGAATGATATAGTGATAGCTTTCCTGTCATATTATTCCGACTCGATATTGTTTGGGACCAATCCTTCGTTACCAACAACTTTCTGTATTTAATTCTGGAAATAAAATTCTTAATCCACGCGTACGAAGTCGCGGGTACGAGCTAGTTATTATTATTAATGGGATGGTCATGCTGCACTGTAATTAGGATAGTCCACCGGGTCCATTTCGAAAACATCACAGACTGGTTGATAGCGACAGTATGGAGTCAGTCCACAGCGTGGCCGACTGTCGCGAAGGAAATTTTATTGCGCGTCAGATCGCACGAAATGTGGCCGGCAGAATTTTCCTCTTAAATTGCTGTACCGGTTTGGCTGCGTCAAGGCGAGCCGCTTCATCCGGCGAATACACAGACTCCA
This sequence comes from Vandiemenella viatica, assembly GCA_031002005.1. Classification (NCBI taxonomy): domain Eukaryota; kingdom Metazoa; phylum Arthropoda; class Insecta; order Orthoptera; family Morabidae; genus Vandiemenella; species Vandiemenella viatica. The sequence goes on from JARYHS010009186.1 coordinate 259,107,848, forward strand.
GCGTGAGCGTCCCAAGAGCTTCTCTACAGAGACATTCTACACAGCATGAGCACGGAGGTTCTCGTGATCTGCATACAGTTTCCTGGTAGATCAATGCTTAGTGCACATGCTTATGAATTTCGGGGTGCTGGGTTCAAATCTGGGTGCCACCAGGAATTTTTAACAGCTGTAGTTAATTATATGAGATTCACCCGCTCATAAACACAACATAGTTACGCTTTTCGCATATAGATGGCAGTAGTACGTAGTACGGCCTGGTAGCAGGTATAAAGTGCTTGGAGCCGGCAAAGGCATGCTGCCATAATACCAGAGCCCCACAGCGGACCTTGCCAGTCATCAAAGGCATGCTGCCATAATACCAGAGCCCCACAGTGGACCTTGCCAGTCATCAAAGGCAGCCGACCTCTAATGTGAAGAAGAAGTCAACCATATGAGATTTCAACCGTGGTTCGAATTACGGTACACGTAGTTACTGTAAGTGCATCAATGGCAGAGACATAAGGCGTCGCAAATTGAATTCTAAGCATAGATGAATTAACTATCTTTTTTCCCTTTGCATACGAACTGATCACGCAAATATACTTTCTTTTCACCTGCGCATTTTTTTAATCACTTTATGCCTCGTCGACGTCATTAGAGGCGGAAGAAGATCTAGGGGGAAACGGGAAGGGATTCTGCCTGGCATTTGAAGAAATCGTCTCGGCATTTGCTTCGAGTGGTTTCGGCAGACCATGGGGGAGGTTGACCCGGACCACCTCCGCGGAGGTGCGATTAGGTCGTAAAGTTGGTAGATGCTATGTGACAGCGAGAAAGTCGGTGTTGCAAGAAAGTAAGCGGAGAGGTGCGAGTCATAAACAGAGACGTTGCAGTCGACACACTCACAGAACAGCGGCTTACTCTCCCAACAACTCCTTACTTTGGCTTCCGCCATGACGCACTTGTTGACAAATGTTAGCCTCCACAAGAGAATTATTTATTTATTTAAATATGTCACTTATTCTAGAGAGACATTGAGGCAGCACGAATGTGCTTTTGGTCGCGCTCGCACAATGTTAAACGTGTTCTCGACCAAAGTAACCATTGGCACTCGATTTCAGGTGTAAGGTTGTGGAAAAATTTTCTTTCTTACGTAGGAGACTCAGGGGTTGGAATAAATTACCAAGGGAAGTATTTAACAACTTATCAGAAACACTGAATTAAAATAAAAAAAAACAATAAAAGGTGGTTAACGATGTTGTAGTGAAAGAATTTTTGATTAAAGAAAAAAAACCATGAAACCTTGCAGTGTGACTGCACGACCACACTGCATCCGGGGGATACAGGCCGGCATGAGTGCAGGTATCCCAACTCATGAAGCGTCGCGTCGGAGACTAATGTCCTCCCCATTAACTACGCACTTCTCAAACAAAAACACAACAACCCTCCAGCAGTGTAAACGCTCCGCATCTGACGAATCCAGTCGCTCTCTCATGGTTACACACCGAGCGCCTGAGCACAGATGCCGGTGAGTCCAGGTCCGCCAGGACTGATGCGGAGAAAAAGAAGAAATGTAGGGTGATATTCCATCGCAATCGAATCCAATTAGATAATTGTGCAAAATATTATGGCTTCAATGAAACCACTCTTAATGGAATCAGGCGATATTCGACAGACACCTCGAACAGTGAAGTAAGCGAGGACTGAATTCCGCGACTACTCCTAAGGATAACTCTTCAGTCTTCGGGGGCGTCCATTAATTACGTGCGATGAAATAGCAGGGGGAGGGGCTCCGGCATCTTTTTAATTCCACGAAGAACAGTAGTGCTAAAAAAGTCTACATACGACGTCGATCCCAAGGTCAGGTGGTGTGACCAGCCTTGAGAACAAGAGAGCTTAGTAAAAGTCTCCCAACACTTACGACGTCGTCACAGGGGGAAGGGTGCCACCAGATCTTGCGAAGTCTCATCACGGGGGGGGGGGGGGGCTACGGACGCTGTGCTGTATTTTAGTTGTGGTTGAGTGGAGCCGTAGTGGGTGGTGTTACTACTGTGGCTGTTGAGGCGCTGGTCGTATTAGCATCCCGCCAAGGCCGCCGACATCGCCGCTGTACCGTTGCCCGCGCAGCTCTCACTGTGCGGCGTCTTCACCTCACTCGCTATACCAATCCATCTCTGTTATAACACTCAGATACTTTACCATATATTAATCCATTAATTAGATCCCCTCCCCCCCACCTCTTTTCCCCTTGGTGAGATTTCGTGGATGTAGTTGCACCCCCTACCCCTCACGTAACAGTTAACTTATAATTTTTAATAACTAAATTTATTTGACATGTTCACGTATTTTTCTTAACGCCACTAAATGCCTGAGCGTTAGTACTGATGTCTTCTATGCACTACCGATTTTGTAGTGCAAAACATAATCTGTTATATTAATGTATATTCTCTGAATTAAAAAGTGCACATGGCTGTTTTATTGATACCCTACCTCGCCTTTTTTGAGCTCATGTAATTAGGAACTTAACACAGTTAATGAACACAAAGTAATAATTTTGCGTAGTACAAAATTAAGTGTGTAGGTAACTGTTATCTATATCGTAGTACAAGATACATGAAAGAAATATTTAAAACAAAAATGGCTTCATCTATGTACAGTACGTCGGACTCCTAGGCTGGATTTGTTTTTTCCTGGTGGAATGATGGTCGATTTATATTAACTCTGCAATCAGTAGTTCTTTATAATAACAAAGACCACCTAAATGTAGAACGATAAAGTGGAATATAATGGACGAATGTCAGAAGAGAATGAGACTCGAGGTACACACATCATAACGGCCCTCACAGCCAAGCTCGGATGAAATTGTGTTTTAAGAATTGTGTGTAGCAAGCTGGGAGTTGAATAAATATGGCTTTGTGTATTTTTCTTGTAATTGACTTTGATTTCGTGTAAATGAACACTGTTTTATGCAGATAAATTATTTAAGTGCTATATCATATGTTAAAAAACATTATTATACACGAAACATTGATTAGAAGTTTGTAATTATATGTATTAATGTGGGCTGCCATGTTTGGAGAATAATTTCAGATAGTTTGGACTAATTTATGTGGATAATTTTGAGTGTAAATAGCTTTAATTTTCATTTCTGTGCGTTTCGTAATGATTTTATATTAATTCTGATTGTTTTTAACGTGATTTTGATTGTTTAGCTAATTTCAGAATTTGAGAAACTTCGGGCGGAAGTCTTTGAATTATTCTGGAATTTCCCGCGTCGCCTGTATAAGTGATTGGCAGAGACAGTTAGTTAAGTTTTAGTTTTGAAAGGTTTAAAGATGTTGCAAGTTATAACCGCTGGATCATTTGTTTATATTTGTACGTAGTATCTTTGTGCGAAGTCCGATGTCTTTGAAAATAACTTGAAAGTGATTCTTCATGGACTTATTATTTCAATTTAAACGGGACACCTATCAACATGATTAAAGAAGCGACGCGTAAGGTGGGGAGTTTTATTGAGAGCGCGGTGGACAGACCTCGCTGTAAAAAATAATAGCGTGAAGTGTGGTCGGGCTTATCGCCAGTTCGCTCCTGCCCAAGGTGACCTGGCCGGCGAGCAGTCCTTACCAAACAGTACGAAACCATCGCAATACGGCGCACAGCTATGCAGGGGTTAATCTCTACAGCGCAGAGTGTGTGGCGAAGGGTGCATTGCGTTTCATCGGTACCAACTCCTTTCGCATTCTACGCCTTCTCACTCCATAAATCCTTCCTGTTCCATCCCATATCGAGAGTGGCAAGCAGTCGGTTCTGGCCGCAATTTTGTATCTTATTGCTAGGAGAGTTTTTAATTTTTTGCTTACAATGTCAGCAAGTATTTTTTTGAGCTTTCCTTAAAGATTCATGTCGTTGGAAGACAATAGGTGCTTCAATACGCATAAAGAGGGAATAAAACAGACAAAACAACTGAATAAGTTACAACGGTAATGAAAATTGTTGTAGCGGCACTTACCACGGACTAGTCTGCTTGTGTTCAGACGAAATGGGACATAAAATCCGAGGTAATTACGTGCACAGACAGTAAGTAGACTACAACGCTTTAAATGGAGTAAAGCTGAAATCCACTTAGAATTTTTGCTCCGCGATAGAAAGCGTTATGAAGTTACGAGGCAAGATGTCAGTTTGAAATATTTTTTCCTTTGTCACAGGCTCGTTAATGCTCGTAATGTGCTTGTTAAGAAGCGATTGCCTGTAAGCGTTGTACGTATTCTGACGGAGTACCATCACACGGAGAAGGTTTGTTGTACTTCTGGGATAATCTAAATAAAATTACTGTAAAGAAAAATTGCTATTTTTAATTTAACAATTTTATTGCAGTGACGCCCAAGCCCCCTAACAGCTTCCTCCCAATTTACTGTATTATGTGGATGTAGTCTTCTCGGGAGACTACATCCATTCTCAACGCCGAGAAAGACTTCGTTCCTATTCACTGTATTATGGTTAAATTATTTGAGTGATAACGTTAGGGTGTTCGAAGCAAGGTTAGAAATAGATTACAGTATTTTTTAAATCCATTTGATAGTAGCCAGTTTGAAGAGGGCTTATAATTTTGAATGAATTTTTACTTTTGAATGTTAATAGACACGTAACCGAGGCATCGGCAATGATAGGTGAAGATTTATCTGTGTATCCTATACATGGTTCATGGGAGTGCTTTTACCTGTGCAATTTACGTTAGTAGCCGAGGGAATGAGCTTTTAGGCAGTTGTTGTTATGACATCTTATAGTATATGCACACGCGTGAGGATATTCGCGCTTGTTGGCTGTAGTGTTTCGCTTGTGATCGACCTCTCGTTAGCAGTCGCCGGTTAATCACCCCACAGCCAGAAACAACTTCTACCAGCTGCCACAACATAGTCATACGACAGATACACAACGTTCATTCCCACTTCCACACACTCGAATACAAAAGTTTTTATATACATATATATAATATAGCAGGTAATAAAACATAAAATAAAAATGGTCACCTTCGAGTACAACTTCTTTTAATATTTGAAGCAATAAAAAATTTAATTGCTGCTAATTCCACTTCCTCGTAATTTTTTTAATAATTTGTGCTAGACATTTTTATAAATGAACACAACTCTGGAAAATTATAAACTGCGATATATTCGCATGATAAGTTTTGTAACATGTAGTGACGGATTTCTCATGGTTTCTATCCGAGGACGGAACGCTGAAGAAATCATTTCTATCGTCTACAGTATGCATGGTGCGGTCACGGCATATTGTGTGCCTTGTTCACGTACAGAGTTATATGCTGGCGGCCACAGCTCGTAAATCCTTTTTCTGTTTCTGGTCTGGAAGGAGAGCACAACAGACTAAAACATGCTTTACATTTACACTTCGTTCAGAACGGCTGAATTTATCAATACTTTTATTTATGTCCTGCACAAATGTTTAGCAACAGTTGCATCGATCAGTGTTCGATTTGTGTTTTCGCCATAATTTGTCTGTCCTGCAATATCGACGAATGAGTAAAACGTAATTTGTGCACAGAAAAAAAGGGTAAATATTCACCGTAAATTTAATAACAGGTGAAACAACTTGTCAACTGTATTCACTGTGATTTACACCTTTTTAAAATTTGAGAAGAAACTGAAAGTTAGCGTCCAGTGATTTAAGTAATGGGGAAACTTTTGTCTGTACAGCATCTGAGATGCGACAGGTAGTATACGGAACCAGTTGCTTCAGAATATTATGCACATAACTGCACTAGAACTGGCTGGCAGCAATTCGTCTTCTTGACAATGTTACACATTATTAGAATACTGCTGCCGATAGTATGTCACTCAGAGAACTGACAGATTGTATAATGTGGTAGGGGCGAAGTCGGACTGTTAAGAGGTAAAAACTGGATTGCTCCTCGGGTTGAGCTGCAGTGGATTTGCCGTCTGATCAATCCAGATTTCGGTTTTTAATGGTTTTCCAAAGTCACTCCAGGCGAGTGTCGAGATAATTCCCTTTTGATCCACGTTACCATCACCGATTCCCGCTCACCCACAAAAAGGTTGAGGGGAAGGATATAACTGAGTACCGTAACGTACACGTTACGCTAAGACGTTTAGTGTGAGTGTGAGCATCTATTCTGGGCGCAGGGGCGGTGCTTGCCAAGTCCTGTGTACGGTGCAGTCCCGTGCAAACATTGCGCACAATCGGGATTCGTGTCCGATACTAGGAAAACAACTCGGCACGCTGTATAACACACAACAACGTTTCTCTAACATTACGCATACGGTTAGTGTCTGTATCGTCTTGTGGCCCATGTTCAGCCTGCAACATTCCCTTACATGCAGTCAGTTTTGTTTGTAATGAACCTCCTTTCTTTCACGACATGCCCTCGTCAATCTCAAATGAGTAACTACAAAACACAAAGAAACGTCAGAATGGAATATCGAGTCCTGACGAAGAAGGACAGTTCACCAAAACAACTGCAAGTATCTCCTATAATACCGTGTACGGATATGCTGGGTATGATCCGGAAAGCTACGCATTTAGCATCAAAATTTGAAATCTTACAAGGATGGCACAAAGTATCGCAGTGTGCAACCGTAAACAATATGCAGGAAATACTGCTGGTGAGTTCAATCACTGGACGAAAATGTTTGAGTGAAACGAGAGTACTGTTAATACTAGCAACAGGAGGAATAATAAAATTAGTTGAGTAATATCTAGTGGTGCTATATTATAGTGGTTTCTTTTGGCACTTTGTAAGGAGCGCTCGGTATTACGGCTCGCTCGCTATCCACCTCAAGGGTTTCCTAAGCCAATAACAAATCTCGCGCGCCAACGGTTCTCGCTTTCCGCTTGCATGGTGCTGCCATCTACCACGCCACTGACGTCACCACTACGACGTCACTGCCCAGCTGGGGTGGCAGGGGGCAACAGCTGACAGTGTTTAACACTCTGTATACCTGTTACAATGGGCCTCACTTAGAGTTATAATAAGATGGGCGTGGTGATTGGCTCTAACACTTGCTGAAGTAAACTAACAGAATGTTGAAAACTTTAGCGTAATGTCGACAAAAAACATAATAAACACTATGGAGAATTCTACCATGTCAGTGGATGGAAAATACAAGATGGCACACGATGTGAAAGACATGCGTGTTGCACTAACAGATAATTCTGAGCTGACTTCAACGGTGGAGGGCAGACTTAATGGCAAATTCGGAACAATCCACTCCGACTAAAAAAAGTAATGCAGAGCTATCTGAAAGTGGCAGCAATCTACAGTCTGCAATACAGAGGTAAACAAAAAATACTGCTCAGCCATTGGACAATGTTTTGGGTCTTAGCGAAACACTCACTACAGTTCTGTTGTTATTGAAATAAGACTTACGTGACCACGATATATATAGTAAGCATTTGGGATCGTTAAGCGTATCATCAAACTATGCGTCCTTAAGAAAACTGTTAGCTATTAACCGGAATGGTACTACCATGCGTTTAGCGCTGTATCTCCGTAGGCAACAGCACATGAGCTATCCAGAGCACAGTAGATATGGAGCAGGCAGTGCCGTTCGTGTGTTATGTACGCATTTCGAGCTGCCTTCACTAGGTACTCAGTGTCCTGTCATTTATTTTGGGGCGATACGAAACCCGGTGAAACTCAGCTGCGTTGCGCCGGTTAGTTTGCGGCGTCGCCGCGGGCTGGCGCTGCGAGCGACAGGGAGCCCGCGGGGGCAGCGGGGACGAGGGACGAAGATAGTCCCGCAATGACGTCACCGCGGAGCATCGATTCCCCGATGCGCTCGCATGACGTCACGTACCGCATGGGCGTGTATTGACGTCACCGGTGACGCAAGCAATTACGGGATCTCCCGTAAAGTGTTGGCGGCGGCGGCGGCAGAGGAGATAGGGCGGTATTACGTCAGCACTGGCGTCACGGCAGCGGCCACGTGAGCCACTACACACTGCTCCGGCAGGTGGTTCGCGGCAACCATCCGCTCCCATCGGCTCCCACCACCACTCCCCCCTCCCCCCCTTCCCACTGGTCCAGCGCACTTTCTCTTCGTGCTGAGCGAGCCGGTTCCGCTAAGGCGCTACAGTAAGCCACCGGCAGCGGAACCACTACAACCACCAATTCAAAGTCCGGCCATTGGCTGTCCACGAGACAGTGGAACCACCAAGTCAAATAAAGTCCGGCCATTGGCTGAAACCGCTATAACCATTAGTCGTATAAACTCGATTCATTAGCTGTCCACGAGGCAGCGAAATCACTATAACTACCAGTAGTATAAATGGGGGTCAATAGCTGTCCACGAGTCAGAGAAACCACTATAACCATCAGTCGTATAAACTGGGGTCACTAGCTGTCCACGAGTCAGAGAAACCACTATAACCATAGTCGTATAAACTCGATTCATTAGCTGTCCACGAGGCAGCGAAATCACTATCACCATCAGTCGTATAAACTGGGGTCACTAGTTGTCCACGAGTGAAAGAAACCACTATAACCATCAGTCGTATAAACTGGGGTCACTAGCTGTCCACGAGTCAGAGAAACCACTATAACCATCAGTCGTATAAACTCGATTCATTAGCTGTCCACGAGGCAGCGAAATCACTATAACCATCAGTCGTATAAAGCGAAACCACTATAACTATCTGTTGTATAAACGTGACTGTCAAGTACACGTACAGAAATAAATGTGTACATAAGCACAGACACGTTTACCGCACACTGGCGACTTAGAGACTAGGGCGGCGGTTACAAGCGGGTCTGTGGGTGGCATGCTAGGTGTCCCCGTGTTAGTAGCGGCGGCGGCGGTGTTAGTGTTTGGCCTCCCCGACGCAGCGACGAGGACTTACTAAAGAACGCCCCGGCGCCGATGTCGTGCAGGCTCTGCTGGCTGTTGTTGTTGGTGTCGTAGCATTTGCCGTGGTGGGAGCACGCCGTAGTTCGCATGTCTCGCGTACATCCTGACCGAGATCTTCCCCCCGGCGCGATCACTGTAGCGTACAGTATGTCGGTGTCCGGGCACACTACACCCACCTGGGGGCGCGGCGCCTTCCACGTGCTCCTCCGGCGGCGGCGAGTGCTTCTCTGGCGGCTGCGGAGACTGTTGGGGCCGCTCCAGTGCTCTCTCCACTACCACTGCCGGCGACCGTCGGCGCACATCCGCACCGCCACAAGTACCGCACGAGACTGGCCGCCGCTCGTCCCCTCTAACCCTATTATAAAACGCCGCCTTCGGAGAGAGAGAAGGAGAGCGGTGACGTCAGGCCGCCGCCGCCGCGCGGTGACGTAACGGCGGGGAGGCGAGCGCCAGCTGGGGCGCCGCCGTCCCATTGGCCGGCGCGCGCGTCACCTCCGCGGCGTCACCGCAGTGACGTCACACCCGAGCGAGACGGCGGCGGCGCGTGGTGGGGGGCGCCCGTGGTGGGGCGCTGCCCCTCCACCGCCGCCGCACACGGATGCGGTCGATAGCGGCCGGCCGACGTAGCCGCGCGCCTCAAATTGGCCCTTAAGCTCTTTTAAATCGCCGCGATTTTTCTTAATGCGAGCGCATCCGACGCCTACCGTCATTGCTGCGACACAGTCCAAACGCAGGACCAAAGTGAAGCCAATAATAAAAATTCGCTGCCCGGTGTTTTAATGCCGAATAAGACTCGGTTTATAAGAGAAAACGTCATCGCTAACTTAGCTCATTCCTGAATTGCTCAATACTTGTTCCCATTCCGAGACACTGCTGAGGAAATAAACTGGTGATATTCTCTCGATACGTGCCCTATCTGAGGTCCCTCAATCTTCCTTTTCGCTATCAGTTTCCTAAAGTTTTACCGCCTCTACATATCAGAAGAACTCGACGATTCTCTACATTACTCTTGAAGAAAAATTCTCGCTGTTAAATTCATGTTAAAGGGACTCATCACTTCGCCTCTCCGTCCAAGAATTACGCAGCATTCTCCGCCGACACCAAGCCTCAAAAGCTGTCAGTGAGGTTGTAAAGTCTGACCTTGACGGCTATGTTTCACAGCCGTAGGAGAATCCAGTATTCGAACTAGGTGTATCTTCCCGGCGTTGTCTGCCAGATCTTGCCTAGCTTGTGCACAGAAACTTTCCCTAAGGCCATTCGCGTGCTTATCTAGGTCTTAAAATCATTCACTAGCTCTGGTTCTATTAAACGACCTGTGAGCTGGACCAATGTTGCTCGATCAAGTACTATAGGTTTGGACTACTTATAGGTGACCTCTGTTACATAGCACAGTCTTTATTTTCGCAAGAAAGTCCGCAAGTTCGCTGGCAAAGTGGGAGAAGAGCAGGTTATTAATAATTCTCCCATCAATCGAAATCCGGACAAAACAAGAAACGACAGAATCGACAGCCAGCGAGCGAACTAATAATCTGATATTCACCACCGTTACATTCGAGCAACTTGGAGTGACCTCATTAAAAACTGTGTGATTCACTCAGTTATAACTCGTTTCATACGCCTGTCGTTAAGAGCTGCCTCGGTTGGACAAAAACTTTTTGGCGTTTGTTATTTTTATTATTGTTTGAGAGTGGAAGTTAATTAGTCGAGATCATATAAATGCTATTATCTCGTCTGCCAGTGTTGGATAACATTAACTGGCTGGAAAACAATAAATTTCTATAACAGTCTTACAACTGTAAAAAGGGTTTTGTAGGGAATAGGAGCCCTCTGAGGAATTATATCTTGATCTCAGCTTAAGAATTATATTATAAATCACATTCTTCAGATATATTCAAAACTAACAGCACAGGTATTGTGTGAAACCGTGAGAAGTACTTCTAGTGCGGAAAAAATATTCCGATGTGATTGACACGTCTAGAGATAGGTTTATCACCTCGTGTGGCAGCCGCATAATCCCAGGACAGCCAAATTAACAATGAAGCAAACCATACTTATTCACTCCAATTGTTTCGTAGCAACGCTAAGAAGGTACAGGAGGCAGGGCTGCCAGATTGTATAATTGGATACAAAACTTGTATAATTTGGTTACCTCTTGTATCCTGTTTGTATAACAGATTGCCTTGTATAATTGGATACAAAAATGAGCACTTAAAAGTAAAGTACATTCCAGCACCTTTTTGAAAGTGTTTGCCCTTTGTTTCATTGAGTTGGCAACCCTTCCTGCATATCTATTTCCTTTTTGTTATTCAAAATTTATCAATGTATACATTGTTTACTTTTCGTGGACTTTTTTTGCTCCCAGCACTTTCACTCACGTATGTAATCAATGGATGACCCCTTTGTATAATCGGGTTTCATTCTGTATAATTTCAGAGACAGCGGTATAATATAAGTTGGCTGTACTGGCAGCGCTGACAGGAGGGCACATACAAGGAAGGCACTGTCGCAAATTCGAAGCAGTTAAGAAGCAAGCAGTGGATACTTCAAGATACTGAGCTCTTTGTCAGTGTCAACAATGACAGCAGAAACAATACACGGGGTGTTATGTAAAGATTTTCGAATAATTTTCCTGACTTTTCGGTTGTGGAACATTTTCGAGATCTGTCGTAAAGTATCAGTAATAGTTTGTCAATAAGTTTTAGCGGAACGGCGAAACGAATAATATTTACGTTACCGTGCGGTATTCGTGCTATTAATTCATTGTCTAACTCAAAGAAGTTACATAATCTTTATGGAGCAACAGAATTTGTACAACCTGCTTGTTTTGAAAAGCGAGGGCGCATTTTGTCTTATCATTCTATTTGCCTTGGGCTCGACGTTGTGAGTTTCTGTCACTGAACAAACTAGAATCAATAAATAATTCTACCATAGAAATATGTTTTTAGCTATTCACACTACCAATGACTGCTGTAGTTGTCGTTTTAGAGCGCGTCGATGTTAAGGTCACCAGCGCTCTACAATCAACGGGGCAACGACGAATTTTGGTTAATTCTAAGTTTTGTGATATCGATAATAGATTTAAATTTAAAATAAGTCGCTGAGTCTTAGTGCCTACCATAAATTATACAATTTAAAGTGTAACACAACCATGACCTTATTCCCTCTTCGTTTAATTAATTTCGTATAAATAGACAGAATATTTGTTTTTTTCACTGAAGTTTGTGGTAGATTGTCTTGTTAATACGTCAGAATATGCTGTGAATACGATAAGAATAAGTGTAATAACGAAGGCTTTTTCTGTGTACAATCTGCATAAAATTACACGATGCCGACGCTTCGCTGAAGATGAAGTAGGAGATCGACTTCGAAACGTCGCATCAACTTGACCGAGAACATTATATACAGAGCGTATGAATGTTTATAATAATTACTACTTGCTGAAACATATTTTAGCGACAAGCCAGGAAAGCCTTCGTTCACACAATTATAAATCAATTATGACATTAAATATTTTAATTTAAATGTGTTATTAACTGCGCAGTTGCTACATTACGGTTATTTTTCGTTATTACAAAGTGTTGTACTTTATCTGTATTGCTTTATGCCTCGTCGACGTCTAGAGGATGAGGGAGTTTGGTTTCTAATAGAGTTAATTTGATGTTTAAGAAATACAAGGTCCTCTTACTGTATAGAATTAATAGTCACTTTAAATTGTACAGTATCCTAGAGGTTCTCCCAGTCACTGAAATTATATCTCAGAAAAAACAATATTAAAGATTATTGTTTAAATAAAAACTGAAAAGATATAGATTCCACAGTATTTGATAACTTCAATCAAAAGCAAAATAAAACCACTGAAAAGAATTGAACTTCCGACTATGCAGATTTAATCAGAAGTAGCGTTGTACATGAGAAATAGCGGCTCCATGCACAAACTTCGTTACCTAAAACTGTAAGTAATTGAAATATGTATTATGTTTCTAGTTGTCACGATGAATTGAACTACATACTACGGACACACACACACACACAAAAGCACACGTTCTCTGGCCAATCGCGTTGAACTGTTTGCACGGAGTAAAATACTGAATGGTTGGAAATCACCGAAATGAATGATCCAATCAAAATGACTCTACATTGACTTCAGTGAGGTCACTGAATGAAACATAAGTAAACACTCGACAGCAAATGTAAAGTAGCTGATACTTGATAAATGAATTATAGTGACGTGGCTGGGTGTTCCCATGATGCACCACTCCACCAGCCAGCCAGAAATGTGATTTTCCCTTCATAGCAGCCTATAAAGAATTAAATTGTTAATACTGTAAAGTTAAACCGAGTGCAATAAAGTAAAATCGGAAACAAAATAGAAAAGTGTGTTAGGACCACTTTTGGTTGCACTGAAATGTGTGTTCAAGTTCTGAGGCTCCCAAACAGAGGGAAATTTCCTGAGGGTCGTGGGTGGTAGTAAAACAACAACATCGGAAGAGCGTCACGAGTGACATCCGGGTGCGTATTCCCAGGACGTCCACATCACCTGAAAGACAGCCTCTGTACTCAAATAGAAAATAAAAAGCGAGCGCGGTTCTTCCGAATCCCGCCGAGTACTCAGCTATATATATACCAGCGGTGTCGTAACCCGTATTTACACAGTCGCGAGTTAAGAGACGAATGAAGAGGTTTGCTTTTTGCGCTTGTTGGCGAGGACGCACAGAGGCGATAATCAGTACCGGGAAGCGGGACTGACGTGGGAGGGGGGGGGGGGAGGGGCGGTACATCCCAGCTGCACACGCCGGGACTTACAGGACAATCAACTACTCTGGCCAGGGGTCCGACCTTACAACTTATTAACTTCTATGGTACATACATTTTTAAGTGTTTCAGGAAATGAGTGTTTACTGTCAAAGTTCATGGTCGCGTCACATTTTTGGACGTCTGAAGGTCGATTTGAAATAAAAATGCATCGCAAACTGTATAAAAATGACAAAAGTGAATGTTTATGGTCAAAATATGAGCTTCCATGGTCAAAGTACATGGTCGCGTCACATTTCTGGACATCTTAAGGTCGATGCAATGCAATGCAATTCACACAGGTTAAACATAACAAAAAGTGCGTTTGTATTGACAAAGGCAACTTCTGTTGGATTTGAAGTTAAACTACTTAGAAATATTGAAAAGGGTCCGAGACGATCACACTACATACAGAGGTAGTTAATTGTGACGCAGCGCACGATCCGGTAGCAGTTTCTCTACACACCCATGTTTCCTCTTTCCTGTAATCTCCTACTTTTTCTCTTTGTAAATTTCAATTTTAAATGCTTTCAGCATTTTTGATAAATTATTCATTTTCCTTCTTGGTAACTTGTTCCAATCCCTGATCCCCTTACGGACGAAAGTAAATCTTTCCACACCCTTTTGCCTGAAATCGAGTGCCAACTTGTGGTCATGGGTCATCTTTTCCCTTCCGTGCAACTTTCTTAATTCCTACACCAATATCTTTCCACGCTCAGTCACCAATATATGCCTCGTACTCTCACATGACTCTCATCACCCTCCTCTTATCTTCCAATGAACCCCAATCAAGCTGCTTTTGTAATATCTGTGACTGATTGGTTTCGCGGTATTTTCCAGAGACAAATTTAGCAGCCCTTCTTTGCGCCTACTAAGCCAAAATTTTGGCCCCATACTACACTACCATGTTCAAGCAATGGTCTGACCACAGTTTTTAACCCAATTCCTTCACTCCTCTGGTGCATCCCCTCATCACTCTCTCCAACACGTGAAGGATTTCCTACCTCCTGTCCAATGTGTCCTGCCCAGTTGAGCTTGTTACCAAATATTATGCCACGTTATTTGCATTTTGAGTCTTCAATTAGTAATTCTTCCTCACTGTAAGTCATTATCAGCCTTTAGTTTTTTTACCTGTAACCCCAATAAACTGATTCTTCTTTGCATTTATCTTCATCCCATGTTGACTCACCTAGGTAGATATCCTGTCCAGATCACCCTCAGCTATTTACAGTCTTATACCGCTTTAATGCTATTATATAACAGTGAAGTCATCTGCAAACAATGTAACCGTGGATATTAAACCATCCCGGGATTAAGCTGAAGTAATTTGGAGAAACCATGGAAACCCCAAGTCTGGATGACTGGACGGGGATTCGAATCCGCTTCCTCCGAATGCGAGACCAGAGCTCACTCGGTCCAAGCATTACACTCGCGTATTAACATGTCACCAGAGATGCTGTGACACGAGTTGAGTAAGGAGAGAGTGCTTGTGGCAGATAAATCTTAGAAAGAAAGTTACGTTCAAATACAATCGGAGCTTCTCTGAAAATAGAAAGGAAGACTAAGTTTTCACTTTTGTCGTGCGTCCCCTGTGGCCTTGTATCGACTTGAGTGAGTGTGGTGTCATTAGGAATAAGGTTACTGTAGTTGTAATTGATTGCGTTATCTTATCGCCTCACCGGGGAATTTTATCTCGTTCTAAACGTTCTTCCACCTAGTACCTCAGTGCAGTGCAGTGATCAATATGTCGTTACTCGAGTTGGCTCGACGAGTCAATTGTAAAGAGAAAGCGTGGAGTTTATACGGCGGAAAGATGTGTTACGCCTGTGTGACAGTGGCCGTTATATTTTGCTGTTCGTATCGGAGAAAAATTATTGATGGTGCTGACGCAAAAATAATTGTGGAAAGAAAATAGGTTTACGTAAAGGATTTTTTTTGGAAGGAGGTCGAATTTCTTTATACACTGTTGTAATTTTTATTTATTCATAAAAATACTTGTTTCGTGGAATCATTTCTGCTATGTGACTTAATAACACGGAAATTTTCTAGTTCCGTTATAGAACTTCGTTTCAGCATTGGTATGTGCAATAAATCTGTTTTGCCGGTGCTGGTGTAGGAAGTTAAAACGTACGTCAGAATGTCTCAGTTAAAGCCTACGCTGGTAATCAAAATGAGCTTTCGGCAGTATGTTGAAGAGCATTTGCTAGCTCAGTCATAAACGAAATAAGAGAAAAACATTGTGTTTAAGTATGTTAATTATCCGTCCAGCAATTTTGTTCCAGGACAAAAAATATTGGAATTTAGAAACATATTGTTATGGTTGCAGTCAATTTGTAAGGATAATATGGACCATCACAATTAGCTTCGTTTAAAATTATTAGACTAGTGTGCGTATGGCACATTTAGTTTTGATCAGCGAGTGTGGGGGGTGGTCGGAGCACGCAGGTTCATACCCCGTCTGGACATCCCGAAATCACTCCAGGCTAATGCAGACAGACAGACATCTGGTTGGGCCGAAACCCATGTAAAAACTAAAGTACCAGGGCGTTGTAGCCTCCCTGACTATTTTCGGGATAGGGGGTTGTGAGCTGGATTTTTATGGAAATCATAGTTTTATTTTATTACGTTAGTGTTGCTGTCAGACGCTGTAGTTTCTGGTTATAGTTGTGATGGGGCAATTGTAATTTGCGGTGTCATTTTGTTGTCCTATGTTTTGAATTAGTTGGTGGGGCGAAAGCTGTGATTTTTGGTAGAAGGTAGTCGATTTGTCTTTTATAAAGTCAGTGATTTTTGGGATGCCTAATTCTTGGTGAATGTGTTGGTTTGACATATATCGGGGAGCGTCTGCTTTTATTCTTAGGAATTTATTTTGTGTGGTTTGCAGCTTCTTTACGTTGGGATTTGCTGCAATACTAAATACTTCCGATCCATAAAGCAGGGCAGGTCTTATAACTACGGTATATATTGTAAGTTTAGTCTTAAGGCTAAGTTTCCTCCCCTTGAGGAGGGGGTACAATTGGTAGAGTCGAGCCGAACCTATATTACCTGCGTTTTGGATGTGGCTGAGCCATGTCAATTTGCTGTCAATTTTCAAACCTATATATTTTACTGAATTGCACCACGGGAGGTCCACTCCGTCGAGCGAGATTTTCTGGTTGGGTTTCTTCAATCTGTTTGTGAATATAATTTCCTGACTTTTTTCTAAGTTAATTTTTATCTTCCAAAGATTGCATCATTGTGTGATTGCTTCGAGAATCGAGATGTTGAGTCAGTTTACGCGCAATGTAATTTAAGCTTCGGCTCGACCTATATACGGTTGTGGCGTCCGCAAATAACCCAATTTCTCCGCCTGGTTGGTGGGGTATGTCGTTAGTATACACACTGTACAGGGTTGGAGCCATGACCGATCCTTGTGGTTCGCCTGCTTCAATTGATTTCAACTGGCTTTCTATTCCGTCCACCACGACGTAAAATTTTCTGTTTCTGATGAAACAATTTATTATTTTTGTCAAGTGTTCAGGGCAGCCAAGGTACGTAATTTGTAAATAAATCTCCATGCCGGGACGGTTCCTTCAAAAGACCATGGCAGTATTCCTTCCCGTTCCTTTACTCCAATCTCTTCGACGTCCGCTAGTGCTAAATCTATAAGGAATAAAAATAATTTTGATCACTTAGTGTTATTTTGTTACATATGCTAAGAATGTAATTGTAGGTCTGACGAACAGACGGTATGTGATAACTTGGTTTTTGTGAGTTATGGTACATTGCACTTACTTACTAGTATCTCGAGGAAGGCGTTCCTTGTTCGGAGTATTGGAGCTGTATTCTCAAAGTGCAGGAGGATCTGCAGCGGTTGCCTGGGTCACGGATAGATTTAAAAGTGCCACTGCGATGTGGGATACGGGGTGGCCGTAAGGGTGATGGCGAGTTTGGCCGTGTCTGCTGGGTCGTGCAGAGACAGGGGCAACCCCTTATTACGACTTATATAGCGCTATACTGTCATGGGACAGGAGATGCAAGTACCCAGTGACGTACAGATGTGCCGAGGCTTCAATTGTGCTGTCGTGAGTCGTGTGTGATGTTGACGTGATTGCGGCCGCACGGCGTGAATGGTAGATGTCTGGGGCATTCCGTTTCGGAAATTTATTGTTGGCGAATTCAGCACAGTGTCTCGAGTGCGCCGTGAATATTTTATTTCCGGCGCTAGCTCACGCCACGGACAGCGCAGCAGCTGAACACATCTACTTAATCACCGGGACCAGCAACGTATGCGTCGACGGGTAACTGTTAAGAGACAGGCAACACTGCGTCAGACAACAGCAACGCTCAGTGAGGGACATATCGGCGCGTAAAGTGCCTTCTCAGACACTCAGTTGTGAGTAGTGAATTTTGCGTACGGTTGCTCCTACCACTAATTACGTTTCATTGCAGTATGGAAAGGTTTGTGTTTGTGAGAAACTGTGTTTTAGCATTTAGCTCCTAAATACTGTCTCGAATATGGTAATAACTGAATTTTTTTCATAATGTTTCAAGCCTTGCCTTACGATACACCAGTAGTTAGGAAAATTGCTGAAACAGTCTAACGAAACAAAGGTAAATAACGAGGTGATGTGTTTTTTCCCTACAATTTAATTTACCTTTTGCACTGATTTTAAACGTATACAGTTAAAAAGCCCTTTAGCATGTGTAAACATTTTAAACTGTTCTGTATATATATATATATATATATATATATATATATATAAAGGCAGTGGAGACATTGCTGTGACAAACCCATCTCCTATTTATTTGACATTATATAAGAACTTTATACTCTAATCTCTCGTAAATTCGCTCAAGTTTTACAAATCCGGTGATATGAAACATGATTTTGTAATTACTTTATCGAGTAAAAGTGCCGGTAGAATGTTAAGCGACATGAATCGCATCACGCTGCTGTGCTGGTGTAGACTGTAGAGAGTGTTGGGGCACTGACAGGTTTACAAACAAGGGAGCGCCCATAAACCACGTAGCTCCATTTTGACCTCCTGTGAAACCTCTCCCCCCCCACTCCCCGTCCTACTCCCCACGAAGCCCGACGTGGCTTTTGTCTATATTCCTCCCCTCCCTCCGCGTAGCACGTAACTTTTTTCCCTATTGATTCCAGAATACATTTTGTACTATTTTCTCTTGCCAGGCTATCGTAAATTACATAAGGAGATAGTTAAATGACGCAAATAAGTATTTACATGCTGTTCTGTTTCCTGTACTTCATTTTAACTGTGACTAATGTTATGAATGAAAAGCTATGTGGCCTGGCTCGGACCGCCCCCCCCCCTCACCCCTCTACGTACTCCAGGGTAGCTTTCCAGTCACCCCCTCCCCCATTATAGACCAAGCCACGTAGTTTATTCTTCAAAAATTAGCAGCTGTAGTTAATAGCGTTTCACTGACGTAACGTTCCTGCGGATGCTAATTCTATTCACCCAAGCAGATCAATGTGAAACTTGAAGACAGCCACTAGCAGCTAAGGAACAATCAGGCAAATTATCGCCCGGGACGTGAGTAAACGAAAGTCGACCGCAGGATCAACAGTCATTTTTTAAAATGCGAATAAATGGCATTTTTTGTGTGACGAGAGTTGATACAACGACATTTAATGATAAGGTTATCAATTTACCCGCTTGCTGTGTTACTATATTGCATTTCACGGTTTCACGGCCAAACAGCGCTGCGGAAAAAAAAATCGTGACCCTCCGGGAGGCTATCGATATGTCTGATGTCGGATACACTAACTGCCGGGCTCCCATTAAATCGGCTGGGGTTAAGGGTTAGCGACTCTATATGAGACCTACAGAAAGCTAATAAAATACTCAGTGAAAACGTACAACTGTGGTATCTGTAAAGCTAAAATCAATGTCAGCGAAACACCTGATAAGACGGAAAATATGATTGCGTGGTTTCTGCCTAGAACGGACATCAGATTTTTAATATCTGGGATGTACACTACAGAGGCGTTGAATAGAACTTACACGTTTCCAAGGATGTGTTGACCGGTTAAAAGGACATCGAGTACAAGTAACGGGAAAAAAACGGAAATCAAATGGGAATCCCGACATTATTATACAGAACATAAAACGTGAGTACTAAGAAAGCGACATACACCAAGTAAAATACGCAGAAATGAAGTTCTTTAGAAGCAGTTTAGAGCACAGACACAAGGAAGTAATAAGGCAGACATTAGCAGTCAGCGACAAAATGGAAAAATAGAAAAGTAAATGGCACGAACAAGACTGACGAATACCTTCCAAGGCTGGCCAGGAAGTACAAACATAGAGGAAGAAGAGACAATGAAAGACCACGAAAGAGAGACCAAACAGTCTACTCGAACTAATCCCTGAACAAGGAGAATATGAGATGATTCAAATACTCGCATTTATTACCTAAACTCAAGAGCAGTATCATTTTTCAGTTTTCCAGGAGTTTATATCTGCCTCCAAATGCAATGTATGTTATACCAACTTCTGGAATGCCATTTCTAAAAGCCTTAATTTCCATATAGCTTCTGTATTTATCAATGGATAGTGTGTGCAACTATTTGGTAGCATATTCTATGTTAGTTCACTTTAGATTGTGACGATGTTGCTCTGTGCCATATATCTGAGTGTGTAAGTAATGTTTATATCGGAGGTTCCGCGAGCAGAGTAGTTTGTGTAGTGTTTAGAGGTAGAATTCGAGTTAGTAGCCTGCGGGATGTCTGTGCTGTAGAGAACTAGCGTCGGCATTTCATGGTTGCTACGGCGAGACAAATATAAATTTTTACGCGGCCACAGACTAACACGACTCGACTCAACAGGAGGCTACGAAAAAGCCGAGTAATCAACAGTGGGTATTTGGTTATTCGCAACTGGACCCGAGAATTCTGACGACAACAGAATCTTCTGTTGATATCCGGCGACATTGCTGGTTCGTATTTGTAGGTTGATTGGGCGTGGTGAAGCAGTGGTTCTCCTCTTTCCCCCGTCAGTAAAGCACCTGAGCTGCGCTTGGGTTTTCCCGCAGCGCGGATGATGATGTTCTGGTTGCCTATATATCACCGCCTCCACATGTCGCCCCTCCACCTGCAGGAAATGTAATGAGCAGTCACTGTTCTCCGTATCACCGCCATCGACACTGCTGGAAGACACATGTAATAGAGCGTGAGCCCCGGAGGCAGCTTCCCTACACATCGACATACCATTTTTTTTTTAATGTCTTAAATTCTTTGAGTGCAATATTGCGAGCTACCTACTGTTGCCTTTTACGAAATTTAATTTTAACTTCGTCCAGTGTCCTTGATAAACTGTTCAGCACTTCCCTGGGTGATATGTTCCAACTTGTGACCCCCTCTCTCACAAAACAAAAATTTCCCTCCCCCTCGAATCAAGAGCCAGCTTGTGGCCATGCCTTCCCTCCCGTGTGCTATTATTCCTACTTCTTCCGCCAGTATCCATCTAAGCCTCACGGCCCTGTACGCTGCCCTCATTCTCTTCACCTGTCTCCTCTTTTCTATTTACTTACAGCCCAGCTCTTTTATTATATCAGTTAACGATTATGATCTGCAGTAATTTCCATAAACAAATCTAGGGAAGGGTCCATAAACTTCGTGGCTCGGTCTAGGGGGGGGGGGGGGCTGGAAAGCTACTCTGGACTATGTGGGGGAAAGGGGGGTGTTCCGATTCAGACCACGTAGCTTTTCACTCATATTATTGGTCACAGTTAAAATGAAGTACAGAACACACAACAGAAAGTAAATATTTATTTCTGTCATTTAATTATCTTCGTATTACAAAATGTCTTACAGAATGAATGGGGAGAAAGGCTATGTGCTAAGCGTGGGGGAGGGGGGGGAGGGGGATAGAGAGGAAAGCCACGTCAGGCTACGTGGGGAAGAGCGGGGTTTGACAGGAGGCTACGTGGTTCCAGCTCTGTATCATATCAGGACGATCCCATACTACACCACCATATCGATGCAGTAGTTGCACTAGGATTTCCAAATGTAATTGCCTAACTTCCTCACGACACTGTCTTGTAAAATTCTAAAATTGGCCAACAAGGTAAGCGAGGTGGTGGTGTACACTTGTTAGTCCCCAGACAGTCCAGGGTTTAACCCCAAATCTCCCAGCCTTTGTCTGGAAGGAGGACCCGACGCGTCCGTGGGATGGGGAGGGATTTCTATATTCTTATTTTATTTTGAATGAGATTCAGCCTTATAGCTATTCAACCAAGGACTATGTTTCACTTTCATTTTCGTCAATTATGTATCGGAATCATGTAGTGTTATTAATGAACATAAGAGAAAGGACAATAAACAGTATGGACAAAACACTTAATTAAAACCACCCGTGCCCTAGGCCGGACTCGAACCGTCGACCTGTGCAACACGAAGGTAGGTCGTCAGAGCCGCTCTGCCTGGGGACGCTAAGCCTGTGGTCCTTGCTCATGCAAACCAGGCTAACACATACATCAAGGCTGATCCGGCACCGCAGTCTCACTTCACTGTTCCCGCGGCATCGTTTATGGCTGCAGTTAGTTTACCTGGCGACCAAATACTGCTGGCACAGCTGACGAACCACAAGAGTTTGACTTCAGCCTCTGACTGGAAATCATAATATTGTGGCTGCAGTACCGTATCGGTAGTCCAGCACAAATAGAGGCACTTTGGTCTACACAATGAAATGTTCTGAGGAACATGGATACCTTTTCTTCCTTATGGATTTACGGCACGTCGAAGTCGAGTTCATTAGGCGGGAATGGACTGGACTCAAGGATCGGCAAGGAATTCGGCCATGGTATTTTGAAGTAACCATCCCAGCGTTCACCTGGAGTGATTTGGGGAAGTCGTGGAAAATCCAAATCTGCATGGCCGGACGGGAATTTGAACCCGCGTCTTCCAGAATACAAGGTCTGGAATTACCGCTCACCCACCACGCCCTGTAGGGTCTCCTTTACGGGATAGGTACGTGCTAATATCGCCCATGTCCCATTTTGATACCTTTAAGTCCCTCGCTAGAAATCGTTCAGACCTTGAAGAGCCCATCCTTACGTTCAAATACTTCCGTATTTCAACAAGGTCATCACGCGTAGCCTTAAAATCTTATGATTTGTCTCTTTTACAGTCCGTAAAATTTTGTTATTGTTTAAATCTACCTTAAGAGTTATATTTATTTATTATAACTGTGTGTGATAGTAAAATTGTGACGTGTGGTCTATTGTAGACACGCGACCACAGCCACAACACACTCGCTGGTCTTCACATGGAGGCCAGCATGTGTGCTCTGTTTTGCTGCCCCATTAAAGCGTTTCCGTTTCTTTCGCTGTCGCAAAAAACTCGGAGGCGACGCGAGCCTAGGCGGCTGCCATCTCCGACCCATTTCACACTCTACCAAAACCAACAGAGGACTCCCCAACAACACTGCTGTAACACTGAGATTCCTGTTAACTAACAGAGGACTCCCCAACAACACTGCTGTAACACTCAGATTCCTGACAGAGGACTCCCCAACAACAGTGCTCTACACTGAGATTCATATTAATTAACAGAGGACTCCCCAACAACACTGCTGTAACACTGAGATTCCTATTAATTAACAGAGGCCTCCACAACAACACTGCTGTAACATTGAGATTTAACCAACAGAGGACTCCCCAACAACAGTGGTGTAACACTGAGATTGCTGTTACTTAACCGTAAGCACGTCACAACTTCAAACTTTTTGTCGCTACTAATTGGTAATTTATAAGTAAACCATAAGTTTATTTTTTTACTTATGGCTTTACTCCTTGTCCACGTGGAGTGGCGGGAAAGGACTGAGAACAAGGAACGGAAAGTAACTCACCCCTGCCTTTTTTAAAGGGACCATTCCGGCACTCGCGTGGAGTGATTTCTGGAAACCATGGAAAACTCAAATCTAGATTCCCGAACGGGGATTCGAGCCTGCACCCTTCCGAATGCAAGGCTAGAGCTTTACCACTCACCCACGACGTTCCGTACAAACCATAACTGAATGCCTGTTGTTTATTTTGCTGATCCACGAATTTGTTTTTTGTTCTTTGCTGTTGCTTGAAATATTTGTGCGAAAAAGGGCCGAGATGTTATTAATACATGTTATTAAGATTATCATCATTAGTAATCGCAACGGATGCTCAAATGGCAATTTCTCTACGCTCCTGTTTGCTGCACGAATCCTCTCAGGGGTCGTCCATTAATTACGTGAGGTGAAATAGAGTAAGGGGGGGGGGTTCAGCAAACTCACGAAACCTCACCAAGAGGGAGGAGGAGGGGGGTGTTAATCTCACGTGAGGTTTTTTAAATTGTGGTAGGGCTGAAGCGGTAAAAAAAAAAAAAAAAATAGAAATGACGCGATAGTCGACTTTAGCGGGGGTATTTGGTCCAAAAACCGACCGTAAGTGGGATGGAGGTATAACCGCCCGTGGAAGCATGAGACCTAAAAAGAAAAGAAATGTTAGGAGGTCGATTAGTAGGGGGGGGGGGGGGAGTCTCAGTCAAAATCTAACGTTTAGATGGAGGGTCCGACCAGATCTCACGAAGTCTCACCAGAGGGGGGGGGGGGGGGGAGGGTCCGCACACCCCCTTAATGTAAATTATTTTGCTGTTTAAGGTAACATGTTGACCATCTACGCCGCTTTTGGACTCCTTTACATACAAAAGAAAATTTCCGCACTCTCTCTGGGTGGAGTCAAGTGCCAGTTTGTGATCATGGTCATGTCTGATACACCTAGTTCTTCTACCACTATCCAACCACGCCCCATCGCCAATAAACGTCCGTTCCCAACACTCTCTTTATCCGCACCCTGTATCCCCACTGCCAACCCAGTTATTTTATCACAGGAAGTTCCTTACTATTTGTTATTTACGATAATTTCAGCAAAAAAATCCAGCTGTAGTGTTCTGCATACAGTCTAACTTCTGACTGAGGTTGGAGGGGGTGGGGGTGGGGGGAATAAGCAGTTGCGCTCTGGCCTCGCATTCGGGAGGACGCGGGTTCGAATCCCCTTTCGGCCATCCAGATTTAGGTTTTCCATACTTTCCCGAAATCATTCCAGGTGAATGAAGGGATGGTTCCTTGAAATGGTCTTGGTTGAATTCTTTCCCGAACGTTGCCCTCAATTTCTTCCCGCCTCTAATATTCTTGACCTCAACTAAAAAAAATCATACTCCTGTTTATAATCATATTGTGGGTCGCATACTGCATCGGTATATTCGGGCTATGGGTTGACCAGGCTTATACATCCCTGTTCCCTCTCGTTCCTGGTCATCCCCTCGTCACGTGTTCCAGTAAGTGCAGGAAGATACACTTTGTTTCATTACGTGCTCTCAGAGTCATGCTGATGATCTGGGAATAACTGTAGGCAGTGTTGAAGCAACCTTTTCGTGGGAGTTGCGCTTATCTGGAGTACCTTCCAGGGGAAGAGTGGACGGCGGAGCTGGTAAGTTGTTACTTGTGGTCGCGTATCGGCTGACAGTTACTGCTTGGATATGTCGCAGAGCTAGGAGCACGCTTTCAGTCGCTTATGACATCTCTTGCCTGTGAGATGTGGGTGTCGCGTAGGCGTCATTCAGGGCTCGGGAATTTTCTAGTCGGCGGCGCGCAGATGGGTGCGATCTAATATTGAGCAGGAGGGGGTGGTGGGGGAGGCGATCAATACCCGCGGCGCCACCGTCGCGGCGTCGCTGCCAGTCGCGTCCCGACGCCGGGCCCGTCCACGTCGGAGTGTCTCGCGTGTGCTGTGGACAGTGCAGTACCAACCACGCACACTACCCCCGCAGCGCCGAAACACGCTGGAATGTTGCTCTCCCTGCTTCACTGTGTTCACTGTTACCTCGTTAAGTAACAGAACAACTTTCAGTTACAAAGTCCATTAATTACGTGAGGTGTTTTTAAGGAAATCTGGAAACCCCTCCCCTTGGTGAGATCTGGTGCCCCCTCTCCCCCTTTATGGTGAAGCGACATCTTGAAGGAACCCCTCCCCTTCCCCCTTCTTGACGACCTTGTAGGATTTGGAGACCTTTTTCCTTTTTAAGAGCGTGAGACCCCACCTAACGTTGTGATTGACGTCGTTTGAAGATCTTGTTTTCAACTCTACTGTTCGCCAAGCAATTACAAAGATGACGTCAGATTTCTGTCTACCCACTCCCCCCCCCCCACCCTCCCCCATCATTTCACTTCACGTAATTAATAGTCTCTCCCTTATACGCATTGTTACTGGGTTCCTTAAGCAAAATGACAAACCGGAACTCAAACAGATTCGTCTACTTCACGGCCTTCTAATTTCGTCGCCATTTCATCCGTTGTAGCAAAAAACAGATTGTAAGACAAAAAATTTTAAAAGATTCTACAACTCGTCTCCTCAAAAAAGAATTTAGCGTGACCGAAAAAAAACCTCGTACCCTATCGAGTGCTATAACATTGAAAAGATACTGAAAAATGTAATCGTTGGAAAAGTACTGATGAATGCAATCAGTGGTGATCGAAAAATATTTAGTTCCGTGTTTCACGAGATATGAGCTTCAAAAGTCAGTAAAAATGGGTCTACCCACATCTCGGTATGCCATTTGTATGACTAAAAAATAGCATAAAATTCAACATTATCCCACTTGAAAGAACTCTCATACATAACTGATTTTGATAATAGAAGTTAAGAAAATTTTACATTTTTTTTTAAAAAAAGCTTTTTCATGTTATTCTATTTCCACCAAACGTGATGTTTTCGTTGTAAGCTGAGGTGAATATATGGGGTGTTCATTAAACTGAAACATTTCGAATTTCACTGTTCGTCTTAGTCACTTAATGTCGAAAGCTTCGACACGTTTCTTAACAAATGTTGATAAATATTTTTCACGTAATAACATCCACTTGTATAGTGGGTAGTTCGATTGTAGTGTACAGAGTCAGAATGAAATCGTGATCATCATATAAAATCTACTTTTCTACTCCACAACTGGTAGCTTCTAATAAATTATGAGTTTAGATATATTTGTTTTCTTCAGTCACCGTTTTAATTAATCGTTAATAAACACTTTATTCACATAATTCTGCAAGCATCTAACATCAAGTTTGAATCATCACTATTAACCCAGTGGCTCAGTGGTTTAGGCGTCTGTACAGAGGTTGAAAGGTCCCGGTTCGAATCCCAGTCTCGGCGAGCATTCTCAAAGGCTCTTAACCAGACCTTCACCTCTGCATACTTTGCTGTGCAATGCGAAGTACGCCAGAACGCTTCGTGGTTCGGTTTCCATACCCCGTAGGGTTACCGGGTTAGGCCAAGGCGGCTACGGTAGGGGTGTATAGCGCAGCCAATAGAAACGCTTGTCAGTAGGTCATTACGACTGTATCAGCCTTTACCACCACTCAGGGACAATATATGCACTTATACTGATAATGTTTCAAAGCGAAAATTTTTTGTTGTTCCTAATTTTTTACATACAAAATCAGTAATCTAAATTCCGCATTACTCATAAAATTTCAGATAGTAGGGCAATTGAGTGCATACACATCAAAAGAGACGCAGTCAATTCCTTGTGTTCGACGTTCTTTGCTTCTATTAATTAATTATCAATATTTATACTGATGATTTTTTTTACGTTATTTTGTTGGAATTCAGGCTTGCACCCATAGAGCCATTTTCATTTTACAGAATAACATTACAATACAATTAAATACATGTTATTTATAGCATTATTGATTTTGAAAGAATTGCTTGATGAAGACTGAAAAGAAAATATCTTTGAGTAATGTTTGATGATAAACCCAGCAGGCCCGACACTTTGGGCAGGTGGTAGGAAAAGGTTTCAAAATCCTTCACTTATTGGGGAGTGATGAGGGGACGTATCGGTGAAGTGAGGGAACTGGGTTACAAAACGTCGATGAGACCATTGCTTGAATATGGCCGTGCAAAATAGGTCCCGCATTTTTTATGTCAAAGTTGGAGGGGATGCAAAAGACGGCAGCTAGATTAGGCTCCGTAAATTACTGCAGAATTCAGTATGATAAAGCAGATGGAATAGTATTCACTGGAAGACTGCAGAAGGGGGAAGAGAGTGTTGAAAATATACAAGATGATGAAGCGTGGAAAGATATTGCTGTAAGAATTCAGAGTGGTGTATGGAAGGCAAAAGGCAACCGACACCACAAGCTGGCACTCGGTTTCAGGCACAAGAAAATGGGAAATTTTTCTTTCGTTGGTAAGGAAGTCAGGGATTGAAGTAAATTATGAAGGGCAGTGATGAATAATTTACCAAAAACACTGAAAGAATTTAAAATTAAAATTTGCTCAGGGAAAAAGTGGGCGGGCACAAGAGCGGAGAAAATGGGGCGGGTAAGGAAATCGCTAATGGAGAGTGCGCTGCATCGCAGTCAAATTAAAGTATATTAAGTAGTTTAAATCCATCCAAAATGACGAGCTACATATTTCTTACACAGTCTACAGTAGTATGGTTTTGCTGCTTTACAAACATATTAATACTGCGAAACCATAAAAAAATTGGACAAACTCACTTTCAAGACTGTATGAATACGGAAGTGAATCAACATCTGGTTGGTTGCTGACTCCTACTTTTGTATCTAGAAAAGATCGATCTATAAATGGAAATGTTCTTATTAAATAAACCACGTCTCTCACCCGAAAACAACGTTATAACTACCACTACTAGAAATGACATCAGTAAACAGGACGTTTTCGTTCAATTCAGTTGGTGGGAGCAAGTAAATATGCGTTACTATAATCCGAATTCTGTTGGTTAACATCAGTTGCCAGTCAAAGGAACAAGCCATATGTCATCAAACAGGGCATTTTGTTTCTGCGTTAATAAACATACTTTGCCGCAAGAATTAAATTAAATTACTGGTGAGTTATAAATGAGCATTTGTAGAAGGAATTTTCTTTATATAGAAAACTGCAATTGAAAGTATAGTCAGTTCGAGAATTTGTTACTTGTTACTGTCGTGATGATCAGAGAGATGTTTCAGTGTGATACGCACTTTATGACAGTGGTTGCAGTACCGCCCTCGGTGGGCGTTGAAGAGATCACAGGGAGCGTTTGAATGACTTTTCAGTATTACATCCGAATTTAAGAGCTCCATCAAAAAACTTTTTAATTGCATTTTCACGATCAAAAGAGGATTTTGCGTATTACTGAAGACGGAGATTTAAGATTTTAGATGACAAATAAGCCAAAAATTATCGAAAATCTCCATCATTACGCAGGTTTATGTCTCGGAAAAGGGGGCGGTAAGCCTAAAAAGGATGTGAACCTATGGTTAAAAGGAATGCTTCCTTACGTCTAAACAGATTTTTTTTCCAAATAGGTCAATTAGTCTGAAGACAGTTGTAGGCAAACCAATTGAGAACTATTTTTTTTTGGAAATGGCATTCGGGTTTTTAACTTATCTATGATTCATTTTGCTCAGTTGTGTTAGACTCTTCTAGTGTGGTGATACTCTCAAGTGAAAGGACAACACAGGACGAACACAACACTTAATTAAAACCACCCATGCCCTGGGCCGGACTCGGATCGGCGACCCCTGACACGCGAAGCCAGCTCGCTAGCCCCTCGCTGCCGAGGCCGGCACATTGAGAAAATCGTATACAGCAACATCAGCATTATGTTACGTCACGGCTTCCAGCATATCTGCTCGTGAAGTTCAGTTGCGGAATCTCGGAGGATCTTTTATGATACGACTATCTAGGATAACAAATCATTTTTTGAGTAATTGAAATTAATATCGGATATAGAAACATGGCCTGATTATATCTCTGACTAATAAAACAATAAGTTCAATTTAATCATTGAAAATGCGAGGCTAAAATCACAATACTGACGTGCTCGCGGTATTGATACTGTCCTGCGCGGATACACCGAGCGTGGTGGCGTCGCGTTCTGGAAGACGCGGGTTCGAATCCCCGTCCGGGCATTCAGATTTGGCTTTTCCATGGTTTCCCCAAATCACTCCAGGCGAATGCCGGGACGCTTCCTTCAAAAAGGCCATGGCCAAATTCCTTCCCGTACCTTGTCCCCGATCCCATCCCGCCTCTAATGGCCTTAGCCGTCGACGAGGCGTAAATCAGTAAAAAAAAAAACACAAAAAAAAACGCCCTTACAGTTGTCAGTGATCTCGTGGTTTAGCAGCGGCTAAGTCGATCTCCACGAATATCGGATTAGTGGATACTGGCGTCGCCATCGTACAATTTTTTGCTGAGTTTCGTGAGGACAAGTAGCTCTCGTTAGGACTCCAGTATCAACTCTCACTAGAACATAACGCAGCAGCTATAATTCACTCTCGTCGAAAGACCAGTAGTAATCGAAATTCAGAAATAAACTTCTGCAGTTGATAGCAGTCTAGTCTCTTGTTCACAGCCTGTTATATATGTCGCGCACCAGGCATGTAACAGTAAGGCCTTGCGATAGTGGTGTGGGTGTTCCGCACTCGGCTTGTTTTGTCAGCAAAGAATTTCGCAGAATCCCTATCCGAGCGGCCGCTCACAAGGAGAACAAAGAGTCTTCTCTCGCATAGTCGCCCACGCTAGGGGAAATCTACGAAAACCCTCGGTCCGACGCGCTTCACAGTGGAGCCACCAGCAGCTTCAACAATCTCGAGACGTTTCGAGCGTCCGTGATCTGCTTGAGAGGTGATTGGTTGAATACCTGGATGTCTGGAGGGAGTTGTCGGTACAGGGATTAGTTCAGCAGTGATCGAAGACGCCAGGTCTCATGAGGCAATGATCCAATGGATATCAGTCTCTCGACTAGTTTGACGCAATTCTTCATCTAATTGGAGAAGATTATACGGCCTCGAGATATCCTTTACGTCATCAATGTAGTGCCTTACCGTTGCCTCCTAGTAGTGGGATAAGGGGCGTGCGCCGCCATCTTGGATTTTCCCCCTCCCCCTCCCCCCGCCGCGCACGTGCCGCCAGACCACCCACGTCGCGCAGGTGTTCGCCTGGCCACTTCTTAACCTAAATTACAGGTCATAAATCGTATTCTAATGAGTGTCGTGTGACCAAATCGTCTAAATGGCTTTATTATTTATTTTTTTAAACCTCAATTACGGTACAATATTCACTTTAGTATTACATTCTTGTGGTGTGACGTATCGAAGGCGGGCCGGCGCCAACTTGCGGTCAGTTTGTGGTCATTCCCGCCCCCCTACCCCTCCCCGCCGCGCACGTGCCGCGCAGGTGTTCGCCTCAGATCATAAATGGGAATAATATGCTAATGAGGCTACGCGGCGGGTTAAAATTTATTCACAAATTCGCCTATTCCTCTTAGGCAGGTGGTCGTGGGTTCAAAGTTCTAAAACATATAAATTAAGATTTAATCTTTAAATAGTGTTACGACATATCAATTTACAAGTAATTTTTCTACCAAGTGCAGAGAAATTTATTCTATGAGAATCTGTCGAGCCGTTTTCGAGATACTAGTTTTAACGTTATATGATGTTGAATAAGCCGCCCGCCCGCTGACTTGAATGAATTTCATATACCCCGCAGCCAGCAGGCCACCCCAACCCTACCTGCAGCCGCAATGTATTATACTGTTTGGGCCCGCACGAAAAAAAAAAAAAAAATCCCATCGACCGCCATTAATTTCTTTGTCCGCCCATCTGTTTTGAGAGGTGTCCTCCTAACAAAACGTTCTTAGGTGCCGCCACCCCTTCATGATATAATAATTGTAGATTGCACTTGAATTCAGAGTACAGATACATTATTTTTTATTCGTTGAATACGAAATAACGATAATTTCCAACATGAATACGACAAAAACATTCTGAAAGCTGTGAACATTTCAACGACTGGGCAAATAAATCTGGTATTTCAGATAGTGTACTAAGTACCTAGGTTATATTCCAAACATCGCCACAGTATGTGTGGAGTAAGAACAAACGACATTATTGATACTGGCTGGTACTGTGAGTAAGCATTCAGCCACGGCCTTTTGAAGGAATCATCCCGGTATTCTCCTGGAGTAATTTCGAAACCATGGAAAACCGAAATCCGTATAGCCGGAAGAGGATTCGAATCTTGCGTCCTCCCGAATGAGAGGCCAGAGCGTTACCTCTCACCCACCACGATCTGTCACAGAATTCTCACATTTACTCAATAAAGAGGGCGACGGCTGCAGAAAAACCTAATTAACCCACAGAAAGACTTGGGATATCAGCATCGAAGGGGTCAGAACCGGGAAAAAGCGTTAATAAGCTGACTCTGCCGAAATGAATTTGCTTCTCCCTGCCATGTGTGCTCCATTTCTTGCTGCAAAAACATGTATACCGGTATAGTTAAAAAAAAAAAAAAAAAAAAAAAAAAAAAAAAAAAAAAAAAATCCAATACTGTACATATTTAAAAAAAAAAAAAAAAAATTTATGGAAAGTTGAAATTTATTCACAAATTCATCGATTTAGTAAAAAGAAATTGTATTATCACATGATCGAAATGCAGTCTCATATTCGCCTATTCCTCTTAGGCAGGTGGTCATGGGTTCAAAGTTCTAAAACATGTAAAGCAAGATTTAATCTTTAAATAGTGTTGCGACATATCAATTTACAAGTAAATTATCTGGCAATAACAGAGAAATTCACCCCCAAAAAATTCGGTTCGCTTATTTCCGAGATACGAAATATTATTGTTTAGAGCTATTTACTGCTCTCCAGACGGAATCCTCCGCACCCATACCTTGAATGTATTATCCTTTCACTGGAGCCGGCGGCAGGCATAGCAGAAGCCGACCGACACCACATAAAAAAAAGCAGTCGCATCTGCCCCCGCAGCAGAGAGAGGGTGGGGAAAAAAAAAAACAGAAAAAAACACATCCTCCAAGAAACACGATACCTTACGCCAGACGTTTTAAAAAAAATCGCGTTGTCTAATTCATATGTATACCATCTGGAGTGTAATGTACGCTGTCCCACGATCACGTTTTTTCGAACTGTTATAAACTTTACGTTACTAATAATCAATTTTTTTTGTACATGTGTTTATAATTAGCTGTTTACAATTATAGTACCCTACCGATAGAAATTCTATGATAATCAGATTTTCGTCGATTCCACTTACAGAAGTGAATAGCACGGTTCGATTGCAGAGATTTCAAGAGTCAGAAGACTGTTTTTTTTTTTTCTATGTTTCGTCGCATAATCTAACATACTTAAGAGGTGTGTACAAATTTTAAAATATAATGTGAATTCGGCATAAGAAGTACAAGCGCATCCAGGCAAGAGTTCAGATTTAGTAACTAACAGGTGTGGTAATTTATGGTGCATTAACTAACAGGAAGCGCTATTTGTCGGGATTGTCTCTTTTCAGAGTTATTGCTTGTATGCATGTATGAATATCTAGCCTGGAGTGTAAGTTTTTAAAGCAAGATAATGAATAAGCAGTTGTTGGAGATGTATGTTATATTGAATGCGTAGAGACGGCTTGCTTATCACAACATGAACAAAGTCATTTCACAACAAGGGAATTTAGAGTAATATCTCCTGCACAAACCAGTCTAAAAACTTTACGAGACAAAGTTTTATATTCGTGCTGTAAGTATCTACCAAGATTACTAGGACATTTGGTGTTTGCTGCATAATCTTAACTATATTGATAAATATTTTCTTACCTCAACGACATATCGAGTCTTCTTCTTCTTAACGATCACGCTGAAGTTAGTAAGATCAGTTCCTAAGGTGATCGCTAAGAACAGTTTCAGAAAGGGTGGCAATAATATGCGAATGTTTACCATAAATTAAGTGAAATAACATTACTACTAACAGAAAAAAAAACTTATATCGTTGATTGTACAAGTGGTTTAGAGAAGGAAAATTAGTCATGGTTCATAGAAATCAGACACATTTATAACAAGTGGTGAAAAAATAATAATTTTATTTTGCAATATGATACACTTGGCAGCAAATATCACTTAAGGGGTTAGGTGTACCCACCCCCCTTAAACATACAGATTATTAATCACTACTCTGAGTCCTCTCTCGTATTTGGACATATATATATATTCACAACTGAAATATGATACACTTGGCAGCAAATATCACTTAAGGGGTTAGGTGTACCCACCCCCTTAAACATACAGATTATTAATCACTACTCTGAGTCCTCTCTCGTATTTGGACATATATATATATTCACAACTGAAATATGATACACTTGGCAGCAAATATCACTTAAGGGGTTAGGTGTACCCACCCCCTTAAACATACAGATTATTAATCACTACTCTGAGTCCTCTCTCGTATTTGGACATATATATATATTCACAACTGAAATATGATACACTTGGCACCAAATATCACTTAAGGGGTTAGGTGTACCCACCCCCTTAAACATACAGATTATTAATCACTACTGGAGCCGTCGCTCGTATTTGGACATAGATAATCACAACTGAAGAGTGATCTTCTACCACACTCTTGGCACCAGATGTCGCTATCACAAAAGATATGGCTGGGTATTACCCCGCCTGTAAGATCACTTTCACCGTATATTTCTAGTTGTAAATCGCTAATGTCGTATATTTCCATAAGCGCACTGTCATTGTTTATTACATCTATGCATGGTCCGCAAATACTGACGGCGGTATTATTGTTTTTTTTATGTTTTTTGCCACATAATATGTCGATCTGACTTTAAATATATTGTCATCCTTATTACACTGGGTATTCACTAGAAAAAATAGAATATAGGAATCACTAAAACGTGTGTACAGGTCACACGTTAAAGGTTCCATCGAATTAATCGCCCGCTGAACTCTGGTAAAATTGGTAATGTAGTGGCCATGTCTATTCGTGTATGAATAAGGGTTGCTATCATATTTGAATAGCAACCCCTGCCATTTCGATCTTACGAACAGTTCATGACCAATATTCGTTATTATGGTTGGTAGCCCAAGAGAATAAATATCTGACGCACGCTGCAAGCGTCCACATACGTCCATCAGGGCCGTATATTCCAACGTGGGCACGTTCACAGGAGGCAAAACTGGAGCCTGCGGTCCTGCCATTTCTTTCTTTTTTCTACAAAAAAAGAAAAATTTTTTTTTTAAAAAATAAGTACACTTAGCTATATGCTCGTAGATAACTGCACACACACACATACATACACACACACACACACACACACACACACACACACACATATAGATATATATATATATATGATCAAAACAAAATTATTTCGAGGAAATTTGAGCGTCAACTTACCTCAAGTCGTGATGGATATCAACACACAACAGCACACACACAATAAAATTCGTCCAAAAATATCAGCTCCTGCAACACTCAATGCCTGTCGAGAACACGATTATTTTTAGAAGATCCAGCGTCTTTTTATAAGCCGTAGCACCCACGTCGCGCACGCCCCCCCTCCCCACATCTCGTGCATGTTAAAACGGAGAGAGGGTAAATGGAGAACTTTTAGGTATTTTTTAGAGCAGTCAAAGAAACGCAAGATATTTTTCTCACGCATATTTATAACAGGGGTAATAATTTTTCACCCTTTCGCCCGGCCTCCGCATTAAACAATCTAACCTTCAGCGAGCGAGGCAGTTCACATATAAATCAACTCAACACCCGTTTCCTAACACATTAATTTTCGTTTTTAATAGGAGACGGGGGATTTCAAACGTGCTTCCTCAGGAATTCCCATCCACGATGCTCGGTGGTTAAACCTTTACTAGCTCGTACTCGCGATGTAAATTTCATCCATGAATGAACTCATTGATCGACATAACAATTACACGACATGCATACGAAATTCACATCCATGAAGGCCGAAATCTGTACAAATTTTCCGTCTGGTGGAAAAATCCACCACTATCTATCACTAGGTAGGTGAGACTTATTTTAAAATCTAGTTAATGTTATATTGCCTGTTAGATAACGTAAGCTAACACGTAACATGCTAGCATCATACCCAGAACGCTATTTTTCTTTTTTCAATTCACTTCACTAAAAAGTCACAATTTACATCTGCATGCATTACACAGCAAAGTGGCATCTTTTATGAAGTGTATTCATCACTGAAATGGCCTAAAGAAAAAGCGCGATATCTGTGTAAATTGCGTGTTCGGCTGATAAAGCAGTCTCCAGGAAGAAGAAAAAGGATGGTAACTGGACAGATGTGTGCATCACAGATCTCTCAGTAGACACATGAGCCGTCATAACTTAAAACGATCCCTTGGGCCAAGCGTTTTAAAATCGCATTTATTCATTCATACTGAAAATACGCTTATAATAAAAAGTGCAGTACCAATTCTATCATGTTAGGAAATCTATGTGATGCATATTTTCCACACATACCACCTTTCCATCATGGTAGTGTGCGCATGGGATTGAAACAACAAATATGAGCATCATAGCACTGAATGTATACGATCCAAGGCGCTAACAGAACGTATGAGACACATTAACACACAAGACATAGCTAAAACCGCTATCATCAGTAAATTTACAAACCTACATAAATTTAATTAAACTCCTGTGAATATAGGATGTGTGACATTTTGGGGTAAGTTAGGTTAGTACACTATATCTTAACAATAACTCAGTTTTCCGTAGCTTGGCACATTGAGTATGACTAACTTAAATCTCGATCGGAGTGTTACAGTTATGCACACGATTTACTCAATATCGCTTGTGAAACGTATACTTCATCTAATGGATGACAACTGGAGAGACGTGTGCATCACAGACTTCAATGTTATCAATTGCCTAACCATCAGTAGACATACAAGCCGGCATAACTTACATTATGTTATGGTAAGTTCAGGTCAGCTGCGCTGGATAAATGTTGCATTGTGTTAACAAGCGAGCTTGGTGTACAGTCAATTGTTCTGTTTGGCCAAAGTCGCAAGTGCTGTAGATATGTGCTGCACCAATTCGAAAACTACAGCACTATCATGAAGGTGGAATAAGTTAGCGTAAGTTCAGGTTAATTCTTATTTTCCATAAATTCGGAGTGTATGTGAAGAGATAACTTTATAGATATATATATATATATATATATAATGAGGGTGGGATGCACTTAAGAAACCATGACACCCTTGCACTAATTGAGGTTATTGAGATTAACCCTAGTTTTGGACTAAAAAAACCATGAAACCCTTACAGTTATTGAGGTTATTGTAGATAATTTAGGTTAGGCAGGCTCAGCATGTTACGTGTTAGCTTAGATTAACGCGCGTTAATCTAAGCTAACACGTAACATGCCTAACCTAAATTATCTACAATAACCTCAATAACTGTAAGGGTTTCATGGTTTTTTTAGTCCAAAACTAGGGTTAATCTCAATAACCTCAATTAGTGCAAGGGTGTCATGGTTTCTTAAGTGCATCCCACCCTCATTATATATATATATATATATATATATATATATAAAGTTATCTCTTCACATACACTCCGAATTTATGGAAAATAAGAATTAACCTGAACTTACGCTAACTTATTCCACCTTCATGATAGTGCTGTAGTTTTCGAATTGGTGCAGCACATATCTACAGCACTTGCGACTTTGGCCAAACAGAGCAATTGACTGTACACCAAGCTCGCTTGTTAACACAATGCAACATTTTATCCAGCGCAGCTGACCTGAACTTACCATAACATAATGTAAGTTATGCCGGCTTGTATGTCTACTGATGGTTAGGCAATTGATAACATTGAAGTCTGTGATGCACACGTCTCTCCAGTTGTCATCCATTAGATGAAGTATACGTTTCACAAGCGATATTGAGTAAATCGTGTGCATAACTGTAACACTCCGATCGAGATTTAAGTTAGTCATACTCAATGTGCCAAGCTACGGAAAACTGAGTTATTGTTAAGATATAGTGTACTAACCTAACTTACCCCAAAATGTCACACATCCTATATTCACAGGAGTTTAATTAAATTTATGTAGGTTTGTAAATTTACTGATGATAGCGGTTTTTGTGTGTTAATGTGTCTCATACGTTCTGTTAGCGCCTTGGATCGTATACATTCAGTGCTATGATGCTCATATTTGTTGTTTCAATCCCATGCGCACACTACCATGATGGAAAGGTGGTATGTGTGGAAAATATGCATCACATAGATTTCCTAACATGATAGAATTGGTACTGCACTTTTTTATTATAAGCGTATTTTCAGTATGAATGAATAAATGCGATTTTAAAACGCTTGGCCCAAGGGATCGTTTTAAGTTATGACGGCTCATGTGTCTACTGAGAGATCTGTGATGCACACATCTGTCCAGTTACCATCCTTTTTCTTCTTCCTGGAGACTGCTTTATCAGCCGAACACGCAATTTACACAGATATCGCGCTTTTTCTTTAGGCCATTTCAGTGATGAATACACTTCATAAAAGATGCCACTTTGCTGTGTAATGCATGCAGATGTAAATTGTGACTTTTTAGTGAAGTGAATTGAAAAAAGAAAAATAGCGTTCTGGGTATGATGCTAGCATGTTACGTGTTAGCTTACGTTATCTAACAGGCAATATAACATTAACTAGATTTTAAAATAAGTCTCACCTACCTAGTGATAGATAGTGGTGGATTTTTCCACCAGACGGAAAATTTGTACAGATTTCGGCCTTCATGGATGTGAATTTCGTATACATGTCGTGTAATTGTTATGTCGATCAATGAGTTCATTCATGGATGAAATTTACATCGCGAGTACGAGCTAGTAAAGGTTTAACCACCGAGCATCGTGGATGGGAATTCCTGAGGAAGCACGTTTGAAATCCCCCGTCTCCTATTAAAAAACGAAAATTAATGTGTTAGGAACGGGTGTTGAGTTGATTTATATGTGAACTACCTCGCTCGCTGAAGGTTAGATTGTTTAATGCGGAGGCGGGGCGAAAGGGTGAAAAATTATTACCCCTGTTATAAAATATGCGTGAGAAAAATATCTTGCGTTTCTTTGACTGCTCTAAAAAATACCTAAAAGTTCTCCATTTACCCCTCTCTCCGTTTTTATACATGCACGAGATGTGGGGAGGGGGCGTGCGCGACGTGGGTGCTACGGCTTATAAAAAGACGCTGGATCTTCTAAAATAATCGTGTTCTCGACAGGCATTGAGTGTTGCAGGAGCTGATATTTTTGGACGAATTTTATTGTGTGTGTGTGTGCTGTTGTGTGTTGATATCCATCACGACTTGAGGTAAGTTGACGCTCAAATTTCCTCGAAATAATTTTGTTTTGATCATATATATATATATATATATATATATGTGTGTGTGTGTGTGTGTGTGTGTGTGTGTGTGTGTGTGTGTATGTATATGTGTGTGTGCAGTTATCTACGAGCATATAGCTAAGTGTACTTATTTTTTTTAAAAAAATTTTTTCTTTTTTTGTAGAAAAAAGAAAAAAATGGCAGGACCGCTCCAGTTTTGCCTCCTGTGAACGTGCCCACGTTGGAATATACGGCCCTGATGGACGTATGTGGACGCTTGCAGCGTGCGTCAGATATTTATTCTCTTGGGCTACCAACCATAATAACGAATATTGGTCATGAACTGTTCGTAAGATCGAAATGGCAGGGGTTGCTATCAAATATGAATAGCAACCCTTATTCATACACGAATAGACATGGCCACTACATTACCAATTTTACTAGAGTTCAGCGGGCGATTAATTCGATGGAACCTTTAACGTGTGACCTGTACACACGTTTTAGTGATTCCTATATTCTATTTTTTCTAGTGAATACCCAGTGTAATAAGGATGACAATATATTTAAAGTCAGATCGACATATTATGTGGCAAAAAACATAAAAAACAATAATACCGCCGTCAGTATTTGCGGACCATGCATAGATGTAATAAACAATGACAGTGCGCTTATGGAAATATACGACATTAGCGATTTACAACTAGAAATATACGGTGAAAGTGATCTTATAGGCGGGGTAATACCCAGCCATATCTTTTGTGATAGCGACATCTGGTGCCAAGAGTGTGGTAGAAGATCACTCTTCAGTTGTGATTATCTATGTCCAAATACGAGCGACGGCTCCAGTAGTGATTAATAATCTGTATGTTTAAGGGGGTGGGTACACCTAACCCCTTAAGTGATATTTGGTGCCAAGTGTATCATATTTCAGTTGTGAATATATATATATATGTCCAAATACGAGAGAGGACTCAGAGTAGTGATTAATAATCTGTATGTTTAAGGGGGTGGGTACACCTAACCCCTTAAGTGATATTTGCTGCCAAGTGTATCATATTTCAGTTGTGTATATATATATATGTCCAAATACGAGAGAGGACTCAGAGTAGTGATTAATAATCTGTATGTTTAAGGGGGGTGGGTACACCTAACCCCTTAAGTGATATTTGCTGCCAAGTGTATCATATTGCAAAATAAAATTATTATTTTTTCACCACTTGTTATAAATGTGTCTGATTTCTATGAACCATGACTAATTTTCCTTCTCTAAACCACTTGTACAATCAACGATATAAGTTTTTTTTTCTGTTAGTAGTAATGTTATTTCACTTAATTTATGGTAAACATTCGCATATTATTGCCACCCTTTCTGA
The DNA here is from genome assembly GCA_031002005.1 of Vandiemenella viatica. Taxonomy (NCBI): domain Eukaryota; kingdom Metazoa; phylum Arthropoda; class Insecta; order Orthoptera; family Morabidae; genus Vandiemenella; species Vandiemenella viatica. The sequence goes on from JARYHS010009186.1 coordinate 259,148,069, forward strand.
AACTGTTCTTAGCGATCACCTTAGGAACTGATCTTACTAACTTCAGCGTGGTGACTTCATGATCGTTAAGAAGAAGAAGACTCGATATGTCGTTGAGGTAAGAAAATATTTATCAATATAGTTAAGATTATGCAGCAAACACCAAATGTCCTAGTAATCTTGGTAGATACTTACAGCACGAATATAAAACTTTGTCTCGTAAAGTTTTTAGACTGGTTTGTGCAGGAGATATTACTCTAACTTCCTTGTTGTGAAATGACTTTGTTCATGTTGTGATAAGCAAGCCGTCTCTACGCATTCAATATAACATACATCTCCAACAACTGCTTATTCATTATCTTGCTTTAAAAACTTACACTCCAGGCTAGATATTCACACATGCATACACGCAATAACTCTGAAAAGAGACAATCCCGACAAATAGCGCTTCCTGTTAGTTAATGCACCATAAATTACCACACCTGTTAGTTACTAAATCTGAACTCTTGCCTGGATGCGCTTGTACTTCTTATGCCGAATTCACATTATATTTTAAAATTTGTACACACCTCTTAAGTATGTTAGATTATGCGACGAAACATAGAAAAAACAGTCTTCTGACTCTTTAAATCTCTGCAATCGAACCGTGCTATTCACTTCTGTAAGTGGAATCGACGAAAATCTGATTATCATAGAATTTCTATCGGTAGGGTACTATAATTGTAAACAGCTAATTATAAACACATGTACAAAAAAAATTGATTATTAGTAACGTAAAGTTTATAACAGTTCGAAAAAACGTGATCGTGGGACAGCGTACATTACACTCCAGATGGTATACATATGAATTAGACAACGCGATTTTTTAAAAACGTCTGGCGTAAGGTATCGTGTTTCTTGGAGGATGTGTTTTTTTCTGTTTTTTTTTCCCCCACCCTCTCTCTGCTGCGGGGGCAGATGCGACTGCTTTTTTTATGTGGTGTCGGTCGGCTTCTGCTATGCCTGCCGCCGGCTCCAGTGAAAGGATAATACATTCAAGGTATGGGTGCGGAGGATTCCGTCTGGAGAGCAGTAAATAGCTCTAAACAATAATATTTCGTATCTCGGAAATAAGCGAACCGAATTTTTTGGGGTGAATTTCTCTGTTATTGCCAGATAATTTACTTGTAATTGATATGTCGCAACACTATTTAAAGATTAAATCTTGCTTTACATGTTTTAGAACTTTGAACCCATGACCACCTGCCTAAGAGGAATAGGCGAATATGAGACTGCATTTCGATCATGTGATAATACAATTTCTTTTTACTAAATCGATGAATTTGTGAATAAATTTCAACATAAATTTTTTTTTTTTTTTTGTTAAATATGTACAGTATTGGATTTTTTTTTTTTTTTTTTTTTTTTAACTATACCGGTATACATGTTTTTGCAGCAAGAAATGGAGCACACATGGCAGGGAGAAGCAAATTCATTTCGGCAGAGTCAGCTTATTAACGCTTTTTCCCGGTTCTGACCCCTTCGATGCTGATATCCCAAGTCTTTCTGTGGGTTAATTAGGTTTTTCTGCAGCCGTCGCCCTCTTTATTGAGTAAATGTGAGAATTCTGTGACAGATCGTGGTGGGTGAGAGGTAACGCTCTGGCCTCTCATTCGGGAGGACGCAAGATTCGAATCCTCTTCCGGCTATACGGATTTCGGTTTTCCATGGTTTCCGAAATTACTCCAGGAGAATACCGGGATGATTCCTTCAAAAGGCCGTGGCTGAATGCTTACTCACAGTACCAGCCAGTATCAATAATGTCGTTTGTTCTTACTCCACACATACTGTGGCGATGTTTGGGAATATAACCTAGGTACTTAGTACACTATCTGAAATACCAGATTTATTTGCCCAGTCGTTGAAATGTTCACAGCTTTCAGAATGTTTTTGTCGTATTCATGTTGGAAATTATCAAGGATTTCGTTATTTCGTATTCAACGAATAAAAAATAATGTATCTGTACTCTGAATTCAAGTGCAATCTACAATTATTATATCATGAAGGGGTGGCGACACCTAAGAACGTTTTGTTAGGAGGACACCTCTCAAAACAGATGGGGCGGACAAAGAAATTAATGGCGGTCGATGGGATTTTTTTTTTTTTCGTGCGGGCCCAAACAGTATAATACATTGCGGCTGCAGGTAGGGTTGGGGTGGCCTGCTGGCTGCGGGGTATATGAAATTCATTCAAGTCAGCGGGCGGGCGGCTTATTCAACATCATATAACGTTAAAACTAGTATCTCGAAAACGGCTCGACAGATTCTCATAGAATAAATTTCTCTGCACTTGGTAGAAAAATTACTTGTAAATTGATATGTCGTAACACTATTTAAAGATTAAATCTTAATTTATATGTTTTAGAACTTTGAACCCACGACCACCTGCCTAAGAGGAATAGGCGAATTTGTGAATAAATTTTAACCCGCCGCGTAGCCTCATTAGCATATTATTCCCATTTATGATCTGAGGCGAACACCTGCGCGGCACGTGCGCGGCGGGGAGGGGTAGGGGGGCGGGAATGACCACAAACTGACCGCAAGTTGGCGCCGGCCCGCCTTCGATACGTCACACCACAAGAATGTAATACTAAAGTGAATATTGTACCGTAATTGAGGTTTAAAAAAATAAATAATAAAGCCATTTAGACGATTTGGTCACACGACACTCATTAGAATACGATTTATGACCTGTAACTTAGGTTAAGAAGTGGCCAGGCGAACACCTGCGCGACGTGGGTGGTCTGGCGGCACGTGCGCGGCGGGGGGAGGGGGAGGGGGAAAATCCAAGATGGCGGCGCACGCCCCTTATCCCACTACTCCTCCTACATCCCCGTGCCGTTCCCCATTTCCGATTCATCCTCCTTCAACCCCAAGCGCAAGAAGGGTGCCCCTGTATCACTCGTTGCCCTTTCAGGAGACCGTTGGCATGCAGTGGGATGACTCCTTACGCTGGGTATCATTCATTCACCAGAGCCATGTCCGAGCAGACTGGGTGCACCATGTGAAGGAGAGGTTCACATTTAGTTGGAAGAGGCGAATATAGTCTCTCCCGAACCTTTTCACCGAATGAAGCTGAGAGTTGGAGGGAAGTAGAGGCATGCTGGAGGAAAAAAAGCGGTTGTGTGGGTGAGGACATACGAAGTTATGTTTTCAGAAGCCTGGCACTTTTGAAAAACTTGCGCAATCTTATATTTATTATGTTCAGTACATATTAAAAAAAAAAAACTCTTAGTGATGGTAGACTGTTGTTTGTCTGTGACGCACGGATGAATTCGAATCTACACATGAATGTACAGCTGGTCTCCCTGAAAGCTCCACTCGTAATGCTGCTGATGTTGTCAGATGAAGAAGGAGACCATTCCAAGGGTTTGAATTCCTTACAGTCATCCGTGGGGCCCTGTGGAGTTCACATATGCAGGGCCGTTGTATTCTGTACTGAGAACTTCGTTGAGGTATTCAACATATTACACACGCGTCTCCACACGGGAGGAATAAACACGTGCTCAACAGCTTCAGAAACGGGGAAATCCTTAGATCATTAGTTCGCAGTGGCGTGGGCAGTTGAAGGCACGTCGCCACATATGGGCTTTTCACCTCGTCGACGTCGATCTGAGTAGCGCCGACAGAAATCATGTCGTGTTTGATTATTATCAGCTTCACTTCAAAATATATACTTTCACTTTACGTGGATTTTTGTTGAATTCCTTTCAGTGTTTGAGGCAAATTGTTCTGCAACTACATCGAAAACTTCCGCTAGAAAGATCTCTTGCTCAGTTTCCATTTCAAGATATTTCGTTGTTAATTATTTGGTGATAAACTACAGCTTGCATCGTGTTACTTTGGTGAAAGGTACAAACTTCTATTCCAGTTACGAACACAATTACTCGCTAATACACTATCTGCCAAACTGACGGCAGCAAAGATTCAATTGTGTAATAGCTTCGTGGAGTCTCCTACATCAAAATACTCAGGTCAGCAGCCACAGCGTGTACTTGTTTTCTGCACGGCCACTATGCTTCTCGATACAATTGCCCTCTGTAATTCACCCTCAGCTGCAGAAGTCACGTGATCCCCAGGGTCTGCCATAATGCGACAGTTGTGTGGACGCGATATTTCAACAGAGGGGAAAGATTAACACGATGTCCTACCAGCCAATAACAGCGTACACGCACTTTTCGTCTCCTCTATTTCAGCTTCTAACTGAACTAGGAGATCATAGCAACAGGCACTCATGCTTGTCTTCACTCCGTAGAGATTAGTCTAGCAGGATTTTTCGTGAAAACGGGCAGCATTCTCTAGGTAACTAATGTTAGAAGTTCAGCTTTTTTTTGGGGGGGGGGGTGGTACCTCTGATATAAAGATTGATCCAGTATCCATCCGCTACGGCAGTGGCTTTAACATCTGCAGCGCTGCTTTGGCCCAAGTAAAGGGGTGACCAATTGCGTACCCCCATGTTACGTCTGGTCCCCCACTAACACCTGTTGCAGACGTGATGGTAGTCCATCGTTTACAGACATGAAGGGAGTTATTGGCCATATCCTTTCCATCCAGGGCATGCGAACAGTATCGAAGTGCCGTACCTACTTCAATATCATACACCAACCCACTACTTTCATCTCATTGTGGAACTGCTTTTCCCATTTCCTCACAGGAGCTAAGAGACTCGGTTTTGTCAATCATGGCGTTTTCATATATAAAAAGAAAATAAAAAGACATGGAACGTAAGTCTGAAATTACTGCGAAAGACCCAATGCGTGATGACAAACATCCGCCTCTTTACAGCGCGTTCATCGTGGTTTGTGGATTCCTCTTCCATCTGTGACGGTCTCTTCAGTATTTCTCGGCTAGTATGTGTCTTCCTTGGCCTCTTCTTCTCTCTGGCCCTGATTCATCCATCTTGTCCATGGTCTTCCAATAAGTCTTCTGCCTTTCTCTTTACTAAATAGTGCTAATTTCGCCATTCTTCCCTCTATTATTCTCAAGAAATGTCGCAATAGTTTTTCTTCTGAATTTCTTCTAATGCGTCCAAAAAAATTTTTTTTATGTTTTGATTTGTGATGCTATTCTTCGAGGTGACGTTTTCTATACCGTTGAGGAACCACACGTTTATACCTTGCTTAAGTCCTTGTTCCTTGTGTCTATGACAAGCAGTATTATATATCAGTATGTCTGTCAGAGCTTTGTTTTGTATATTCAGGCAAATACTTTCCAAACTCGTTCTACAGTTACATTTCCCTTCAGTAAGGAAACAAGTTTTGCCAACTGAACATATAAGGAAACACCTCATGTCTGTTGTCCGTTTGAATTGAGCTTGAGTAGTTCTTGTTCAACCTGTTTTTTGTTTCTTTGAGTTAATGGTAAGGGAGCGTCCATAAACCACGTAGCTCCATTTTGGCCTCCTGTAAACCCCACCCCCAATGCCTGACGTGGCTTTTGCCTCTCCCCCCCCCCGCCCCCCTCTGAGTGGCACGTAGATTTTTTTCTCTTATTGATTACAGAAGGCACTTTTTACTGTTTTCTCTTGTCAGACTATCGTAAATTACATACAGGGATAATTAAATAACGGAAATAAATATTGATATACTGTTGTGTCATCTCTACGTCATTTTAACCGTGACCAATAATATGAATGAAAAGCTACGTGGCTTGGCTTCGAATATTCCCCCCCCCCCCCCCCAAACGTAACCCAGCGTTAGCTTTCCACCAAACCCCTACTCCCCCATAGACCTAGCCACGTAGTTTATGGACGCTCCCTAATAAACGATGTCCGCGGATTGATATTGACGTTACCAGCTTGTGTAAAAGATAATCGTTGGCTCTGAGACAAAGAAAAGTAGCATGCATTGAATAGCAGTAAAAAATGAGATCGGACAAGAAAGAATTTGTAGGATTAAGAAATGAATATGAAAAGGTTTTTTGTTTGGTTTATAATTTGAATTTAGAGAAAGTAATTGTATAATACATGGTTTATTGGCCATCTTTCCGCATTTGCTTAGCAATAAATTTTAAATGAAAAATCCGTCTTTTAGCAACTGTTTTTTTTTATTATCTCTCAGACGCGTTTCGCCTCCTCTGAATGGGGCATCATCAGTGACTGTGAATGTATACACGTGTTGTTAATACAAAGTTTACACACATTACTATATACAATTAAATATTTACAACGTACATTCTACTTACGAATTTTTGGTTATGACAATTACATGTTGATCAGGAACAGCTCTCCTTGCGGATTTTTCATTTAAAATTTATTGTAATTGTATAACGTGGAGTGGAAATTATTAGAAGAGTAATACAGTTAAATAAAAGAAATTGCTGTTTATAAAGGCACGTATGAATTTCTTACATTTAATGTAACTAGCAATATTATTACAAACATTGTGAATTTCTGAAAAATGCAACACCTGGAGGAAAATATATCAGCAATGATTGTGAAATAATTCTTACTGGAAAACCACTTAAAACAAGAATTGCGAGTACTAAGCTGTGTAATTTCTTTCGGTTTCTTATCACCTCAATACCGACAACGGGACACTTTGGAAGTGGAGGGCGGTTGGCTGGCGTCGTTAATCCGGCACTGGATCAGAGGCCTCGCGAAGTGGCGGGTCTGCCAGCGTCAGCACTGCGACACTGAGGCAGGACCGTGCCGGCGGACACATCAACCACGTGCTCTTGACCGTCGAGCGTCAATGCCTCGGGATTCAAGGTATTCGAGATACCTATGTGACAGCTTGTCTCGGCACGAATCTTTCATTTATTTGGGCTTTAATAATAACCTGTCACTCACTACGGGCTACAGTCTTTTTTTCCCCCGTCGATGTCGAGATCATTAGAGTCGAGTTTTGAGGTAACTATCCCGGAATTGACCTGGAGTGATTTCTGATAACCATTCAAAACCGAAATCTAGGATGGCCGGATAGGAATTCGGACGTGAATGGGAGGCCAGAGCGTTACCGCTCACTAACCACGCTGTCGTCACAATCGCCCTCTTTCCAGACTCCTTGAAGCGTCATATTGTGGCAGTGTCAAGTGGGGGGCACCATCCACAATACCTACTGTTAATAATCGACGTCACCACTACATCTACATCGTGGGTGAGCGGTGACTCTCTGGCTTCGCATTCGGAAAGACGTCGGCTCGAATCCCCGTTCGGGCACCCAGATTTGGGTTTCTCCAAATCACTCCAGGCGAATGCCGGGATGCTTCCTTCAAAAGGCCATTCCCGAATTCCTTCCCGTTCCTATTCCCCAGTCCTTTCCCGCCTCTAATGACTTCGACGTCGACGAGGCGTAAGGGCCGTAAAAGAAATTGTAGAGCTGGGAAGCTACTGTCCAGCAGGTCAGTGCTAAACCTGCGGACGGCTTTATTCCTTCCCGCCCCGTGAGTCACTTTCTGAACATGTCTCGGAAACAGTCGCTCGGCATTGGTCCGCTGGCGGCACCAATCAACGAGCAATGCACACAGTTCCCAAGCACATTATCCAGCGCATCTTCGATACATTACATCGAAGCTAATTCAGAAATCTACTGACCATTGTCAGGTCACAATGTATTTTCTCTATAAAAAAGTTTAGCTAGTCGAATAGAGTTGGTGATGAAAATTTCGTTGACACAATGGGGCTGCTTCCCCCAAATGATTATGTTCTGTCTTTATTTGACATCACTTTTATCTGCATTAAATGTCGTTATAGGATCTGCAAGCACGATTATTTCTGGCGATCCTCCACAAATTTGTGTGTTGATGGGGTCCACGAGATCTTGTCTTCTTCGGTGTATGTATACCGATGAGTACGCTTTTTGGTTTTTGTGAACACTTTAAAAGGTTACTTGCAAATTTAAAACAAGAACTAGTAATGATTCGTCCTAAAGACGATACAAATCCATACATACAAGCAAATTCAAATCACCAAAAGAGTAAATCCACCATTAGTAAACTCGCATAAATGATGCCCGTAAGAAGAATGATTCACTAATAATTGGAAACTGAACTGTGACTATTGATGAAGATGTTATTGAAATCGATGGTAATCAATATGAAAGAACGCAAGGGTTGATGGGCCGTCTAATAAGGTTATTTCAAATGCGTCAACGTTATTTCTATCGCGCAATCTATAACGCCAACGTTCACTTCGCTAAAGAGCTGTGCTTCAGAAACTCTCGTCAATGTTTCGTACTAAGAGGTTTCTGCTTTTGAGAGCGCTCTTGCTTCGGATATCCTTTATAAATTTTACTTCTTAATTAACAGATTTCGCTACGTCTTCTGCGGAACGTTTTAGTGTGTAATCAACTCAAACACATCTCATAGCGTTCGGTAATTTCTCAATATCCTCACCCTTGTATGTTAGCATGATGATGTCATCAGCAAGTCACAGAGTACGTAATAATTATTTCTGCTTGAACCCTAAAGTTAAATTAGAATAGTTTCTATCACTTCCTAAGTATAGCTAGTTCAATATTAATGCAGGTAGAAAACAAACTTCCTACACTGTCTGTTTGTTTACCATTAATCTCTGTCTTTATTATAGCTATCTGATTCTAATGTAACTACAAACTATTATTCTCCTGACAGTTTAGATCTAACTTATTACAAGGAATAACTAGAGAATAATAACTGTGAACATTTTGAAGCGTCGTCATCATCATCAACACCAGCCAGTTCAGTGATTAATTGATTTGACCTGTTAACTGATTTCAGGTAGAGCTGCAGCAGTTTCCTCCAGGTCGCACGATCTCGGGTGATCCTCTGCCAGTTAACTCCAGCAACCCCGCGTGTGTCCTTGTCCCATCGGTCTCGTGGTCTTCCTCTCTAACACTGGTTATTCATCCTTAGTCTTTTCTCCTCACAATATGGCCGGACCATTGCTACTTTAAGGAGGTTGTCTTCTCACCCACTGTACGTAAATTTAATTAAAGACAAGGAGACGAAGCCTGTGCAGAATAATCATGTAGAACGGCTACATCCTTGCTCCTTGATTTAGGTCGCCAATCTGTACCATCCATATATTCAACTATTGACCTGAAATCTCGGCAATGTTTATTTTTAATGAAGGAGTAGAACCATGTGAAATTCAATACTTTTGTCTAACATTTTCTGCAACAAGATACTGACTGGCAGGACATTCCGTGAGGCATGCAGGACGTCGGGAGGTGGTTGGGCTGAACTGATAGGAAAGGTTAGTAAATGGGAGAACTGAGTACTAGGGCAGACAACATTTCTCAGTTCTCATGTTTTGTGATGTGATTGTTGCCGATTAAGTAAAGTGGAAGTTAAAGTGACGCTTTCACAGAAGTAAAGCACTACTGACTCGACTTGGAGCATTGTTTTGCTACATTCGAGAATGCGTGGTTGTGAAGTGGAAAGCGTGACGTCAGCATGGAGGGTTCTTCAGCCTGCCGTGGCTATATTCATCTCAAAGTTTCGCTTCTCTACCTGTGGCACGTGAAATATGGGAGGTATATTTTTGGAGCAAAGTTAGTGATCGAATTTGGGGGCCAATCAAAGTCGTCTCTATATTATCCCCTAACTGCGTTACGCATGCGAAGACGTCAGCGGGAAGTGCGTAGGGGAGAAAGTGGTCTTTATATAACGGCCGCCCACGCCAAGGCCAGCACAGAGCGGCCGGGTTTCTAGAAGGGGTGGCGGCGGCTGAAATAGCACGGCCGCGTGGGCGCTGGTTACTGCACCCGCCGCCAGGGGGTGGAGTGGACAGTTCCGCAGCCCGCCGCGAGGTGGGGTGGAGGGGTGGCGCGCCGGGGAGGAAGTCAGCAGCCTGCCGACAGGTGGCAGCAGCGTCTCTAACGGGCACTGGAAGAAACAAGGCGGCAGATCGAAGAGCTTTATTTCCGTATTAATTCCAGAAGACATTTTATACTGTTTTCTCTTTGACAGACTATTCTTAAAAATTATTGCGTATATAAAGACACAATCGATATTTTCGCGTTATATAGGCCCACTTTTCTATAAGTATGAATATTCTGAATGAAATCTTGACACTAGCCACTGCTGGAAATGATCAATAATTTGGAAAATTCTCTTTCTTGGGTACTGTCACAGATAGTTTTGTTGTTGACGTGTTACTAAAAACATTGTCCTTGTCTCATTCATTATTGTTCATTAACAGATAAAACTATACCTGCCGCCTCAAAAATCTACGAACAGCTACATTTTTTGGTTTCTTTTGTTGCAGTTCTGTCACCTTTCTTTCTCCGGTACGAGGAATGATTCTTTGATCTCGTTAAAAGATTTGTGCAATTCTTTGGATCATGAAAACTTGTTGGTAAAACATTTTCTATAAGCCTCGTAAAGTTTAATGTTCAGTGCCACTTCACAACTCACTCTGAAGTTGAAATATACTTCAGCGAGCGCTATAAATAAGTTGCGCTGAAATTCACTTGATAGAACAAAATTAGAATTATTTTATCAACGAGCGATGTGGTCCTAATCAAAACAGCTTTAGTTAAAACAATATTAAATGTCAGTGCCTTGGAAACATCTGTAATCGAATTTATGTCTAGGTACGGTATGTCTAATCTTAATGCGCTGACTGCGTGCAACCCAGCGCTATTTCAAGTCACACGCAAGCCGGCACTTTCTGTATATAGGATATCTAACTTACACACGGAGGTAATAAAATGACGTTAGTAAATATCCATATGTTGCTGTATGTTTTGTACATTATATTAAATATTACAACTAATAGGAATGTAAAGCAACGTGGTTTGACTCGGAACCTCCCACTCCCCCCTCCCCACCACGTAGCACAGTGTAGCTTTCTACTGAACCCCTCCCTTCCCCCCTAGTTCGAGCCACGTAGGTTATGAACGCTCCCTTACTGGAAGAGAGAGGAGGGTAACAAATAGCCGTGACCACAATCTGCCATTTGATTTCAGGCTCAAGGGGAGGAAACATTTTCTTTTGCTCGTAAGGTAGTGAGGGCTGTAACGAGTTACTAAGGAAAATGATGACCAGTTTAACAAAAACACTGGAAGTATTTAAAAATTTTCAAAGGACAAAGGCACGTGATGGAGAAATTACCTTCTAATTTTTTAATATCGAAAAAGTTCGTGAAATGTGAAAGTAGGGAAGTTGCCACAGAGCCATATACTCAAGCGCAGTTAAACAAATTGTTGATATACGTGTTTTAATCGAGACAACAGCGTAGTGACGACATTTAGTCGACGCTGGTCCAGTATACTGTAGTTCAGTGCGGCTAAACATTAGTGACATGACTCGGTGTCAAGTGGTGTCACTAGGTTTTTAGATATTTTATACGTTTGCTTCAGGACTTCTTGACCACACAGAACTCTGCTGCCACTGCCTTCTGTAAATTCATCAAAGTTTATCCAATTTTCCTCTCTTTCCTGCACCGAGCGTGTTGGGTGAACGGTTAACTCTCTATCCTGCCGGCCTCGGTAGCGTAGGGGCTCCATACCAATGGTTCGAGTCCGGCCGAGGGCATGGGTGTTTAGGTTAAGTTTGTGTTGTCTGTGTCCTGTGTTGTCATACAAATGGTGCGTTCACATAAAAAAATTCGAAAAGATTCATTGATATTGACGACACATAAAATACACTGAGTGATGGCAGAATGGCTACAGGCCGAATACAAAAAAAAAAAAGAACTCTCTGGCCTCGCATTCTGGTGGATGCCGGTTCGAATCCCCGTCCGGGCAACCAGATTTGGGTTTTCCACGGTTTCCCAAATCACTCCAGGAAAATGCCGGGATGCTTCCTTCAAAACGCCATGGCCGAATTCATTCCCATTCCTTGCCCCCCATCCTTTCCCGTCTCTAAAGACCTCGCTGTCAAGAGACTTTTTTTTTGCTGTTGTCAGTCTTTCGACTGGTTTGATGCAATCCTCCATCCCTTCCTATCCTGTGCTAACCTCTTCATTTCTACATACCCCTTACAACCCACGTCCTCAATTATCTGATTCATATATTCTAATCTCTGTCTTCCTCTACAGTTCTTACCTTCGACTGTTCCCTCCACTAACAAATTAACCAATCCAGCATGTCTCAAAATATGACGTCCTCAATTATCTGATTCATATATTCTAATCTCTGTCTTCCTCTACAGTTCTTACCTTCGACTGTTCCCTCCACTAACAAATTAACCAATCCAGCATGTCTCAAAATATGACCTACCAGCCTGTCTCTTCTTTCTGTAAGCTTCTTCCACAAACTTCTTTACTCACCCACCATTTCCAAAACTCGTTCATTTCGTACTTTGTCTGTCCATTTAATTTTCTGCATTCTTCTATACCACCACATTTCAAATGCTTCAATTTTCTTTATTTCCGGTATTCCTAAAGTTCATGTTTCTCTACCTGTCTACCATAAATTTCTGTGCTCCAAACAAAGAGTTTTAAAAATTTCTTTCTAATTCCGAGATCAATATTTGAAACTAAAAGGTTTCTGTTTTTGTTAAGCAGTTAAAAATAAATAAAATAATCTACACTCAGAAACGCCTGCAGACCTATTAGTGTCCTGTCTATACTGTCGCATTTCGGAAATGGTTAGTATGACGAGTAGAAATTAAACTAATTTCGGCTGTCCACTATCAGATGTTGAATAAATAAATGGATTTTTTCGTGAACTTTGGATTGTTTTATTCTGAACGTTAATAATTTTCCTTGAGATTTTTTGTTTGTAGGACTATCCGCTCGTAGGCATTGAGGTCTTAACGGTGAAGAGTCAAGGAACAGGAAGGAATTCGGAGTGTAAAATCCAATAGACAGTACGACGTATCGTGCAGTAGAGCTATCGTCCATATGGCTAAGCGCTCCCCAATCTCCACGCTCTATCGCAAGAAAAAATCAAGTATTGCCTACAACGAAATTTGTAGAGAATTTTATGCTCTAAAATTTTTCTAATTAATCAAAATAATATTTAGAGTAAAGAAAACGAGATATTCGTAAAAAAAAACCTTTTTTGTGACCTTTGACCTTGAATATCTTGACTAGTGTACGCGAGAATCTATGAGACTTTTGAACCAACTTATGAAATTTCAGAATAAAGGCTTATGCAAATTTTCAGCTTGTTATATTTCATTCCGAGGTTAAATGCTTATTTGACTGGACCATCAGGCTTTCCCGCATTGTGACGCGGTGAGCTGTTGTACAGTCTTGCGTTCGTTACGAATTATCCTCGGGAGATGCTAACCGACTTGCTTGCGGTACCGGGACGTGTGCACATCTGTTTGCGAGAAACAGTAAACACTGGCGAGGAAACATCCTGCGGCGTGCTGACTTGGTTTCCGCTGTTTACTCAGCCCGTGGAGACGCGCTGTCTCGTGTCGTCCTCACAGCACGCTACTGGCGCCGTCATCCCCAAGAACAGCGAACCCTGGGCCTCTCACTCGGCAGGACGCGGGTTTGAATCCCCGCCAGCCATCCTCGTTTCGATTTTCCAAGGTTTCTCGAAATCGCTGCAGGTGAATGCTTGGATGGTTCGTTCGAAAGGACATGGCCGAATTGTTTATCATTCGTTGTACCCGTCCATCTGTCGCCTCGAATGATGAGACGCGAAGTTCAAACGCAAAACGAAAATGGGGCGAGGAATACTAACGGCCTCCACATCATATTATTACACGCGTTTCTACGTCCGTGAGTTTTCGCATTTGCTTCACTGCATAGAACGTAACTGACACCAAACTAGCACGTGCAACGGCCGTGTTAAATGAATGTGTACAACGGAGGCACATCATATTATTACACGCGTTTCTACGTCCGTGAGTTTTCGCATTTGCTTCACTGCATAGAACGTAACTGACACCAAACTAGCACGTGCAACGGCCGTGTTAAATGAATGTGTACAACGGAGAGGGTCGTATGGTACGGGTTCACATAGTGCAAACGATAAAAATAAAACGATTTAGCGACACAGCAACATGCAAAATTTAGTTTCTCTATTTTGTTAAATAAGGAAAAAGAAGAAGCAGCAACTCGCATCACAATGTGGGTTAAGTATGCTGCTGAACCCTCTGATCGATACATGTCACGTGGAATGCTTTTTTTATTATTATTTTTTTTTTTTATATATCTGCTTAACGTCTCTCTAACAGCGAGGTCTTTAGAGACAGGAAAGGATGGAGGGCAAGGAATGGGAAGGAATTCTGCCATGGCCTTTTGAAGGAAGCATCCCGGCATTTGCCTGGAGTGGTGGACTGCTAACACTTGATTCATCGCGCTTTCCAACAATTTCCTTAGCGATACCTTTTATTTTTTTATTTTTCTGTTTTTTGTTTCTATTCCTTACTGGTTCTTTTTTGTTATTTTCTGCTTTTTAATTTTTGATTTTAGGTTTTCATCGTTTCTTATTGTTATTTGTATTTTGTTCTATTGTTTTCACTTTTTCAATATTTTTTTTTTTATTTTTTTTTAGAAATTGCTTGGACCAGTAAATGAAATGACGTTTTGCCAGCCAGATTCACCTCGGTTCCAGGCTGGCAACAATATAGAAAAATGTAAGTTAGTCTGCGCGGATCAGCTGTCGGTAAACGCAGTGCAGCCGCTACTTTCTGCAGTGTTCCCAAAACCAGACTGCGAACTAAGGAAAGAGAGAATACCAGGTATTCGCCCATACCAGCCATTCAGAAAGAATGTTTACGTTCATGTGCTAAGCGAATTGAATCATTAAGAAAATTTTCAGTTAAATAAGATAAAAGAGTGTCTTGAATTAAAAAAAACAAGTGATCGAAAGTTCTTTAGGTTGGCAGCTGATAAAGACCATGTGATTGAGTCTAACTGTTATCTGATGCAAAATGTACGCGGTGAGAGCGCAGGGGACTGTTTTTGTCCCTCGTAGTCGTCCTTAATGGCTGGACAAGCTGTTGTGCCGTGAGGTGGCGGAGAGCCGCCATCAATCAGGTTCGGTGCAAAAAGCGGAGCGTGAGAGCGGTTGCGCCTCCCACGAGGCAGCCTCCACTGACTCCGGCCTCCACACAGGCTCCAACACGCCACGGCTGCTAGCGCCAACACGCAAATCAAATTAAACACAATGAATAACCTAGTCCTCATCCATACTCGACCCAGGCTAGTCAATCACCGCTTACATTCTCTATATTCGCGGCAGGAAAGCGCGTTGAATTTGGGCTGGACTCAGCGGTTCTTTCTTTTTCTTTCTTTCATTTTTTTTATCCACAAATAACGGTTATACAATTTTAATATGGTATTGAGTATTACAAAGCTATGTTGTGAATCCCACATAAGGTAAAACTTGTGTGTGGGCTTCAAGTTGTATCTATCTTGATTTTTACATTATGGAGATTTACAGTGACTTAAGATCTGTTGGACAATCTATAGGCCTACTTGATTGTGTATAAACAATAATCAATAGAGCATACTAGCAATATAAAGACACAAGTGATACAATTGTTATAAAAATTTGTTCCATGTATATGGACATTTAAAAAATTCTTAGTCGTAAAGTAATATTTAAGACATATATATATATTATTTACACCAAGTGATGAAAATTTATTAATTCATTTAATAATTCATAATTCTCTAAAAGCCAAGCGGATATATATTTCTTCATGGTATGCTTTGGTTTATTGACAACATCTGCAGGGAATTTATTATAAATTCTTGGACCAATGTAGCTTGGATGTCTTTGTCCTAGTAGAGTCTTTCGGTGAGGGATGAATGCTCCATTTATTTTTTGTATTCTAGTATTCAAGTGTGGTAGGTCAGTAGCGTTGAAGGCTTTTATATTGCCATGTATGTACACGACCGTTGTTTGAGTAAATAGCTGACGGGCGTTGAGCAACATGCTTTGTTTATACAGCTCACAGGTTGGAAAAGTGTATGGCCTTTTTGTACATCACTTTCAGAATGTAGTTTTGACATCTGTTGACCTGAGCCAAGTGTGTATCAAGAATCCCTCCCCAGCTGTTTATACCATACTTTTTTTTTTTTTTTTTTTTTTTTTATATCCTGGTACATAATAGCCCAGCACCTAGTTTCTACTCTGGGCCCATATTTCCAATATATTACAAGAGGTACATAAGATAAAATTATAGTTTGCAGCTAACAGCTAAATATTGTTCAGGATGTAAAACAAGTCAGTAACGCATAAACTTATCAAATTTCACAAAATTTGTTACATAATTAAATTAACAAAGTGTAAGAATGTATATGATACGTGTTAGTGTTTTTTGATATATACATATACACTCTAAATTAGTAATTTGAATAACATACATTCACACACAATACTACTATATATAATTAAACAAAGAAACTTTCACATACACAAATCACTTATTTCACTGTTGTCCCACTGTTTCTCACTTTGTATATTTACGACACTTTTACACATTTACTCCCGGCACAGCCACTTCGGAGTAACTTACCTCCCTCAGGAGATGACTTCTGGAAGTAGAGGCGTCCTCCTTCGACCCATCGGGAGTTTCTTTATTCGGGAATCATCACTGCTCGGTCGCTGGTCGCTGTCGGTTGAACCGGTTTCTAAGTGCCAAGAACCTTTCTTTGGCTGCTTGTGAGGCCAGATTGCAAGCTTCATCAAGATAGTACCACAATTCCTGGTCACGCAATATGTCAAAAATTCGCCTGCCCTGTAATATTTGCTGATATGGGGTTCTTTGTTCCGCTGTTGAAATACACTCCCATACAACATGTTCCGGAGTGCCCTCGCTTCCGCAGTCACAGCTACCATTGTTCACTACTCCTCTTCTTTGCAATTCACTGTTGTAAGGGCCATGACCTGTTATGTAATGTACCAGGCAAGGCGATGGGAGAAGATGCGACATTTTGAGCCTTTCACAGACACTTGGAAACATATCATATGTCCTTCTTCCTGTTGTGCTATCATTCCACCTTTGCTGCCATTCTTCCAATAACAATTTGTTTACTTCTGCAGCTGTTGTTGCTGGTGCTCCCGTGATTTTCTCTACCTGTTCCGGATTCCCTTTCCTGAGCCAGTATAATGCTCCCCGCTTGCGAACTTCCAAGTCCAGAGGCCACACCCCCAGTACCACGGTAAGGGCATCAGTTGCTGTTGTTTTGTAAGCACCACTCAGCCTGATTAGAATGCTTCGCTGTGTCCTCCTCAAAAGTTTGCTGGGTTTTACTTTTCTGAGGTGTTTCGCCCAGACGCTGGCTGCATACCCTACAATTGAAGTTAATATTGTATTGTGGTATATTCGAATAACAAGCGGTGAAAGTTGGAAACGCCTTTGTCCCATACTGATTAATTTATTCATGACTGAGGTGGCTCTCCCACATGCTTCCTCCATATGGGCCATAAAATTTAGACTTTCGTCTAATTTCACACCAAGGTATCGACTGAAGGGACTTCTTCTTATTGTAACTCCGTCTATTTTAATGGTTGGATTGCTCTGTAATCTGCCTTTCAGTAACATATAGCAGGTTTTTTGAGGTGCTAATCTTAGTTTGACTTGTCTGCACCATCGACTGAGTTCACGCAGGACCTTTGCGCTTTTAGCCTCAATTTCAGCCCTGGTTTTACCCTCTATAATTAAGAATAGGTCATCTGCAAATGCAACAAGTCCCAGGAGTTCCGGCATTCTTTGCAGCCTTGCCATTCCCGGTTCAAGCCCAATGTTCCAAAATATCGGACCAAAAATGGATCCCTGTGGGCAACCCTTTGTTAGTTTTTTATCGATGGATACTCCAGGACACCTAAGTTTAACATATCTGTTCTTACAGTAATCTTTAAAGGTGTTATACAAGTTCTTTGGACAATTAAGTTCCTTAAGCCGTGCAAAAAGTGCAGGCCACCATAGATTATCAAATGCCCCAGATATATCGACAAGGATCCCTATCACGTAATTCTGATTTGAGTTCTGTATCAGATTCATTGTCCGGTTGATTGCATCTTCTGTAGATCTCCCCGCTCTGAATCCAAATTGGTTTGGGTTCATCCCTTCCTTCTCCCAATGTTCTTGTAACCTCTTGCACAGCACCTTTTCTTGTATTTTTTCCCAGCACGTTTAGCAAGCAGATGGGTCGATATGATTTAGGTAATTTTGGATCCTTGTCATCTCCCTTCTTGATGATTAATATCTCACTCTTCTTCCAGATGTTTGGTACTCTTCCCTGATGCAGGCATGCATTATAGAGCTTACACAGAGTGGGGGCTACTGGCACTACCAGTTCTTGTACTACTTCAGCTGGAATACCATCCGGACCCGGAGCTTTATTCCTGGACAAGGCATTTATTGCTTGTACTACCTCCAAGATGCTAATATCAGGAGTGTCGGTGGTACTTTGCCTATGTTGGTCAATTTCCAGACAGAGCGCTCTGTGCTCCATCTCGTCATCTTCCATTTTATCATCTGGAAGGAGTTCCTGGAGTAACACTTCTGAAGTAGATTTCCAGCTCGTAGTAATGGTTCCATCTTGTTTCTGTACAGTAGACAGTGTAGTTGGGGGTTTTACCTTCCCTGCTGCAATTTTGTATGGGATACCCCAGGGGTCTGTACGCAAGTTTGTTTTCACAAATGTTTCCCAGCTTTTTTGTTTACTTAGTATTAACAGTTCTCGGAATTCACTCTTAATTTGTCTATATCTTTCCAGGAGCTGTCCTCTAACGTTGTAGATGAGACAACGTTGGTAATCTTTTCTTGCTTTGTGCATCCTTTGTCGTAGTCTTTGCAGTCTATCAGTCCAAGGTCTGTCGACTGTGCCAATGGTTCTCTTAAGAGGAATAGATCTCCTCATTGATAAGTACTGTGTGTTCGTTGTAACTCTCTTTAGGGTTTTGTGTTCTGTGAATTCTTTCCCGATTCTTTTACTTCTTGTTGTACTTTTCCCTCATATATCGTCGAACTTTAATAAAAGCCAATAATTTTCAATCTTTTCCGAATTCGCGATCACCTGTCGTATTGATTTTTTATTTTTAAGAGTGATGACACCAATGGGTTGTAGCACAAACTCTCCTCTTCGAAAGGCAACTCGGTTCTGTCGTTTGGGATGGTTGGTGTGTGTGTGTGTGTGATATGGTCCCGTTTACGCACGCTAGTCGAATCTCCACTTCGCGCGCTAGCGGTTGGCCACGAGTGATGTCTGAGTGCTGTTGCCACAAACTGCCGCGCTTTCTCTTCAACACGAGACCACGCTATGTGTCTTTTTACGCGAGTTGCTGAGGTTTGAAATTACTTCGACACAAACTGTCACTCATTTGGGTTCGATTGCCTCCCCACACCCGGCATCGATTTTAAATCATTTCTCACGTCGACTGAATATTCGAAATGATATCGTAAAATTTCGACGTATTTATTGACCGTCATTAAAGTTGAGTGTCTAACTTGCTCACCAATTTTTCTTAACTACATTAATCTAGCAGGAGAAACTACAGGATAAGCGGTAAATACTGGACCTGGCACTGGGCAAAACCTGGGATCGATTGCTGCTAAGGGGCATTGAATTACGTGAGATGAAATAGGAGGGGTGGGGGTCGATAGACATTTCACCTCATGTTTTTGATTCCTTGAAGAGCAGTACAGCTAAAAGCAGCCCTACAAATGACGTAAATTCTAAGGTTGGGAGTGGCGGGGGTATAACTGCACTTGAAAACAAAAAAGCTGAAAAGAAAAAAAAGATCTCCAAAAATTACGAGGTCGTCAGCATGGGGGGAGGAGGGGAGGTTGGTTCCTCTCAAAGTTCACCCCACCATAAAGAGGAGAGGCGCGTCCCGCCAGATCTCACATCAGGGGGGTGGGGAGGGGGTCCAAGATTTAAGAAAAAGCACCTCACGTAATTAATTGATGCCTCCTAAGAGCCCATTGGATGGAAGTGGCCTTATTTTTTTTTTAACTTACAGGTTTACGCCTCGTCGACGGCTAAGGTCATTAGAGGCGGGATGGGACTGGGGACAAGGAACGGGAAGTAATTCGGCCATGGCCTTTTTGAAGGAAGCATCCCGGTATTCGACTGGAGTGATTTGGGGAAACCATGGAAAACCCAAATCTGGATGCCCGGACGGGGATTCGAACCCGCGTCCTCCCGAATGCGAAGCCAGAACGTTAACCGTTCATCCACCACGCTCGGTATAGAAGTGGCCCCGTAGACGTGTTGACGTGTGTCAGTCCTCGGTCTCGTATAAGCCAAGCATTTCCGCATCCGGAACTGAGTCAGCAGCTAACCACAGGGCGGGTGCCTCGGAAATGCCTCCTCACGCTCGACAGACCACAGCTTCACGTCCACATGCAGTGGCTAGCGTCTCCACTATTAAAGTTCTCCTTAACCGAGGCTGGAGTAGCAAATCAATATCTGATGAAAACAGTAACAAAGAAATGTGATACTACCCCAATGCCACTTTGTAACGTTCCCACCCGTCCTTCTAATTAATTTCTGGCTATTTTATTAATTATTCATTATCGGACCTCTTAGCCGAAGATTGCCTTGCATTCTTTTCATCATTATCACCTGGTGACGGGGTCGGGGGGAGACAGTCACAAAGAAATAAAGTATGTGGATAATTATGAATCTCACAAAATTAAAATTGTATTTTGATCATTCACATTCATACATAGGTCTATAATCGAAATAGGAACACGATTAGGCAAGTCCATACAGTTCTGATTTTTAACACATGGGAATCAAACACTTTCCCTTAAAAGTTCTATGTTTCTTACACCATAACTTGTAGCGAGAGTGAGCCTTCAGTACAGAGAGAGAGAAAATTTGTCTTACATCATATTGCGCAGACAGTCATCACTTCGATCACATCGCAAACTGAACACAGACTGAACAACACATCTAGCAGAACTGACCAGGACTGAGGGCCTCTGGTCCCATTGTGAGGCCTTATATAATATACCCATAGCGGTATTCGGGTGGGCTGATCTTCTTCTGAGGGGAGTACTGCCAACATTGAATTCTTACTTTCCCGTTGGCGAGAGGACCATCTCTGCCAAATGGGAGGGAACACAGAGTTCCACCGATGTTACCCCACCGGAGAGGTAACTTTTGTGTTTGTGGTGTGGCTACAATACCATCCTATCCCCGCCAAACTCTGGGCGGAAGCAAGGTGCCCGAACTTCTCAAGCATAGCTTAGCCTCCATGACAGTATCTGTAGCCACTTGAAAATCTTAGAATTAAAAAAACATCTTTCCACCTCACTCTCGCTAACTAATTGGAATTACTTAATCCTATCCTTATCATAATTAATAATACTTCTTAATGTTCCTAATTATGGTTTCAAAAAATGTCTTGTTATATCACAACTTGTCGGTTTATTCAGTAAGTATCGGGTAATCATCCATAAGCCCTCTGTTTGTGTGCAGAAGTATCTCACAAGAAACTAATAATAATCATTACCTTGTCGTGCCGGGTTCGATGCTACCTACCAGGTACCAATTTTGAAATGGAAACCCAAATGCCAGTGCGCATCAAAATTGAGTTCTAAGAAATCTTCCCCTTCTCTGTTTATGAAACATTAATAAATTTTGAAAAAATGATTTATGAAAAATAGATAAGTTCAAGGGGTTTCAGGAACAGTGAACAAAGACGAAGACCGCCTGGTCTGAAGAAAGAAGGAGGACAAGAAGAAAGGTAATCAGTAAACTAGTTGTAAGAACGAAGACTTTCCCGGCGTATGACTGCGGCACCCGAACCATCTCAGTATCTGTGGGTCAGCCGACCATTACACATGTCTCATCACCTGAAGAAGACGGCAGAGCCAGCCGTCGAAATATTGTGTTTCCACAACACTATCCGGCGGTACACCCGTGAAGACTACATTGCAGTAAACTAGTTGCTTCCCGTGGTCCAAAGTAGAACTAAATAGACACAAGAAGCAGAAACAGTTCTGTTCCGAGTAACTGCTTCGAGTACTGCTCACCCTGCACTGGGTAGTACAGGCTGTAGTGGCTGATGGAGTCATATCTGTTATTTTAATTCGTTCTCCCAAAGGATTCTTCTCATACAGCTTTAAAATTTCACTTCTCGTTGACTCTCTGTAACAGACGTATTAATGCGGACGAGGTAAAACTTATTTTCTTTTAAAGACTATCGGTATTTGCACTTTATTCATAATTGAATAAAATAAAACGCTGCCCCATACAATAATTATATCTTGCGAGTGTTGCATACAGTTAAAAGGAAGCAGAAATTGTTATTATTATTGCCTGTGCTTAAGGTATTAGATGTTTAGAGCATGTCAAGATCACGCCTAAGAAACTTTTTTAGTTTTTTTAATCTATCTATATCTATAAAACGAAAACCGAATATATTATTGGTCTCATAAAAACTCGGAAACTACCGAGCAGATTTCGATGGAGTTTTCACCGTTTTAAAGCTTAGAATCTCAATTCATTTGTTTGGCATGTCTTATGTTTCAACGTTAAATGACGCAGCAGCATTAAATGAAATTCTGAACGTATGATGAAAAATCCCAAAGATGGAAGGATTAGATATTGAATATTTCGCACTAAACACTCATCTACAATGTCTCTGACCATAACCTTTAATGAAAGCAATAATGTAATTTTACAATAATAACTATTTTGCACACTAAAAAAACTTTAAGTATTCTTTCCTTTAATTCGGAATATTCAATTTTTAAACGATAGCCGTAAGAACAACAGATATTTTCTTTAAGTACGATCTCTGGACAATGTCTTTGGCCATCAGCGATAATATTATTCCGGTATCAGGCGTTTCGAACAAAAAGTATATCCATTCACTTCGAATTCAATTGAATGAAATGTGAGTTTCTAACATAATCTAGCGTTGTTCAGTAATGTAGTAAAGCAATTTCTTAACCAAATTAATGAAGCTTGATATACATGAGTCTTTTCGGACGAATGAAAACAGTGTACGTGCAAATAAACTTCAACCCACCCGTTTCTTGGTACGTGGCGGGTGAATCCAGGTTTGCTTTAATTCTGAAAAAATATGGCGTGATTTTTATGAAACTTTGTACAAATTTTTCTCATTGCAGGAATAAGAACAAGGTACAGGTAAATCTACGCCAACTACACCGGGCAACGCCGGGAACTCCGCTAGTAGGTGAATAAAGACGTGAGTGATCGTCAATGTTGTAGATTTTATAACATATTTACTGTCACATATCTTCAACATGGTACTACCTAGGATCCTAAAATTTGTCTCCAGTTTCGATCATATTCTGTATTTAAACGAAAAACATCAAAAACGCTTACCTCTGCTATGATTCATAAGTTGCGAAAGTAACAAGCTAAAGTTTTTTCCGTTTTCGATACCTTTGCCACATATTATCACTATTTTATCGAAAGCGATCTTAATTCACATTCTGTTGAATCCTAATGTAACTTATAATGAATTTGACAGGAACTGTGCTATTGGAATAGCTGTATTCTGGGCAGTATTGGAGAGTCCTGACGATCTGACAGCCATTGAAGAGGCTGCATTCTCATCGACCACGTGGGAAGTATAATATCAACGTCACTAGAGTGATCAACTTTAAACTCGCGAATGTCGATTCATAATTGCCCTGTTTTTTTCCTTCTTCCAGGCTATCTTCGTACCGAGCGTGGCGGTGTAACGGTTAGCGTTCTGGCCTCACATTCGGGAGGACGCCGGTTCGAATCCCCGTCCGGTCATCCAGATTTGGGTTTTCCATGGTTTCCCCAAATCACTCCAGGCAAACGCCAGGATGCTTCCTTCAAGAGGCCATGGCCGAATTCCTCCCCGTTCCTTGCCCCCCATCCTTTCCCGTCTCTAAAGACCTCGCTGTTAAGAGTCTTTAAGCAGTTTTTTTTTATTTTTTTTTATTAAAAAAAAGGCTATCTTCGTGCAACACACACATTAACCTGTTTTAAACGTCCTTAAAACTGTCTTCGCAGAAATCTTCACGGCAGCCCACATTCTTTACTGCACTTTACTGTATTAAATACGCAAGTCTTCCTTGCTCTGCTGTCAGAGGAGTTTCTCCATCTGTGGTTTACGTTTGTTCCGTTCCGTTTACTAGAAACTGAAAGTGTCTGCGGGAGTGTTAATTCGTTGAGCGTGCTGGCATTAGCGCAGGATATGCCTGGGTGGGTTTAGAACTGTTGGGAGGTCAGCTAATAGAATTTGCCCTCATTCCGACACTTTAGTCCCCGCCTGGGCCTGCAGATACAGGGCGAATATATGACCACAGGCCAGTCTCAACTACCAATACGAAGCATCGCACCAGGGTCGCCAACTTTATTATCTGTAGTGCTGGACAAAATATCTATTAATCGACACTTTCATTTACAAGTATTTAGCAACTCAGTTTAGTCAGTTTTTACAAATAATTTTTGTAATTCAGGAGTATTAGTAAGAAACGATTTTGGGGTGCAACTAAAATTAGCGAAAGCCTCTGACAGTAATTGCAGCTGATTTGTGAAATAATGGCTCGTTTATTGTGCTGTTTATTCCTCTCATACTGTCGAACCTTCAAAGACACGTCTCGCTTCATTTAACCCACAGAACTGGATCTTTCTGTTTACGGAGCGTGTCTTCGCCAATCACGCCCTCTCCTTGAACATATCGCGCACCCGCGTTCACTGGTTTTATTCCTGTCCCCTGCAGGAGCATGTCGCTGCAAATAACATTACTCCCCCGCTTCATCTCAGCTCGCTACATACTACAGTCACCAAACTATACTTTATAATCGCTAAGGATAGGTACGATTCAATTAAATTCAAAACTAACAAAACTCAAGATTAAATTCGACTTCTTCTATTATTTAACTTGTTTTCGTTTGTGTAAACTTAGGACGTACATCTGCCACCGAGTGTTCCGGCATGGCATGCGGAGGGTCGTCCACCCATCAAGAAATCATCCAGACGAATGGAAGGTGGTTCCCTCAAAAGGTCATCACAAAAATCCTTCCCGCTCTCCGCCGCTTTCCTCTTACGTCAGCGAGGCGTAAAGTCAAAGCAAAAGAAAAAAAAAAAATCATACGCGAAACACGTCATACTTATAGCTTCAGATAATAATAATTCCGTGTGGTCGTAATGATCTGGTGACCGGGTTTCTATTGGCTGCGCATTCCGCCTTAACCTAACCCGGTAGTGTTACCAGGTACAGGGGAAGTACAGTCTATTGTCAAATTCGAACCACGGATGCGTTCTGGCGTACTTTACATTGCATAGCAAGCTGTGCCAGAGGTGAAGGTCGGGTTAAGGGGCTCTGAAAATCCCCGCCGAGACAGGGATTGGAACCGGGGACCTTCCATTCCCCAGGAAACACCTGAGCCACCAGACCACTATCTACATCTGCACCTGAAGATGAAGACGGAGTTTTGTGTCGCCGAAATATTGTGTATAAATAATAGTATTTCTCGGTTTGTTTCCCAAGAAACATTCATAAATACACAACACCGAGAAAAATTGCGTTTATTTATATATAAGTGTCCGTTGCCATTTGTTTTTTTATGCAAACACGTACGGAACAGTTGAACCCTTCAGTAACGATTCTTATTAGAAATTTGAACGTATGACTACACGAAATGAGAGATATGGTGGTTGAAAGTGGTTGACTTAAGAGATTTTCATATTTAAACAAAAAACGCGTGTGTCCCTATATTTCACTTTGGTTCCACAACAACCTAGCGCAGATCACTGGTGTTTGTGTGTGGTGGTAGCCTCGAGTCTCCCATCGTGCTCTATGGTGGTTGCATGGTGGTAGCTGTGGGGCTG
Source organism: Vandiemenella viatica (assembly GCA_031002005.1). NCBI lineage: Eukaryota > Metazoa > Arthropoda > Insecta > Orthoptera > Morabidae > Vandiemenella > Vandiemenella viatica. Next base: position 259,173,725 of record JARYHS010009186.1, read on the forward strand.
TGAGAGATATGGTGGTCGAAAGTAGTCTACCTAACATATTTTCATATTTAGACCAAAGAGTTCTAAAAATCTTTGGAATCTTCTATAATGCACTAAAATGTTTTTGAAAGTACTAAAATGTTCTTTAGTAGTGTTCTAATATACGACCTCATTTTACAGCTTTTTCAGCTATTAACAAATATAAATAATTTATATGCAACATACTCAGTGTGTGAACCGATTCTGCCGGGACGTCTACTGACGGATTGCTGACTTGGCAGGGAGTAACATAAGTTACTTTTTATCCTGGAAATGTTTAAGGTAAGGTAAAGGTCACGGGGTTCCCACGGCTCCTGTCACTACCCGTAGGATTCACGGAGGTAGGGCTCCGCACTCGCTGTGCAGCCTTCGACACTAGAATGGATGTTTTTTTTTAACTGCTTTACGTCTCTCAACAGCGAGGTCTTTAGAGACGGGAAAGGATGGGGGCAAGGAATGGGAAGGAATTCGGCCATGGCCTTTTAAAGGAAGCATCCCGGCATTTCCCTGGAGTGATTTGGGAAACCATGGAAAACCCAAATCTGGATGCCCGGACGGGGATTCGAACCGCCGTCCTCCCGAATAGAATGGATGTGCCGTGGTCAGCGCCACGCTCCAGCCGTTCTTTACCTTCCCACCGAGTTTCCCCCACGGTACTCACTGGACAGCATGCTGATTAGCTCTGCGCCGCAGTTCCAGACGTTCAGCTTCGAGGAAAATCCTTGTCTTCGACGGGGATCGAACCCCTCTATGCAAAAACAAAAAAATAATGTTCAGAATTCTTAACAAACACAAACGAAGAAGTCGTGGGCAACAGCGAGTTTGGAATATATTTTGCAATACTGGATTTATTGTAGCGTCAAGACGAATCAAACGAGGTCTCATATATGCAAATACATCAAGCCGTTTAAACTACAGGAGGAAAGAAGAGAATAAAAGGAAAGATGGATGGGTAGGGAAATTGCCAACGGAGCGTGTTCTCCATTGACTTAAAAAAAAAAAAACGATACATGTATTGATGTAAAAAGAAGAGAAGGATGGTGTCTCATACTTTAAGAGGTGTGGCACTTCTTTTCGGAGGGAACAAATGTTAGCTGCTTATAACCTTCCTGTCCTACTCTGTTACTGAACTGTGCGTTTCTTCTTTGTTTTTTGTTACCTTTATTTTTTCTTTCTTTGCCATTTTTTGATGATGACTCCATTTCCATTCGATAAATCGTCTCCGTTTGTAGTCCGCGAATGCCAGAGAGACAGTACTGGTGTATCTAATTACACATTCCAGAGACGAACTGTCACTCCTGCTATTAGTCATTCGGACAGCGATATTCCTTCCAAGTCACAGATTATCTGGTCTCAAAGACTGCAGAAAATGTTGGGACGAAACATTTTACGATTCTTGCCCAGTCTACCTCTTTATCGGAGAAAAATACTCACCTTGTACAATAACACCACCCAGAGTATGGAGCGGCAGACCAGGCAGGCACCAGATGTCATACTTACCAGTCTGATCTTCACTGTGACGTGGTGTGATTCGCTATCATAATAGCAGTGATGCTGGTGACGACACAGTTCGCGACTAGACACCATAATTTAAGGTATTGTTTGCAGATGTGTGACATTTTTGTTCCTATCGATTTTTAGTCCCGATTCTTGATGGTATTTTCATTGCGGATCTCAAATAATTTGTGTACTTTGCGTCGACGCACTGAGTGTCCGGTATCAACGCAGTGGTATCTCGTCTGGCAACTGGTCAAAGCAGTTCTCGCAATCTTGCATAACGCCTTCCAAGAAGTCTAATTCTAATTCAAATTACTTCGACGTTTAATTTCAGATTTATTTATATCTTTGAGATGTGGAATATTAACTTAAATGTTAATTTTTCATTTTCTGTATTTCTTTTCACTACCCATTAAGACTGCATCTGTAACTTTATTTCAGACCGAGAGTGGTGGTGTAACGGTTAGCGTTCTCGCCTCGCATTCGGGAGGACGGCGGTTCGAATCCCCGTCCGGGCATCCAGATTTGGGTTTTCCATGGTTTCCCAGATCACTCCAGGCAAATGCCGGGATGCTTCCTTCAAAAGGCTATGGCCGAATTCCTTCCAATTCCTTGCCCCCCATCCTTTCCCGTCTCTAAAGACTTCGCTGTTAGAGAGACGTTAAGCAGATTAAAAAAAAAAAATATGTCAGTGTGCCAGGTACTATAGTAATAATATTAAATTACTAAGTTGTAAAATACAGATTCTACTTCTGAACAAGATAGTAATCAGCTTTATCCTTTTTCAGAAATATCTCCACCAGCTCCGTCTCCCATCTGCTGATGACAGAATCATTATTGCTATCCCAGTTCTTCTCTGCTGGCGTCACATACTGCACGTTGTGCGAGGAAGCCGTCGCTATTGGCAATTATCATTCTAAACCAGTTTTTTGTTAGTTTTAACAAAGCATATTTAATTAATTCTCGGTATATTGAAATCAGTTCTTGCTATTGTATTTTTACACATCTTAACAATACTTTTGATCTCAGTATTGCTAAGGGGTTCTCCATTCTTTTTCTATTCGTTGCAATTAAATAGCTGTGTGAATTTCGTAAATACTGCATCAAATCAGAAATTTTGTTCTGATGATCTTTCCCCTTAGTAGATGATTTAGATCAGTTATCAGCAGTGTATTGAGAGCGTTGCTCTTCATTATTCTAATTAATGATTGTGTTGATGGTTTACGGTCATAATTAAGGTTGTTTGCAGAAGACATACTGGTATCTGTGAACGAAGGCTTTCGCGGCGTATCGATGATATGAAGTCTTTATGGGTTCTCCGCCGTATACTGTTGAAGAAAGACCGAGCTAGCCGCTGAAAGCTCGCTGTTGTCTTTCTTCAACACTATACGGCGGAGAACGCGTGAAGACTTCGTATCGACGTAATGGTGTATAGTAGGATCAAAACGCGAGGAGGCTGGAGGTGACCTGCATAGAATATCTGAATGGGTAGGTCAGTAACATTTCTGGCCGCTGTTAATTTGCGAGCGAAGGCCGCGCGTCTCGTCGCCATTCTCCAGCCAATAGGTATCGAGATGAGTGAGTGAGCTTACGAAATTATGGTATAGAAGGTACGGAGACAACTTCCGTTATTTACAGATAGTGCGAGTCATATGACGCACAAACGTACCGCAATGACATGAAAAATAAGGTGCCGTAGTGACGCCTGTGTGAATACTTGGCTCGCTGGTGGTTTTAAAGACCGGACAGATGAGTTGTCGCGCTGTCCCAGCGAGAGTTTGGAGAGGAGCGCCTATCCTGGTTGCCTGGTAGTTCTGACGAGGCTATTAAACAGTTCGCGTTTGCAGATTCGCGCGTTTGCGGAGCTTTCCCGCCTTTCCCCGCGTGTCAGAGGTTGCTACTGCTCCGCCCTCTAGTGGTCGCCTCCTCTCGCGTAATTGATTTGCTCCCGAGAAACACTCGCTGTATTCGTTTTCTCGGCCGAGCAGACAATGTTTAAATTACACGCTTTGCGCGTAACTCGCAACTCGTAACTCTTTTTAAGAAACCATTTCTACCGCACGAGTTCATTAAATGAAATATTTATGCTTACTGGTCGCGCTTAGCAGCGAAGGCTGGACGCATTAAACAAGAGCGGCCGACGCAAGTGTAATTGAGTTTCTGTCTATAGAGAGAGAATCCAGTTTGAGTCGGCCCGAAGTAAAAGCGAACAACAATTAATTAATACGCCATTTTGGAGGTGTGATAAATCACAAGACTGACAAAACACTGCTTCAAAAAGTGCGTTCATTACATCCGGACTTCTCCCGTCTGTCGTCCACTGGAACCGTATTCGTCCGAGTATTAGCGCCCGATTTGACGGCCGACCAGTTCGTCCGATTAACCTCGTCCTCTGCAGCCGAACAACGCCCGACACATATCGCCGATCCGTCATTAATGCCTCAACACCAAGCAAACTGAATATTTTTATAAAATGAATAGTGACTTACATTTCGTAAAAATAGACTTTTCCTTGCCCTCGCGAAATATTACAAGGGTCAGGGCCGTATTTAGGACGTGTAGACCTTTGGGCTGAACCTGTGATGCGCGCCCTGCCCCTCAAATATTCTGAAATTCAACATCGCATATTACAGTTATTTTATAACCAAAATTCTAAAATAAACATTTGAAATTTATTATTTAACTGCAGAATATTTTACTATATCTTATCTAGAAGAATAGAGAATTGTTGAGATAAAATGAAAACAATTGAAAATCATTAAGATATTCAATACAATTCATTAACATTGCTCTGAACAATTAGGGAAGGAAAATAATGCGAAGTTGAAAGTTATGTCCGTGTTAGTCAACATTTCAATCTTTAAAAATAAACGAACATACAAAAAAAAATTACAAGAAACAAAAAGAATAATTACAAAAAACAAAAAGAATAATTACAAAAAACAAGCAAATTTCATTTTTCTGATGCGGGCTCATAGGCTGTGCCGACAAGAGTGATATTTCATAATCGTTTGAGAATATTCCAGTGCGAAATTCAAATAATTGTCTCTACTGTACAAATTTTTAACAAAATAATTATTATAATTGCGTAGACGCAGTTGTAATAATTGTCCCTTCCGTAGATATTTTTATTAAAATATTTATCCGTAGTGTATGATAGAGTTTGAAAAATACAAATCAAGATTAAATAGATGATAAAAAAATGAAGATTAGGAGCGCAACATGCGTTTGCCATTCGGCCGAATACGTCCGACTAATCCCGTTTCAGTGGGATCAGTCCGTCACTCGTCCGTATTCGGCTGTATTCGGCCGAGCAGGTCGTGTCCAGTGGACGCGTGGCAATGCCTTTACCCGTCTCGGGATTAGTCGGTCATATTCGGCTGAATATAAATCAAAGCAAGACTGAAGGGATGAAACGTAGCAGAAATGATACCAATCACAGTAGATTAAATATAAATAGAAGTAAGTGAATTCTGCTACTTGGGAAGCAGAATTACAATCGATGGCCGCAGCAGGAAAGATGTTAAAAGCAGAATAGCACTAGCAAAAAGAGCCTTCATCAAAAAGAGAAAGCTTTTAGTTTCAAATATTGATCTAGGAATTAGAAAGAAATTTTTAAAACTCTATGTATGGAGCACAGCACTTTATGGTAGCGAAACATGGACTTTAGCAATACCTGAAAGAAAGAAAATTGAAGCATTTGAAATGTGGTGCTACAAAAGAATGCTGTAGATTAAGTGGACAGACAAAGTAAGAAATGAACGAGTTTTGGAAATGATGGGTGAGGAAATAAGTTTGTGGAAGAAGTCTACAGAAAGAAGAGACAGGCTGGTGGGTCATATTTTGAGACATGCTGGATTGGTTAATTTGTTAGTGGAGGGAACAGTCGAAGGTAAGAACTGTAGAGGAAGACAGAGATTAGAATATACGAAGAAGATAATTGAGGATGTGGATTGTAAGGGGTATGTAGAGATGAAGAGGTTAGCACAGGATAGGAAGGGATGGAGGATTGCATCAAACCAGTCGAGAGACTGATCACACACACACACACACAATGCGGCCATATTCGAGCTAACAGTCAGTGAACGAGCGACCTCAGAGTAATGAATGTTAGCTTTATAGACTACACTGACAATGCGGTAACTAAACAGATGCCTTGTTTGTAAACAGGCTTTCACAGCTGCGAGCAACACTTACGAGTAATCTAAACTCGTGGTTACTGAGCACAAAACAAGCCACAACGACATCAACACCTGCGTAAGAACATTACCTATCAGGGCTCCAACACGAGCCGATGTTGTAGAATGTATCTGCGAATTGATTGTCTAAGGCCTCGGCTGACTTCAACAGACTGAACATTATACGAGATGGAACTGTTGTACTGAACATCTCGCTTTGTATGCTGCACCTGAGGCGTACATTACATCTTTTGTGGGTTGTAAATTATTAACGAACATTCTGGTAGCTCAGTTGCTAAAGGAATTGCTTTCATAAGTTTCTGTCTCCGGTCACGGGTTCAAATTGGGGTAAGAGCTGAAGTTTTTGAGAGTTTGGTAGTTATCTCGTGGTTTATTATATATGAAGAAATAATTAGTCCAGATACCTTTCAAATTTAACATGTTTTTATTTCTCGTAAAAACATCAGACTCCAAAGATACTGGTTGAAGAAGTAAACACAAGCTCCAGTGATTACACGCAATACTGCTTTCAAAGACAATACTCCTATACACTCTCACAGTACAAGACTCCTTGCACACGTAAAAACTGTACCTTACTGTACGCGTAAAACTGTTTCAAAACTCGTCTCTGCTGATCGCTTATATAAGTTTCATAGAAAATTCCAGAATACTACAAAGGTTTCCGACAGATGTTTCTCGAACTCTAACAATACTTAAACAATTAAAAAATATTAAAAACAATCAAAATCAATTACAATCATTACGAAATGCACAGAAATGAAAATTAAAGATATTTACACACAGAATTAACCACATAAATCAGTTTAAACTGTCGTAAATTGTCCTCTAAACATAGTAGCTCGCCTTAATACTTCGAATAAAAACATTTATTCAATATTTTTTTTTTGCATAAGTCTGTCCTTGAATATATTAAATAGTATGTACACAATTTCTTTTCATAAAAGTCCATTTACACCGATTTACAATAAATTGCAAGCCAAGCATACAAAATCATATTTACTCAACCCCTGGCTTGCTACAAATAATACATAAAATACAATTTCATAAGTTTGAGGGCTGTAACAAGTTGTGTTTAATCATATGAGCTACGCCAGGACGCTCCGTGGTTCGGATTCCACGTTAAACTGTAGGTCCCAGAGGAAAGGAACTGGCCGTCCTACCTCTGACACAATGGCTCAGTATGCCTCCTTTTGGAGGATCCAACCAACCTTCGGGTTGTGGAGTAAGTTAGTTTTTAAATTTTTCGTAACCGTTGGGTGAGGCCGTTTCTGGATGATCCTGTTTTCAACTTGAGACTGATGTGTATTTTGTATATATATGTTTGTAAACATAAACACCTCAGCAGCTGACTCCCACGGAGCCTGCTGATACTGGGTTCAAATACCTATCTGTCCATTCTGACGTCACTCCTGCAGGAGGCGGCGATGATCCCTTCAAAAGGACAAGGACCAGTTCGTACCAGTTGCATGCCTGCAGCCCTTTCCCAGTCTCTAACGATCTCGACATCGACGAAGTGTAGAGCCCTAAGGGAACGTGCATAAACCACGTAGCTCCATTTTTGCCTCCCCTCCACGTAGCCCTACGTGGCTTTTGCCTCTACCCCCCCCCCCCTTCCTCCCACGTAGCACGTAGATTTTTTCCTTTTTGATTATAGAAGACATTTTGTACTGTTTTCACTTGTCAGACGATTGTAAATTACATACGGATATAATTAACTGAGGGAAATAAATATTCACATGCTGTTGTGAGTTCTATTCCTTATTTTAACTGTGAAAAATGTTATGAAAGGCAAGCTACGTGGCCTGGCTCAGAATCCCCCCTCCCCCCAAGTAGCTCAGCGTAGCTTTCCAGCCAACTCCTCCCCCCCCCCCCCTCCCTGGACCGAGCCACGTAGTTTGTACACGCTCCCTAAAGGAAAAAGTTCCCGCGGAGAAGATTTTAGTTTTTTTAGCCTATTGTGAGCGGGTGTGGTCAACCAGTCGTTCGATAAAGTTTTCTCCCCTTGGTAGCTGGGTACAACTTCTTTATTTGTTCCGAAACTTAGGTATTTTGATGAAAGAACCTTGCCCTAACTGAATTCTTGCAGATGTGAGAGTTGTTGCCGGAAAATTAGGGTTTTAATGCGCCTTTTGGCTTCTAGAAGATACCGGTCTTAGCTACACCTGTGCCGAAGGACCGTCTTTCGCTTATGATCCTGATTTTATCGCTCTGGACAAAGTCACTTCTAGCAGAGTTGGGATGGATAGTGGCAGCTGAAATAGTTGTTGCCATCGCAAACCGTCCGCCGGGTTCTTGTAACATCTCAGTTTATTCTTGTTGCCACTCTAGTTTCCACGTAGCTTCGATTTTTTCATTCGCTGTATCGATGCAGAGCCAGTCAGTGTTTGCCGTACCAACTCTTCGTGCATCGTGAAGTTGGAAGCTGCTTTACTGGGGTTTTATTGCTTTTATTTACTATTGTCAATTAAAGTTTTGATTTTAATTAATTTCATGTTTCATTTAAATTTTCATGAGTAGGGTGATTTGATCAAGACATTAATGTAAGCTAAGCACATCATAACTTGACATTTAAAAGACCATGAACGTGGTGTATTTACTGTTAATTAATTAAATAAAAAATAAAAAATTGTTCGCAAACAAACACCAACGCCCTACATTACTGGGTCAAGTCTTTGGGAGCGTCCATTAATGACGTGAGGTGAAATAGGGGGGGGGGGGGCGTTTCGGCGTATTCTCACTAAACCTTCTCGGAGGCAGCTTCCAAGTAACCTCGGTTCCGTCATTCAGGAAACGCCCTCCATATCCATGAGCCAACCAGAGATGATCTTCATTCCCCACTTTCTCGAGATGTCCCAACATGCGAACCAACATTTATAAAGTTAGTAACAATTTTACTTAAACTTTAAGCTATTGGAGGAATGCATAGCAACCACCACACATCTCACGCCCTCCAGAACTTTCCTTGTCTCTTATTGGGTAGACCATTTGTGACGTCACGTAACGCAGTCATCTCTGTCCACTTCTGTTTCTCTCTCTCGCACAAATACATTTATTTCGGCGGTTGACATTGAAATATAGGAAGCAGACTCGTCCTTAGGATGACCAGCTGTGCTGTTTTAGATGCACATCCGCAGCCTTGGGTGGCCACCAGCCTCGTTTAAACACCCGCAGCGGCGGCTCGCTTCTTAGGGACGGCAGTACATACATCTCCTCACATCTATCCCTGTCACTACACATCTGCTAGGGGACCGTGCACAAACTACGTGGCTCGGTCCAAGGGGGGGGGGAGGGGTTGGCTGGAAGGCTACGCTAGGCTACGGGGGGGAGGTGGGGTTCCGAGCCAGGCCACGTAGCTTTCCTTTCATAACATTTTTCACAGTTAAAATGAGGAATATAGGTCACAACAGCATGTGAATATTTATTTCCCACATTTAATCCGTATGTAATTTACAATAGTCTGACAAGAGAAAACAGTGCAAAATGTCTTCTGGAATCAAAAGGGAATAAAGCTACGTGCTACATGGGGGAGGAGGGGGAGGTAGAGGCAAAAGTCACGTAGAGCTACGTGGGGGGGAGGGGGGTTCACAGGAGGCCAAAATGGAGTTACGTGGTTTATGCACGCTCCCCAAGTGGCTTTCTAACACATGCACTAAATTGCATATTATAACACGTAGAATACGCAATACTTCATACAACAATTGACACCGAGCGTGGTGGTGTAACGGGTAGCGTGCTGGCCTCGCTTCCGGGAGGACGGCGGTTCGAATACCCGTCCGGGCATCCAGATTTGGGTTTTTCCATGGTTTTCCCAAATCACTCCAGGTGAATGCCGCGATGCTTCCTTCAAAAAGGCCATGACCGAATTCCTTCCCATTCCTTGCCCCCCATCCTTTCCCGTCTCTAAAGACCTCGCTGTTAGAGAGACGTTAAGCAGATAAAAAAAAAGCAATTGACGTTTTCTGTGAACAGCTTTTTCCCTCCATAGGAACGTCCCGGCGAGATGGAAGGGCATGATTCCCCAACATGACAGTGTGTGTAACCCCTACTGTACTACTGGATGACTTGTAACGGCGCGTGTGTTGGTGGAGGGTGTATCTCAGTCCATTCACGCCTCTTGTTCCGAAGAACACAGAGTTTCACATCCACAGTGCCCGCATCCACCCGTGTTGACTTTTACCTGAGCACGTTGTAACTCAGAGTGAGCTGCGCTGCGGACGAGTTGTACGAAAGTGACAGCCGCGCTCCGTCGAGGCGTTGAGCAAGCCCAGCTGATCCGGTCGAGACAACTTTCATCGGGATGCGCCGCACTGACCCACTGAGCCTAGCTGGACGAGAATGTTCACCTAAACCTAATAGCAGATCGCTCAGAGACACTCGGAGACTGTGTATTGTAATGTACATCTTGCATCGGGTGCGTGCTCACATAGGTTTATCATTTTTCTTTTTTAGTCCGGCAGTGAAAAATTAACGACTGACATATTTCAGAGTGACAGCAAAGAAATATTGCTACCAACAACATTCGTATCTCGGAATGGCCGTGAAAATAAGATAACAGAAATCAGGGCCAGAACAGATTCTTTTCTGCATTCATTTTTTCTACGAGCGATTAGGGAATGGAATAGAAAGGATTTACCGACAGGAGTAGCTTTCTATAAAGCTCTCCGGCCATCCTGATCTGGGTTTTCCATGGTTTTCACAGATCACTCCACGCGAATGCTGGGATGGTTCCTCACAATAGCCCATATCCCTTTCAAACTATTACCCTTTTGGATAGGTGCAATGCACCCTCTGCCACACACTTTGAGTGAATCGCAGAGTAATAGTAATTGTAATAGTGGAGGACCGGCGATTCTCACACGAGGGGGGAAAACTGAACAAATAATTTAGGCCATCCTAACAAAAGTAGAAAGTAGTCAGTCCTTGGATTGGTCTGCGGCGGTCTTCCATACAGCTCTACTCTCTGCCGCCCTCTTCATATCTACATACTGTATCTCCTGCAGCGACGAAATTCCAGAGAGTTGTATTGTAAACACGATTTCTTCATTATTATTACTCCGCGATTCAATAAAAGTGTGTGGCGGAGGGTGCATTGCACCTATCTAAAAGGGTGATAGTTTGGAAGGGATTTACGGCAGGATGGCAGGAGGCGCCCATGGGATAATGTGAGGAACGATCCTAGCACTCGAGTGGGGTGATCCGGAAAAAACAATGGAAAACCCAGATCAGGATTACTGTTAGTGGGGAAAGTGCCGATAAAAGACAATTTCCAGAAAACCAGCCAGCATGGGGGCAGAGCCATTCCTTGGATTTGTTAATATTGTTGTTAACTGTAAAATGCATGTTTCATGCAGTAACGAATCAACGGACGAGAATTCAGCGCCTGATTGTGAGAGTGGCAGAATCAGCCGGAACGTGTGAGCAGCAGGAGTATCGACGGCGAGGCGTGAGGACGGCTCTGGTACTGCCTGCCTAAAGCTACGTCCAGCGGACAGCAGCATTTCACTGAGCCAGACTCGAAGATAAGACTCCACTGCACTGGTACCTATGGGACGGTATTGTCCTTAGAACGGTAGATTCCGCTAAATACCTAGGGGTAACAATTCGTAATAATTTGTCGTGGAATGAGCATATCGAGAATGTAATTGGGGAAGCAAATCGTATGCATCGATTTCTAGGTCGCAATTTAAAACAATGCACTCCGGAAGTTAAATCGATTGCATACAAGTCACTAGTGCGGCCTCACTTAGAATATTGTTGTTCTGTATGGGGTCCCCATCAAAAGGGGTTAATGGAGGCATTAGAGAAGGTCCAAAGAAGAGCCTTCCGATTCGTGACAATTATATACAGGGTGTTACAAAAAGGTACGGCCAAACTTTCAGGAAACATTCCTCACACACAAACAAAGAAAATATGTTATGTGGACATGTGTCCGGAAACGCTTACTTTCGATGTTAGAGCTCATTTTATTACTTCTCTTCAAATCACATTAAACATGGAATGGAAACACACAGCAACAGATCGTACCAGCGTGACTTCAAACACTTTGTTACAGGAAATGTTCAAAATGTCCTCCGTTAGCGAAGATACATGCATCCACCCTCCGTCGCATGTAATCCCTGATGCGCTGATGCAGCCCTGGAGAATGGCGTATTGTATCACAGCCGTCCACAATACGAGCACGAAGAGTCTCTACATTTGGTACCGGGGTTGCGTAGACAAGGGCTTTCAAATGTCCCCATAAATGGAAGTCAAGAGGGTTGAGGTCAGGAGAGCGTACTAACATACTAACGAAACTAAAATGAGCTCTAACATGGAAAGTAAGCGTTTCCGGACACATGTCCACCTAACATATTTTCTTTGTTTGTGTGTGAGGAATGTTTCCTGAAAGTTTGGCCGTACCTTTTTGTAACACCCTGTATAGTTGGAGGGAAAGCGTAAGTGCGATGTTGAAGGAGTTAGGTTGGGAAGACCTGGAGCACCGAAGGCGTTGCTCTCGACAGAAGCTAATTGAAAAATTCTCGACTGACGTATTTCGGAATGACAGTAAACAAATATTGCTACCAGCAACATTCGTATCTCGGAGTGACCGCGAAAATAAGATAAGAGAAATCAGGGGCAGAACCGATTCATTTCTGTACTCATTTTTTCCACGAGCGATTAGGGAGTGGAATAGAAAGGATTTACAGGGCGAGTAAACATAAAATCCGACAGGAGTAGCTTTCGATAAAGCACTCCGGCGATCCTGATCTGGGTTTTCCATGGTTTCCCTAGATCGCTCCAGACAAATGCTGGGATGGTTCCTCACAATAGCCCATAGACGCCTCCTACCATATCCCGTATATCCCTTCCAAACCATTACCTTTCCCGATAGGTGCAATGCACCCTCCGCCAAACACTTTTAGTGAATTGCGGAGTAATAGTAAAAGTAGTAAGGAAGCTTTTCTAACGAAAAAAGAATAACGATAAATTCGCATCTTTTTTATTGATATTTTCGTGATGTGAGTAAACTTTCTCTGATTAGATTCTTGGGGTATTCGCCTACGATGTTTTTAAATGACTAAAAAATGAATAACTGTTATTTATTTGATTGATATATTTCGAGTTTACCTGCGTCTCATGAATACTTCCTTTGAATTTTAATAAACTTTCCTGTATCATATCTACTGTAAAAAAACCCCTTAGGTTATGTTGTCGCTTGGTTCCAATAGCTCTTACAGAGATTAATGCATAAAATCGGATGCTCTTATCCTTACAGGAATTTTTGCATCTCGTAAACGTAAATAAACAAAAAGCAACAACGAATGTACACTGCAACTTTTTTAATCTCTGCCTCGCATAAAATCTTTTTTTCCCTGTTCTACATATGTTTGCACATTTACTTCAGTAACAGATAAACAGACAATCTCCTTTTAGCTGCATCGCAAATACAATTTCTTTTAAGTACAAATAAAATAAAATTCTATCTTTATTTTCAACTTACACTTCCTTTTAACGGAATAAACGCAAGTGAATACAGTAATTCATTTGAAATTTCATGCAGCCAAGCAGCGCTATGGTGGCAGGCAGTGTAACTAAAACTTTGACGAGACTCGGCGAAGGTTGCCTAGCTATTGAGGTGGGCCCAGTCTCCAGGCTCAACGCTTCTAACCTAAGCGGATATTACCATCAGACTATGAACCTTCTTTTCACTACGTCCCTTACATCCTGATAATATGTCAATTAACTTGGTTAGGAATTGTGATTCTTAAAGAAGTAAAAATTATCATAAATTTGATTCTCATGTGTCTAGAATCTGGATGAAGCTTTGTTCATAATAGGAAACGCTGCAAAAGAATTATTGGCACTCACCTGAGCTGAAAATATTAATAATTACGTTATGTCGTGTGAAAAACAGAGAAGTCTATATTAATTAATCAATTTTTTATAAAGGTGAATAACACGCCAATGCAATTGAATTTTGTTTTATTTTGGTGTCGTACGCGTTTCGCTCTATATCAAGAGCATCATCAGCGACATCTGTTAGATATTTATTCATTTATTTAGTTACATTTGATTTACAAAACAACTTTATATTGTTTTGTAAATCAAATGAATCAAATGATCAAATGAATAAATATCTAACAGATGTCGCTGATGATGCTCTTGATATAGAGCGAAACGCGTACGACACCAAAATAAAACAAAATTCAATTGCATTGGCGTGTTATTCACCTTTATAAAAAATTGATTAACTTGCAATTGAGGAAATGGCCCACAACATCCAGTCATTATATTAATTAAGCTTGCGTTTGCTTGGTCCCTGAATAGAGCAGTTTGCGGTGACGTCACCAGGGCCTCGGTGCAGGAACCGAGACAAAGGGTTTATTTGCGGACGCTCCAGCTTCGCTCCACGGAGTGGAAAACTCGGCCCCAAAGTGATTACCTGTTTGGAGGTAACGTTTAACCACCTTCAAGGCGGCCTAACAGCGAGGTGTGGCAACCAAAAGTTGTTCCTCTGGACAGTGCAGTCGACGTCACTCCCTACCCAGCAACCCGAGTCATGTCTCCACAAGACTTTGTCTCGCTCGGTTTTCTCGTTCAATCGGTAGTGCCGATAGCTCTCAATCGGAATTTGCTTCAATTCTACCTGCATTTCGCTTGTTCTCTTTTCACTTTATTGCAATGTACTTTAACATTTTCGCTTTCAAAGTTTCACAATTTTTTTTTATTATTTATATATTTTTTTTTTATTGATTACTTGAATCTGCCCGCCAAGGGGCGGTCCATTAATTACGTGATATGAAATGGGCGGAAAAGGGGGGGGTCCGGCGAAATCTCACGAAACCTCACCAAGGGGGAGGGGGGGTCAACCGAAATCTCACGTGAGGTTTTGAAATTCTTATAGAATGGTAAAGCTAAAATAAAAAAAGGTCTACAAATGACGCGAAAGTCGATTTTAGGGGGGTATAACCACCATTGGGAGCATGAGATAAAAAAAAAAAAAAACGTCTCAAGAAGTATTTTTTTTTTTTTTTTTATTTTATTTATTGACACTTGGCCTGTTGGCCATACAGTCAATTTACATTCTATTTATACATATACACTGATTCGCTCACATTTCCCCAATCATATATACAAATCACTGTTAGAATTATAAAGATGGTTAGATGGAGAGTTATAGATTAAACATTTTCACAGTAAATTTTGATAATACATAATTTTTATAGTTATTAGGTTAAAATGTAATAAAACCATTACCGTCTAGTGTTCCATGAACGGTAACTATTTGCAATATTGAAGAGTGGGGTGGGATCTCCCGTTTATATCTCTATATTGTTTCTTGTAATAAAATGCACCATCTTTTGGTATATAGAAATATTTCCTAAGGCAAGAAGATGGCTGACATTGACTGGATATCTTATACCCCAATGTTTCAAGTCTTCCCAAAAGGTGTCCGTTTCTTCCTTGTATTTATTACATCCAAAGAATATATGGTTTGTGTCGGCCTCGGACTGCCCATCACATTGACAAAAAGGGGAGTTCACTAGCTTTATTTTGTATAGATGGCTTCCGAATCTCCCGTGGTTGAATTTTAGTCTCGATATTATGGTGACTGCTTTTTTTGTGGCGTATTTCTTTTGGAACCACTGTGTCCTTGGTATCAACGGATGTATCTGCCTATAATGTGCTCCTTTGTGTTGGTTAGTGGATTTCCACATATCATTCCAGGTCTCCATACATTTTTGGCGAAATAGTGGGATTAGATCACTTCCTATTAGAAGTTCAACTGGGTTTCCTGTTTGTGCGGCTATTTTTGCAAGAGCATCCACTCTTTCATTGCCATGTAGTCCGACATGCGCCTTGACCCAGATAAAAGAGATCTTCATACCTTGTTTCTTTATGTCGGTCATCAACTCCATTATGTTATACAAAAGTGGAGTCCTCCCTCTATCTTTGATTCCATCATCCAGTTTTTGCAATGCCGATTTGCAGTCTGTGAGAACAACTGTATTCTGAATGCGCATCTCTAGCGCATATTCCAGCGCTTTAAGTATTGCAAACAGTTCGGCTGTGAAAGAGGATGTTTCCTCACGCAGCTTGAACAACCTTTCCACTATGTTAGTGCTGTCAAAAAAGGCACTCCCAACCATGTTGCCAGTCTTTGACCCATCTGTATATATATATACCACTCGACCCATACCACTTAGATAGTCATTTAGAAGATTATTGTTGCTAAGGGCGTTCTCTGAATATCTCAGATTTTCTACGATCTCGTTCCGGATCATATGGGTTTCGTAGTCAACTTCGTAACATGGTAATCTTGGGAGAGAGAACACTTGTGTCTGATATTCATTTAGCTCAGCGATGGCCGCAACTAGAGGTGGGCTGTTCCTGTGGGTCCAGTAAGCAGAGGTTGATGTTGCTGCCCACAGGGCGCGTATTTTTATTGTAAGCGCGTTTCCGGTTTTCTGGAACTGTTTTATTATAAACTTTTTACTGAGATATTGGCGCCTCAGTGCGAGTGGCATTTCATTGGTTTCGACTAGCAGTGCATTGGTTGGCGTCGACAGGAATGCCCCTAAGCAGAGTCGAAGAGCTCGGTACTGACATTTGTCCAGGCGGTTCAGAAGTTGATCGGACGCGGATCCGTAAAGTACACAGCCATAATCTAGGTGAGGTCGCACCATGGCTTTGTAGAGAGCTATTGAGATTTTGGGATCAGCCCCCCACCAAGCACCGTTAGTGGCTCGGAGTATGTTTATTGCTTTATCACATTTCCCAACTGTTTCACATATCTGACGCGTCCATCTTAGCTTGTTGTCTAAGTATAATCCCAAATATTTGATATACTTTAGGAGTGGCAATGTATATGGTCCAAGTCTTATGTTTTCAGCTGCCAGTACCTTATGCCGGGTGAAGGTTATTACTGCGGATTTTTCTGGTGATATTTGGAGTCCGTTTTCCTTTAGCCAAGTCTTGAGTTTAGTTAGCGTTTGGCTAAGATAGAATAGGTGTCCTGAAGGTTCCTGGATGTTTTGTAAATGCAAAGGTCGTCCGCATATTGTATAAACCAGGTATCTGGTGACAGTGTTATGCCAATGTCACTACAGTATATTATGAACAGGAGTGGTGCCAGGATAGACCCTTGCGGGAGCCCAAAACTTGTACGCCGAGGACCAATTTTGCCAGTTGGTGTCATAATTATCAAAACTCTATTTTGCAGAATGTTCCAAAGATTTAATATAAATGTTTCAGGCAGTTTCATTAGGAGGAGTTTTTGTACTAGGATTTCTGGAACAACATTATCATATGCTCCAGTCAAGTCTGTAAACACACACGTTGTGTACTTGTTAGCTGTCAAGCTCTCTTGTAACTCGGTAACTAGGTGTGCCAGAGCGTCAAGCGTACCCAGGCCTCTGCGAAAACCGTACTGAAAATGGGGGAGTTTTATATAGTGTTCCACGTGCCACTCTATTCTGAGCCTAATCATACGCTCCAGGGTTTTATACATACAAGACATGAGAGAAATCGGCCTGTATGATGCCGGGTCGCATGGGTCCTTGCCTGGTTTGAGGATAGGGACTATTCTTACAGTTTTCATAGATTCGATGTCAATGCGTCGTAACCAAACGTCGTTCATTACTTTTAGAATTGCTAACTTGCCTTTTCTTGGTAGATATTTGAGCATGGCGTAATGGATGTTGTCTGGCCCAGGCGATGTGTTCTTACTATTACTGACAGACGTTTCGAACTCTTCCAGATTAAATGGCTGTAGTATCTGTTCATTGGATGTATTTTCCTGTAGGCAGATCTTGTTTATTACTGACGGTGGTGTCATCTTCTCCAATATCTTCTCTAACACCTCTTGCGTTGCGGTATGAGTTGAGCGGTTACTCGATGAATTACGGAATTTTCTTATCTCGTTCCACACAGTGATCGGGGAGGTGTTACGGTTTAAGTTTTCGCAAAAGGCTATCCACTTTTGCCGCTTTTTCCTTTTCAAGAAGCGTTTTACTCTGGCCTGAATTTTACTTAAAAGAATAAAGTTTTCCTCCGTTGCGTGTTGTCGATAGATTTTTAGGGCTTGTTTTCGTTCTTGAACTGCCGCGGTACATTCTGAGTCCCACCAAACTGCAGATCTTCTTCGCTTTAATTTCACTGGGTGGTTTTCGGGAATCGTCGTAAGAGCCGCTTGTTCTATTCCGTTTAATATTTTCTCATAGTCACGCTGCGTATCCCCGGTTTCTTTGAAATTTGAGAATATATTGCTTGCTGCTTTTCTGTAGGCGCTCCAATCGGCACGCTTAATGTTCCATCTATACGTGGGTTTTCTTCCTTTGTATTCTATGTGATGTCGTTGATAAGAGAAAAAAATGGGAAGGTGGTCTGACCCACTGGTGTCTTTTATGGTTGTCCAGACGGCTGTATGGGAGAGGTGGGTCGACGCCAGAATTATATCTACAGCTGATCTCCGTTCTCCTGGTTTTGATATCCTTGTGTACGAGCCGTCGTTAAGGACCACTAGTTCCTCTTCTTCTGCTACCTCCATTATCAGTCTTCCGACAGCGTCCGTTCTTTCACTCCCCCAAACCAGATTATGACCGTTTACATCGCCCATTAAAATTACAGGTCGGGGGATTTGTTTCACATAGGAGCTAATAACCTGCTTGCTTACAATCGTATTTGGAGAACGATAAATTACTAGTATGGTCGATTCAATACCGTTAACGCGCGTTCTTATTGCGCATCCTTCTACACCATTTATTACATTCCTTAGTTTCAGGCTGCGGAATGGTATGTTTCTTCTAATTAGTATAGCCACTCCACCGTACCCGTCTGCTCTGTCGTATCGCTCGGTATTATAGCCAGGGATGTTGAATTGTTCCTTAGGTTTAAGCCACGTTTCTGCAATTCCGGCAACACATACATCGTACGATTTTAATAGATGGTGCAAACTTTCTTTGTTGGAACGAACAGAACGTGCGTTCCAGAATAAAAGATTCTTCACTTCCCTATTCCCCGCCATTGTTGCTTAGTTCTTCCTCTGTACCGTGCAGGTTGCTTGTGGATTCTATAATCCTACTAATATTATCCCTTATTGCGTCGATTGGGAGTGTCCCTCCTCCAGATTGTATCTGCAGTAGCAGCGTAGTAATGAAATTAAGCATTATTTCTATTAGGCGATGCCTGTCTGATGTGGCTGGAGGATCCTCCATGTTATTGACGGTGCTGGTTAAATTACTCTGTAAGGGCACCGTTGGTCTTTGGCTAGGAATGTGATATTGCTGGTAATCTTTCCAGTTATTTGTATTGCTATGTGTCGTGATCTGTTGAGGTCGGACGACTTTTGAATTAATTCCCGGAGGTACCATGTTGTCTCGTCTAAGTGGGACTGGGTTTGTCCCATGCAGTGGCTTGGACTGATTATTCTGCGGGGTTGTCCTCATAGGGAACAGCGGCATGTTCTGTTGTCTAGACAGTACCGGAGATTGGGAGACAATCTGTGGAGGGGTTGCTGCCGCCCTTGTGTGTGGCCTGTTATCAAATGAGGCTAGCTGGTAGGTTGGTTGTTGGTAGTTGTTGACAGGAAAAGAGTGCATGACCGGCAGAGGCGGAAATTCAGTTGGACTATTGTACTGCAAGTTGATGTTGGTTGCAGCTTGAGCGTAGGGTCTATTCTCATGTATAGCTGTGGCCTCGCTATAGCTGACATTATTCAACGCCATATATTGCTTAATGGCTCTCGTCTTCTGATATACGGGACACAGTCGATCTGTGGCTAAGTGTTGGCCAGAGCACAGAGCACACTTAGGTTGGGACGTTTTAGGACATGACTCAATGCTATGATCGGATGCACAAAAACCACAGCGCGTTTGGCTTCGGCACTGATTGCTCCCATGACCGAAACGCAAGCATTTGTAACACTGGGTAACTGATGGGATATAAACCTCAACATTACAGCGAACCCCGTGGATGTAGACAAATTTAGGCAGCAGCTGAGATTTAAATGTTAATACACATACGGGAAGTGGTGTGAGTTCCTGTTTACCTTGTTTTACAACTTTTTTTATTGAACCGTCGGATACCTACTACTTGGGCCTCACATTCTATCACTGAGAGTATTTCTATGTCACTCAGGGAGATGTCCACGTTCCTAATTACACCCTGTTTGTGTACCATGAACTTTGGGATGTAAGCCACCATATTGTTTCTAGCGAAGACTTCCGATGTTACGAGGCTATTTGCCGCCGCACTACTGTTTGTTTCAATTTTTATTCTATTACGACCAGAACTCGTGATGTTCAAAAGATGATTTGATCTTAGGATACCTTGCTCACGTAGTAGCTTTCCTATAACCATTGGATGTAACCGGCCTATGTTCTTCTCCTTCCCCTCTACAAAAACTATAAATGGGCCGTAATCGCTTGCGTCGTACCTGTAGCTTGATGTATTCTGCTGCGCGTCCTGTAGACTGCTGCCGGAAATGGAGGGTGCAGTTGCCGCTTGTGTTGCTGTTGTTGCTGGTACTACTGGAGTTGCTGACGTTGTTGGTGTCGTGTTGACAGTAGACATCGGCTGCTGGGCTGCTGAATGTATCGCTGAGAGCCGTGCGACTTTCTCTGCTGCATGGGTTGATTTTCTTACATCTTCTTCTGTTGGTACCTGGCGTTTAGCAGGCTTGTTACTTATGCTTTGGCTACCAAGCATGGGATCGTCTGGTACCACACTGAACTGATAATTCACAGACTCGGTTAGAATGGCTTCGTCAGTTTGTTGGTTGCTAACTGTGTTCAACGCAGCTGCAATTACCGACCCGGTTGGCGTGTCACTATGATTTTCAAATTCTGATGTGTGGTCCTGAAGGCCACAAGTTCCGCCTTCGCCGTACATCCCACCGAACATTGTGGGTGACGGTCACACGGACTAGTATGTTAGATGAGCACGATTACCAATCGATTGTTTTCACCTAGAACACAGTAGATTGTATTTCTTGGTAAACTATTACGTCTACCACACACACACTACTTGTTTACCGCGACCGATTAGCTAGCTTCGGTTATAACTTCACCAGGAAACGTAAACTACCAGGAAGTTGTTGCTCCGAGAGCTCGCTACAGACTGCTCAAGAAGTTGCGATGTCCATTCTCGTCGGGTGGGGGGGGGGGGGGGGGGTCCGAAATTCCGGAAAAACGCCTCACGTGATTAGTGAAGGACGCCCACAACAGCAGCGGTCTAGAATATGCTAGCTCAAACACCTCTGCAAGGGTCTAATAATCTGCTGATTAATGAACGGCGTATTGTGGGTGGTTTGCTCTCTCAGCACCTCTAACACTGCAAGCCCGGTAATACCGTACTGGCAAACATGCGTACGCTATTATCACGATTCCTTAAAGTGACTTTAAAAGAATGAACACTATGTTCGATTAACGTTTCGTTATGTTTAATGCTTCTTAATTCGATCACGACTTTATACACGATACTTCTCCTGTACATAATGTACTCTTTAAGAAACACCTGAGCTTCCGCATGAATTCTCCAACACGATTCCCCCTTACCAAGATACTCTCTATCAATATGCTTAAAAACTAAGATGCTAATCTACACCGTTCGCTACACACACTACATCTGTGGAAACCTATTACCTTTTATTAGAATTATTTACATTAATTTACGCTCAGAACAATGATGAACACATATT
>JARYHS010009186.1:259196117-259221541 GCA_031002005.1 Vandiemenella viatica
TGGTAGCGTGCTGGCCTCGCTTCCGGGAGGACGGCGGTTCGAATCCCCGTCCGGGCATCCAGATTTGGGTTTTCCATGGTTTCCCCAAATCACTCCAGGTGAATGCCGCGATGCTTCCTTCAAAAAGGCCATGACCGAATTCCTTCCCATTCCTTGCCCCCCATCCTTTCCCGTCTCTAAAGACCTTGCTGTTAGAGAGACGTTAAGCAGATAAAAAAAAGCAATTGACGTTTTGTGTGGACAGCTTTCTCCCTCCATAGGAACGTCGAGGCGAGATGGAAGGGCATGATTCCTCAACATGACAGTGTGTGTAACCCCTACTGTACTACTGGATGACATGTAACGGCGCGTGTGTTGGTGGAGGGTGTATCTCAGTCCATTCACGCCTCTTGTTCCGAAGAACACAGAGTTTCACATCCACTGCGCCCGCATCCTCCCGTGTTGACTTTTACCTGAGCACGTTGTAACTCAGAGTGAGCTGCGCTGCGGACGAGTTGTACGAAAGTGACAGCCGCGCTCCGTCGAGGCGTTGAGCAAGCCCAGCTGATCCGGTCGAGACAACTTTCATCGGGATGCGCCGCACTGACCCACTGAGCCTAGCTGGACGGGAATGTTCACCTAAACCTAATAGCAGATCGCTCAGAGACACTCGGAGACTGTGTATTGTAATGTACATCTTGCATCGGGTGCGTGCTCACATAGGTTTATCATTTTTCTTTTTTAGTCCGACAGTGAAAAATTAACGACTGACATATTTCAGAGTGACAGCAAAGAAATATTGCTACCAGCAACATTCGTATCTCGGAATGGCCGTGAAAATAAGATAACAGAAATCAGGGCCAGAACAGATTCTTTTCTGCGTTCATTTTTTTACGAGCAATTAGGGAATGGAATAGAAAGGATTTACCGGGCGAGTAAACCGAAAATCTGACAGGAGTAGCTTTCTATAAAGCTCTCCGGCCATCCTGATCTGGGTTTTCCATGGTTTTCACAGATAACTCCATGCGAATGCTGGGATGGTTCCTCACAATAGCCCATGGGCGCCTCCTGCCATATCCCGTATATCCCTTCCAAACCATCACCCTTTTCGATAGGTGCACTGCACCCTCTGCCACACACTTTTAGTGAATCGCAGAGTAATAGTAAAAGTAATAGTGGAGGACCGGCGATTCACACACGATGGGGGAAAATTGAACAAATAATTTAGGCCATCCTAACAAAAGTAGAAAGTAGTCAGTCCTTGGATTGGTCTGCGGCGGTCTTCCATTCAGCTTTACTCTCTGCCGTCTTCTTCATATCTACACACTGTATCTCCTGCAGCGACGAAATTCCAGAGAGTTTTATTGCAAACACGATTTCTTCATTATTATTACTCCGCGATTCAATAAAAGTGTGTGGCGGAGGGTGATAGTTTGGAAGGGATTTACGGGATATGGCAGGAGGCGTCCATGGGATAATGTGAGGAACGATCCTACCACTCGAGTGGAGTGATCCGGGAAAAACCATGGAAAACCCAGATCAGGATTACTGTTAGTGGGGAAAGTGCCGATAAAAGAGAATTTCTAGAAAACCATTCCTTGGATTTGTTAATATTGTTGTTAACTGTAAAATGTATGTTTCATGCAGTAACGAATCAACGGATGAGAATTCAGCGCCTGATTGTGAGAGTGGCAGAATCAGCCTGAACGTGTGAGCAGCAGGAGTATCGACGGCGAGGGGTGAGGACGGCTCTGGTACTGCCTGCCTCCAGCTACGTCCAGCTGACAGCAGCATTTCACTGAGCCCGACTCGAAGATAAGACTCCACTGCACTGGTACCTATGGTGATGGAACTACTACGGTACTGTCCTTAGAACGGTAGATTCCGCTAAATACCTAGGGGTAACAATTCGTAATAATTTGTCGTGGAATGAGCATATCGAGAATGTAATTGGGAAAGCAAATCGTATGGATCGATTTCTAGGTCGCAATTTAAAACAATGCACTCCGGAAGTTAAATCGATTGCATACAAGTCACTAGTGCGGCCTCACTTAGAATATTGTTGTTCTGTATGGGGTCCGCCATCGAAAGGGATTAATGGAGGCATTAGAGAAGGTCCAAAGAAAAGCCTTCCGATTCGTGACAGGTATATACAGGGTGTTACAAAAAGGTACGGCCAAACTTTCAGGAAACATTCCTCACACACAAACAAAGAAAATATGTTATGTGGACATGTGTCCGGAAACGCTTACTTTCCATGTTAGAGCTCATTTTATTACTTCTCTTCAAATCACATTAAACATGGAATGGAAACACACAGCAACAGAACGTACCAGTGTGACTTCAAACACTTTGTTACAGGAAATGTTCAAAATGTCCTCAGTTAGCGAGGATACATGCATCCACCCTCCGTCGCATGGAATTCCTGATGCGCTGATGCAGCCCTGGAGAATGGCGTATTGTATCACAGCCGTCCACAATACGAGCACGAAGAGTCTCTACATTTGGTACCGGGGTTGCGTAGACAAGGGCTTTCAAATGTCCCCATAAATGGAAGTCAAGAGGGTTGAGGTCAGGAGAGCATACTAACATACTAACGAAACTAAAATGAGCTCTAACATGGAAAGTAAGCATTTCCGGATACATGTCCACATAACATATTTTCTTTGTTTGTGTGTGAGGAATGTTTCCTGAAAGTTTGGCCGTACCTTTTTGTAACACCCTGTATAGTTGGAGGGAAAGCGTAAGTGCGATGTTGAAGGAGTTAGGTTGGGAAGACCTGGAGCACCGAAGGCGTTGCTCTCGACAGGAGCGAATTGAAAAATTCTCGACTGACGTATTTCGGAATGACAGTAAACAAATATTGCTACCAGCAACATTCATATCTCGGAATGACCACGAAAATAAGATAAGAGAAATCAGGAGCTGAACCGATTCATTTCTGTACTCATTTTTTTCCACGAGCGATTAGGGAGTGGAATAGAAAGGATTTACATGGCGAGTAAACATAAAATCCGACAGGAGTAGCTTTCGATAAAGCACTCCGGCGATCCTGATCTGGGTTTTCCATGGTTTCCCCAGATCGCTCCAGGCAAATGCTGGGATGGTTCCTCACAATAGCCCATAGGGGCCTCCTCCCATATCCCGTATATCCCTTCCAAACCATTACCTTTCCGGATAGGTGCAATGCACCCTCCGCCAAACACTTTTAGTGAATCGCGGAGTAATAGTAAAAGTAGTAAGGAAGCTTTTCTAACGAAAAAAGAATAACGATAAATTCGTATCTTTTTTATTGATATTTTCGTGATGTGAGTAAACTTTCTCTGATTAGATTCTTGGGGTATTCGCCTACGATGTTTTTAAATGACTAAAAAATGAATAACTGTTATTTATTTGATTGATATATTTCGAGTTTACCTGCGTCTCATGAACACTTCCTTTGAATTTTAATAAACTTTCCTGTATCATATCTACTGTAAAAAAAAAAAAACCTTAGGTTATGTTGTCGCTTGGTTCCAATAGCTCTTACAGAGATTACTGCATAAAATCGGATGCTCTTATCCTTACAGGAATTTTTGCATCTCGTAAACGTAAATAAACAAAAAGCAACAACGAATGTACACTGCAACTTTTTTAATCTCTGCCTCGCATAAAATCTTTTTTTCCCTGTTCTACATATCTTTGCACAGTTACTTCAGTAACAGATAAACAGACAATCGCCTTTTAGCTGCATCGCAAAGACACTTTCTTTTAAGTACAAATAAAATAAAATTCTATATTTATTTTCAACTTACACTTCCTTTTAACGGAATAAACACAAATGAATACAGTAATTCATTTGAAATTTCATGCAGCCAAGCAGCGCTATGGTGGCAGGCAGTGTAACTAAAACCAGTCTCCAGGCTCAACGCTCCTAACCTAAGCGGATATTACCATCAAATTATGAACCTTCTTTTCACTACGTCCCTTACAGCCTGATAATATGTCAATTAACTTGGTTAGGAATTGTGATTCTTAAAGAATTAAAAATTATCATAAATTTGATTCTCATGTGTCTAGAATCTGGATGAAGCTTTGTTCATAATAGGAAACGCTGCAAAAGAATTATTGGCACCCACCTGAGCTGAAAATATTAATAATTACGTTATGTCGTGTGAAAAACAGAGAAGGCTATATTAATTAAGCTTGCGTTTGCTTGGTCCCTGAATAGAGCAGTTTGCGGTGACGTCGCCAGGGCCTCGGTGCAGGAACCGAGACAAAGGGTTTATTTGCGGACGCTCCAGCTTCGCTCCACGGAGTGGAAAACTCGGCCCCAAAGTGCCTACCTGTTTGGAGGTAACGTTTAACCACCTTCAAGGCGGCCTAACAGCGAGGTGTGGCAGCCAAAAGTTGTTCCTCTGCACAGTGCAGTCGACATCACTCCCTACCCAGCAACCCCGGGTTCTGCCCGAGTCATGTCTCCACAAGACTTTGTCTCGCTCGGTTTTCTTGTTCAATCGGTAGTGCCGATAGCTCTCAATGGGAATTTGCTTCAATTCTACCTGCATTTCGCTTGTTCTCTTTTCACTTTATTGCAATGTACTTTGACATTTTCGCTTTCAAAGTGTCACATTTTTTAAAAAAAATTTTTTTATTGATTACTTGAATCTGCCCGCCAAGGGGCGGTACATTAATTACGTGAGGTGAAATGGGCGGAAAAGGGGGGGGGGTCCGGCGAAATCTCACGAAACCTCACCAAGGGGGAGGGGGGTCAACCGAAATCTCACGTGAGGTTTTGAAATTCTTATAGAATGGTAGAGCTAAAATAAAAAAAGGTCTACAAATGACGCGAAAGTCGATTTTAGGGGGGTATAACCACCATTGGGAGCATGAGATAAAAAAAAAAGTCTCAAGAAGTTGCGATGTCCATTCGTCGGGTGGGGGAGGGGAGGGGGGAGGGGGTCCGAAATTCCGGAAAAACACCTCACGTGATTAGTGGACGCCCCACAATAGCAGCGGTCTAGAATATGCTAGCTCCAAAACTTCCGCAAGGGTCTTGTAATCTGCTGATTAATGAAGGGCGTATTGTGGGTGGTTTGCTCTCTCAGCACCTCTAACACTGCAAGCCGGTAATACCGCACTGGCAAACATCCGTACGCTATTATCACGATTCCTTAAAGTGACTTTAAAGAATGAACACTATGTTCGATTAACGTTGACGTAAAGTTTAATGCTTCCTAAATTCGATCACGACTTTATACACGATATACATTCTAATGTACAAAATGTTCTTCTCGTACTCTTTAAGAAACACCTGCTGAGCTTCCCGCGTGAATTCTCCAACACGACTCCCCCTTAACCAAAGATACTCTCTATATGCTTAAAAACTAAGATGCTAATACTACACCGTTCGCTACACTACCATCTGTGGAAGCCTATTACATTTAATTACAATTATTTACGCTCTGAATAATGATAAACACGTATTATTAACGATAAAAATAATGATTCACTTATTAAAATACTATACAAGGGTTAGACATAAATGTAATACCATCATTTATGTTTTTTTACTTTTTGATTATTATAAAAAAAAAGCTTCTGCAAGTGTCTCATTGGTGGTTTTTACATTTTGACTGTAATTTAACTGTGTTACTTATACCGTTGTTATATTTAAATATCTACTGTAACCATAGGCAAGTATTACGTGGCCCGAAGTCTAACTTAGAATCGAAATTGTGGCCCATCACTGGTTGGGCTCGCTTGATCTATACATACAGGAGTCTGTTGTGGATTCTATAGGATGTGGTATTATTATGCCTCAGTTCACGCGACAAACGAGTGCGGTACAGTGTCCGAGGCAGTGCTGCCAATCCTACGGATTTATCCGTAGATTTACGGATTTTTATAAAAAGTTAGGATTTTGTTAAAATATCTACGTATTTTTGGTACTTTTTATTACTTGTTGATTTTTCCTTATATTGGTGTTTTGTTAAACTTTGAGCGTATAGTGTTAATGCATCATAGAATTGTCAATAATTGTGAATAATTTCCTTGCAACCGCTTGTGTGAATCAACGATGGAATTAAAGCTCATATTTTGTTTGATTACATGTTTTATAGATCTTAAAAGACCGTAATACAGAACTATCGGCGCACTCTTTATGCACGGTGACACGCTCGTTGGCACGGCTTACAATGCAGTGCCTTCCGAGAAGGCCTAAAAAAAAATAATTATAATAATAATAATAACTGTAGGCACAGCAGCAGCAGCAGCTGTGATGAAGTGATGAAAGTGGCGCTGTATAAAACATGTTCAGAGATATCTCTTATTTTCAGTGTAGAATATTATTTTGTATTTCTAATTTTACAGACCTTAATTTTAACTCTCTGTTCAATAATTATTGTTTCAGTCTTCCAGTTAGCGAGTCTCCGGATTTTTGTGCGAAATCTATGGACATTTTAGCCGCCATCTGGCGATATTCAAAGCCAAGTCGCTGGCAGCACTGATTCGCGTACTCGTCGTGTTTGTTCGTGATTCTGCTGAATATCGTATTCGCGGACTGGTAGCTGTGCCTCGTGAGGCGTCATGACGCCTCGCCGGGACGTGTGATCCGCGGCGTCACTCACTTAACCGCTTTATTTACGACGCCGCTAATCTGGACGCCCGCTATGACGTCACGGACTGACGCGTGGGACGGCGGAAACAAATTAAGCGCGCACTGCCGTCCAAGACGACGTACCCACACTCTCCTCTCCTCTCCTCTCCTCGTCATCACATTTAACGTCTGCCTCTACTCTCCCCCTTTCCTCACCGAGCGTGCTGGGTGAGTGGTTAACGCTCTGGTCTCGCATTCGGGAGGACGCCGGTTCGAATCCCCGTACGGGCATCCAGATTTGGGTTTTCGATGGTTTCCCCAAATCACTCCAGTCGAATGCCGGGATGCTTCCTTCAAAAGGCCACGGTCGAATTCCTTCCCGTTCATTGTCCCCAGTGCCATCCCGTCTTTAATGAACTCGACGTCGACAAGGCGTAAAGCCATACGTAAAAAAAAAAAAAAAAAAGCGTTTCCTCTTTGTTTGTCGTCTGCAAGTAAAAACAACCACACCAGACAAAACATCCTTTTAACGAAAATATTGTGAATATTTGTTAGGATTTGATAAAGAAAACCGTGAACAAAATCTGTGGACCATTGAAAACGGGAAAAGGAGAGATTAGGCGCCGGACGAATAAATATCTGTATAATAAAGAAGAAAATGAAAGGATGTCAGACACGATAAAAAAGAGGGAAATTTTGGATCACATAATGAGAATTGATAAGGGAGCGTGCATAAACCACGTAGCTCCATTTTGGCCTCCTGTGAAACCCCCCTCCCCCCGCCCCCCCCCACGTAGCCCTACGTGGCTTTTGCCTCTACCCCCCCCCCCCCCACGTAGCACGTAGCTTTTTACCTTTTGATTCCAGAAGACATTTAGTACTGTTTTCTCTTGTCAGACTATTGTAAATTACATACGAAGATAATTAACTGAGGGAAATAAATATTCACATGCTGTTGTGTGTTCTGCTCCTCATTTTAACTGTGAAAAATATTATGAAAGGAAAGCTACGTGGCCTGGCAAGGAACCCACCCTCCCCCCACGTAGCCCAGCGTAGCCTTCCAGCTATCCCCCTCCCTTTTTTAACCGAGCCACGTAGTTTGTGCACGCTCCCTAACGGTAGAATTACAAAATGAACTTTCAACCACGTCTACTAGAAGAATGGAAACCAGTAGGTTCAAAGAGTAATGAAAGATAAGACGGAGATCGGAATAACAGAAGATATATTACAAGACAGAGCAACTTTCAGAACACTGATACAAAATTTCAAAGATTTTCAGGAGAAAGATAAGAGAAAACGTAATAACATATGAACCCATGAAAGGAGGAAACAGCAAAGCGAATATGAATGGACAGGATTACTTTTCGTGACCCACGGATTCCAAAAATCGAAGAGAAGAAGAAGATATTAAAAGTGTTTTAACATTTCTTATTACCTTTTTTTTGTCCGGTTTTAATATACTTTCATCCTTGTTATTAAGAAGTAGCTTTCGTCTCGATTCAGCTTCGCGTGTTATCTTTTCAAATATTGATATCTCTCCAGTTCATAATTACGGATCGTATAAATACCTTCATAAATTTTGAAGCTATCTCAGCAGTTAATATATTTACTTCAAATCTGTTCTCTCACATTTTCATTCAGTACTGTTCTTTGAGAGAAACTTTTTCTCTCTTGGCCAGAGTCTTCCAAAAGCTACCGCTACCAATAATTAGTCACCAAAGAGACTCCTCTCTCGTTCACAATCAGAGATCCTCCTACCCACCATCTCGATTCACTATCGTAGGTACTATTATTTGTAGGATTCTGAAAAATACAACTGTTTAATTGCTTTTAATGTATCAGTTATGTGAGTTTCATTTGTCACTAGAGCTGTAAAAGTAACAAGAAATTGGGTACCCGTATGTATTCGTTACTAAACCAATCAGTACTCGTTACTACCGAATCGTTACTCGTTACTGTTGGTACAATCGAGCGCTAGCATACGGGACGACTTCGTTACTATCGTATCGTTTCGTTACTGGTTACTTTTGACACAATCGAGCACTAGGATGAAGCATCGCGTAATGTACGGGTTACGGAATGACTTCGTTCGTACTTTGTAAAGTTTAAGTAAATTATTCGTTTAGTAAAGTAATTTTAGGTACAATTTGCACTGTAAAATAAAATAGAAGTTAGAATATCGTATTTTAGAATAAACGAATATCATAAATGATTGAAATTAATAAAATCTCACTAAGGTACGATCAATAAAAAACAATAACCATCTCAAATTATCTATCCAAAATTTCTGTTTTAATGTTAAACAAAAGCAAAACTACAATATAAATCTTTATGTTGTCAAAATTACTCGTACTTGCCACGTTAAAAATGTCAACACTAAATAATACTAATTATATTAAAATAATGTACGCGCAACACGTTCGTACTTACACATCTTCCTTTGTAACCAAACGAATTCATATAAAAATTCCCAGAAATACGCAACGCACGATGTTGATTCTCTCGTTCAGATTCATTTAGTAACTGGCGTCCCAGTTCCCGCACGATGCGTCGTATTTGATCGTTTATCGAATCAGACTGACTTCCATACGACAAATGCGAGTAACGAAATGAATTTGTGAGTAACGTTTCGGTACTTGGAGTCAGGCGATGTACTCGTTACTCAGTAACGAGTACATACGGTTTTCTACAGCTCTTGTTGTCACCTTTCAACGTCCAATAACATTTACCAACAGTAAATCTGGCAATATGCGCATGATCGTGTTGCTGTTGAGACAGCTTTAAACCAGCAGCGTACACGTTTTAGTGACAACATACGAATGTGACGAGGATAAAGCCCAGAAAAAGTAGCTGCCCATAGCGGGGGAAGCAAGGAACGTGTAATGCCACGGGACATAATTACGGGATAAGAGTGTTAAAAACTAGAAGTAGGAACTCTAGGAGATAGGGTTTATAGTAAATAGGGAATAGAGGTAAGAATTTTAAATTGCGGAAGCGAGAGCCAGGCAGTGTATTTCATTGTTAGGAATTTGAGGAGGCTGCAAGGTGAAGCCTGGAGGTCAGTGACCCCCTTCCCCCGCCATCCCCGTTGGTGCGGAGAAGGTTTTCACGGTCGCCAACCCACGGACACCAAAACTCGTCTTTTGGGAAGTATTTGTGAGAGTCAATGTATTCTCCCATTCCTCAAAGATTCTACACACGGCATTAGGAACTCACTTTTGGCAGTGCTGCACCCAAAACACAGCAGACAATCCAAATTACAGTTACCCAGAGGGTATTTGAGGCCCACCGGAATACAATACGCTCCTCAGTTTCCTCAATTTTGCTCAGTGCGATCTATTGCTGTGATTGCCTGCCCAGAATGATGTAACTACATTTTTCCTCTCTCATGTTCTATACTCATGCTCACTTATGTTACTGTGATTGGTAAAAGAAAATCATTACGCGAAGATAAGTCGTATGTATTTCGAGCAACTGTTTGCACGATTCCTATTGACTTGCTGAAGTGCATACGTGATGAGAATTAATTGTGACCAGAAAATGAATTTAAGTGTAGAAAAGTCGCTTGCTGAACGATTTATATGAATTTGATTAATTGAACTACGTATGCGACATAGAATGTCGATATTTGTGTCAAATTTGCTTGAATATTACAGACTTTGTTTTGAATAGTGTGGTTCTTCATTGTAACCTCCAAACATTTAAAATTCATCAAATTGAAGTCGAGCAAATCCCATTAATTATTCGATCGAAACTATGTAGATCTTATGGCGACGTGGCCCTAAATAAGTCGTCTTTTGATACACGTACACAGAGTAGAGGTCACCTTTTTTTAAAAAATATTTAAAGATATTCAATGGAAATAAAATAGCTCATCAAATGGTCGCTAATTCTACATAGGTTACAACACCAAGGCGTTAGCGTATATTCTCAGCTGTTTTTAATAAAAATCAATCCAAAGGTCGCAGGCTAGTACAACACTTCTCGAACTACTAATACATTCATATAATTTCTACTGCGAAACTCAGTCTAAAACCTACAGCTTTTTACACACACACCTTCCTTCGGTTTTTTCTTTTAGAATCTCTCACATCAGACTAAAGATTTTCTATCTCATTCTTTTCAAAGATATACCACCCACTGACAATGTTTGTTAATCTGTGGACTTCCTCGAGCTTAGAAATTATATCATGTACATCATTACAATCAATATTTAAATGATAAGTAATTACAATTAATAAAATAATATTTAAATGATAATTAATTTCATAATTGGGGTGGTAGCATATGTTACATCATCCGTCAACTCATTATTATATTTTGATATTGTTCCCGTCCCCTTCTACTTTGCTATTGATAAAAATGAATGCAGTCAATCTTTGATGTCCGATAGTAAATAAATTAGCCGAGAACTGTTAAAGGTGAGGGTGACGAAGTTAGAAACGGGAAGGAATTCAGCCATGACCCTGTGATAGAACTGCCCCGGCTGTCACCAGGAGTGAATTCTGGAAACCGCGAAGAGCCAAAGTCTGGATGTTCGGGTGGCGAGTCTAATCCTTGGAATTTATCGCTGACTGCCAAGACGAGAGTGAGCGGTAAAATAAAGCAACAAAATGTTATTTGCCGATGTCGAAGCCTTCGGAGCCGATAGGTAACGAGTTATTAAGGCAGCGGGAGGAGATAAAAGGCAGCTGTGAGAGCCTGTCACAGCGGAGTTTTCTTTTTGGGCGGAGAGGTCCTTACTGGAGCGAGCGGCGGGACAGTCGCTTGGTCCGGAGCCAGCGCTCCGCCCACGTAACGGGGATCAGCCACCAGGAGCGCTGCGTGCAAACCAATACTGAGTGATGACAGGCTAAGAGCAATGCGACCCAATGTCAAGAAGCAGAGGGGACAAGTGTGACGTCACGCGCGTATACACGCGGACGTAATTTACTGCAGCTCTTAAACTGTTGAAATGCAATGTTGTTGCAGGCCCTGTTTCCACAGTTGCTTAATTAATTTCTAGTTGAAAATATAACGCCAATGCAACTGTTTAATTTATATATTGTTACGTCGTACGCGTTTCACCTCTCATCGAGGCATCATCAGCGACGAATCTGTGTTACAGTTTTTATATACAGTTTTATCCTATTATTACATAATTATCAGATGTAAATAGTAAGTAAGTTTTAGCTATAAAATATCTCATGCCCATAATTATGTACTAACAGGATAAAACTGTATATAAAAACTATAACACAGATTCGTCGCTGATGATGCCTCGATGAGAGGTGAAACGCGTACGACGCAGCAATAAATAAATGAAACAGTTGCATTGGCGTTATATTTTCAACTAGAAATTCTTAAACTGTTAATTGTTATTATTATTACCAGATGACCGTGAGAAAATTTCGCCAATTCAATCAATATTAAGGTTGGAGGTTTTTTTGTAGGACGAAAGAAGAATCGCCTCATTGTTTCAATTGTTTATTTGTTTAGTGTAACAGGTGCGTAATAAAAGTCGGCGCCAGTGAAGCAGGTTATTAATATCTCTGTGATAAGTGCTGCTGCTATCTAGCGGCTTGGCTCTGAACTGTCTCATACGCGCGACTTTCACAGTTATTACTTTTGCCCTTCAAGAGTCAAATTCCGAGAAATTTCTTTCTTAATTTATAATTTTGCCTGAATGGAGACCTTAATCTTTTAAAATGATACCTCATTTGCCAATTTCGGTTAGATATCAAGGGAGATTGGGTCGTGATAAAAAATATGTTATGCAAATAATTATGCTTTTGCTCTTTAAGTGCCAAACTCAAAACAAAAAAAAAGTCTTAAAATATGTTGTGCCCAGAGTTAAGTCCTTAATTGTTAAAATGATACCTCATTTATCTTTATCGGTAAGATATCAATGGAGATACCATACGGAAATTTTACCACTGGGTGTCAATTTCGGGATCTATTTTTCAGTTTTATTGTAGGTTTCACGTTAACAGAGGCGAGAGAGCAGGAGTAATGGCTGTCTCAGGAGAGTCGTGGGGGAGATTAACACGCGTTATTATTATTATGTCATTAGGGGGAGTTAAAACATCGAAACAAGGAAACATTAAATCCTTATTTTGTTTTCTTCCGGGAATTTCGATAACACTTTGTAGAAGGCGACGTCTTTCAAGGCCAGGAGCTGAGGTAGCTGTAGCTGAGCCACAACGGGTAGAGTAATCGTGCAGCATTTGTTTCGCCTGTGACGTCATCGGAGTAGAGTGAGTGCTTGTCGGCGCTGGTTTCGAATTAGCGATGTGTAAAGTTATAAACTAGCATAGCGTGAATACGCTTTCAGCTAGGACGTTGATTCGAGTGTCACTGCAAAGAGCTCGCGGAACACTACTAGCAGCCAAAGTGATTCTTTTTTTTACTTATGGCTTTACGCCTCATCGACGTCGAGGTCATTAGAGGCGGGATAGGACTGTGGGTCAAGGAACGGGAAGGAATTCGGCGATGGTCTTTTGAAGGAAGCATCGCGGCATTCACCTCGAGTGGTTTGGGGAAACCGTGGAAAACCCAAATCTGGATGCCCGGACGGGGATTCTAACCGCCGTCCTCCCGAATGCGAGGCCAGAGCGTTAACCGCTCACCCACCACGCTCGGTGAGCCAAAGCGAGATGATAAAAAATATTCATCGGAATATAAGTAAAGAC
Organism: Vandiemenella viatica; assembly: GCA_031002005.1. NCBI lineage: Eukaryota > Metazoa > Arthropoda > Insecta > Orthoptera > Morabidae > Vandiemenella > Vandiemenella viatica. The sequence continues at coordinate 259,209,345 of JARYHS010009186.1, forward strand.
CGTTATATAAATTGAAAATTACAAAACATAAAATATGTCGACTCATATCAGTAGTAAATATACTCGGAAATATAGAAGAAAACTCGCGTCAGAAGGAACCTAAAAAGTCCAGGGCCGAGCAAATGCAAGAGCTACGACAGTGGCGAAAATAAAATAATATGAAGTATATCAGAGAGCTCTGATCCATGCGATAAACTTCCAATTTATCTATTCTGTAACTGTTACAGAGGGGGAGTCAAAAAGGACTTCACAACTTTGGAATGATACAGAAATTTGTTGTTGTAACTTAGAGTCTGTGGATGTGTAATTTTGTAGCAAACAACCTCAAGTTTGAAGCATCAGTACACCAATCCGCCACCAGGAGCGCCAGCGTAGTGCAAAGTTAAAATGGCTACTTTCACTGGTGCGGAGCGTGCTCGATGTGTGTTTTGGTTTCGTGAAACGAATTCTGTAACAGTTGTTCGGCGTAAATTTCGCACCGAATACGCTAAAAAACCTCCAATCAGGGCTACACTTTACTCTTGGTACAAGAACTTTGTTGAGACGGGTTGTTCACTGCGACATGGTACTAAATCACCAGGTCGCTTGCGTGTTGATGGTTATGTCGAATATGTTAGGGAGAGCTTTGCCCGCAGTCAACAAAATCAACGCGACGTGCGTCTCGCGAGTCTGGCATTCCACAAAATACCGTTTACACTTGAAACCATGCAGATTCACAATGGCACAGGACATTAGTGATGCAGGTAAGGTCGCTCGTGGGGAATTCAGTGCGGTAATGTTGCATCGGATAGAGGACTACGAGACATTCCTGATCTCAATAATCTTCGGCGATGAGTCAACATTTCATATCAGTGGCATTGTGAACACCAACAACTGCAGAATATGGAGCAGCGAAAATCCACATGCAACCCTGGAACACGTTCGTGACAGCCTCAGAGTTAATGTGTTTTGTGCCCTTAGGAAATTCAAAATGTAGGACCCTTTCACATCGAACCAGAATGACACTTAGGTGAAACTTGAGGTTGTTTGCTACAAAATGACACATCTACCGTTTCTTAGTAAATTTCTATAACATTCCAAACTTGTAAAGTCCTTCTTGTCTCACCCTGTACTACTATATGTAACCTCTGTATTAGAGAGATTGGTAATTAATTACATTATAATACGAAACACTTGTTACGATTTTATCACGACGTTTTCACGAAAAATCTACGACGCGGACCCGAAATGCGCATTTCTGTGTGTTTTTTTCTCTTTATACTACGACCACAATCCTCCCGTCAGGGATATTGCTAGTGCTACTCTCGAGTCACAACTTAAAGGTATTTTTATTGCTCTGTCGTTGCAATAATCAGCGTTACATCAGTGATCTTTCCTAGTTACAGCCAAGAAACCCAGGATTTCCGATCAGAAAACGTGAAACCTTGATATACCTTTCACAGTTTGTAGACATTTATTACTCCAGGATAATACGTAATACAAATCAGCAAACGAGTTGATCTTTTTGTAAATTACAATATTCTTATTATTATTATTATCTGCAAATAATCACCTACTCAAAAATGACACTCAAAGCACTGGAGACCAGAGACAAATAATAAAAAAATTTCTATCATCGACTCAAATTCACGCAGCCAGTTTTCTTTAATTATTATTTATTTAAACGGTATAATTTTACTATCTGGTATCTGAACTGAGTAAGAATGTAGCTTTCCACCCAATCCCCTATACCCTCCCCCTTCACCCTCTCCTAGACCTATTAGTTCAGAAAATGTTGAAGTAGGGCATACAATCACTCTCTTTATTTTATGCGGTGCATAAAATAAGTATAATATTGTAAAAGACTTTGTAAGTTTCTCTATGTTTTTGAAATGATATGAATATGTATTTCGTTCTGTGTTCTTCTTTACAATCTTACCTTCATCTCTTATTTTCACCTTTAGAAAATAAATTATACTACTTTTCCTTAAGTTTCCAGCTTCAGATTAGTTCAAATTGGATCTTTATTTAACCCTCTATGTCCAACGCTGGTTTTTCTCAGATACCACCGCTGTAAATCGAACTACTATTTAAAAAACGTACCAAATGTACTTTAAGAACCAACTCCATTACCTTTATTATAATCTCAACATGAAACAAAAGTCCTCCACTTTTCGTACTATCCCCCACCTTCAAACGACAATCAGTTACCTAATACAACTTCCATGTTTTACCAACTTTATCATCTTCTGCCCTCAGGCTAATATTTTCCATTTCAAATCCTTCCAGGATTTTTACAGCTTCTCCATTAAGCTTTTTTCCAATCACACCTTCTCTCATTTCATTTTCTCTTCAACAAATTTTTTCTTCAGCTGTTCTTTTTCACCAAGGATCTCGTACACCTCTCTTGACATTCTGTGACCTTAGAAACTCAATGTTAGTATTTATAATCATAATTACTAAGAAAATAAATTTTAGTAATATTAAAAGATAATCACGAATAGTGAGGTTGTGTACCACTCAACTTCTATCGTACGTAACCTTGCTTCTAATTTTCTTAAGCAAATTTTGATACGATGTTTTTTAAAAAGTCCTATTCCATATTAATTGCCAGTACCAGTAAGAGTCTTCTAGGTGGGACAGGCTATAGTTGGTTACGGGTCGCTTTCACTGGATCTAATCCGGTAATTCTAGCCAGTAAAGGGAATCCACAGACCGTCACGGTATTGCGAAGTCTATGCCGCATTTACAATGCAAGTTTTTTTTGCCAGAGTTGAAGGTCTGATTGAGGCCTTTCGCAACCGCAGCGATTCGAACCGGGGACCTTCCGGTCAGGGGTCAGCCCCAGACTACTTACCCTGGCTGGGGTTGGGGCCTCATCCCGCAGGTCAACCAGTAGACTGTGAGCGGCTGGTTACGAATAGAGTTACAACGTTATGTCATCCTATACGGTATTGCAGCCCAAACTCGTTTCCAGACTTAATGAGGATTGCGAAACCAGAGGCTTGGCTTCGTTTTGCTCCTAACAGACGGTGGAAGTAGAGGCGACAAATTGGGGGAGACTTCACGAGTGTCCATATTGCCTAATTGAGACTTCTGACTTCCACGTTTCCGCGTGTTTCCTATGCATTCTTTGTAGTACCATTTAAGAAGTTTGCAGCAAGGAATTTCACCATAGTCTGCTGTTCTGCCGGCACGTTCCTTCGATTAACGTTCCAACTTTTCGGATTAACTCAAATTATTTGGTGGCTAACAAGGGACGCCTTTGACCTCCAACGATCGGAACCGCACGGAAAAAAGAAAAAAAAAAAACGCTTAGACTAACAAGCGATCATAAACAACACAGTGGTGTGTGTCATTTCCATACCAAACGTTGCGTTCTACAGCAAGTAACATTTTAATAGAGAGAAACAAAGTAACAAGATATCCTTACCATGTGAAGGAAATTATACGTAATTCAATGACGTCAGTGAATCATTACATTTTCAATCAACAATGCCAAAAACTCTCTGCTTAAAGCACTTAACATAGCGCAAAACACACATATACAGCAGTACTACACACCTGATAGTGCCTATATTAGTCCTCAAAGTGCAGATGCGGGATTTTGATGAAGTGATTAAAACAAAGTGGAAGAGAACGCCTCACTAAAGCCACGTTATCAGATTTCAAATCACTTTCGCATTCACGCACTCCAAGCCATACCAACATCATCATTTGAAAATGTAATGTGTGGTTTGTGATACTGGACTGAGTGAATGCGAAAGTCGTTGTAAGAAACAGAATCACCTATATGGCCAGCCAATAGGTTTTGGCTATCTTCTTAATAGTAACAGATATTTTTCTCTCATGCAATACAGTTAAATCCATTATGGTAATTGAGAATGATATTCATACAGCACAACCTAAAGTGCTATTGACAGCCGTGGACCGAATCTGCCTTACTGTATTTCAGTTATGTATTTTTAAACTTCCTCCTGAAATTTTAGAAATTCCACGACAGTTGTGTAAGTAAACCACATGATGCTGAAGGAAACATTACATACACTCCCTGCTAATATGCGAAATGACTGTATGAATGGAAATGTGAATGAAGGATTATTCTGTTCGGCAGAGCCACTGCGAACGCGCAGGATAAAACTACTACACAATTCTACACTTCATAATCACATTTTAGGAAAATTTTGTCTATACATCAGATATATTTCAAAAGAGCATTTTAAATGCAGGTATTCTGCTATGATAGAGAGGTCAAAACCGAACGTTTTTAATTTTTTGTCCGTCTGTATGCCTTTGCAAATCGGTTGGTAGCTTATATCACTGTATTACTTAGAGCAGCGGTTCCCATTTTTTTTGACCACGGAACCCTATTTGATCATACATTTTTTGGCGGATACCCGTTTTTATAAGCGTAAGCTGAAAAAGCAGTCTCGCATCGGTAAGTCATCACAAACGGAAGCAGAACCATGACAGCCTTCTCGCGGCGCGGTTATGACTCTTTTCAGCGAACATTTTATTTAATTCTCGGACGGAACACGGAACACTTGTGACCCTTCCACAGAACCCCAGGGTTCCGCGGACCACCATTTAGGAACCACTGACACAGAGGATACTTTTTATACAGGATGTCCAGGATAATCAAGCAAACAGGTCACATCATTTCTTACCATGAGACAAAATTTTATTTTAGTAAAAGTCTCGCCATTTTTTACGAATGATGTGACTTTGTTCTGTTTATTCTCCTGAATTACGTCTTAATTTCAGAAATAGAGTGGTTTTTCACGGCCTTATTTTTATAAGAAAAGAAGAAAATTGTGACTTAGCTATTACACATTTTCTCTAATAGAGAATACACAAGTAAATTTTAGTGTTTTTCTTAACCTTTCTGATCTTTGTGCAAACAGAAATTTAAGGTAAATAGCCTCATCAAAAGGAAAACAATTAACGTACAAATTTTCTCCAAGACGTTTCATCTTTTTGATTGCCATTGGATAAATACAATTACTTTTCTTATGATTTGGGGGTGAAATCATGTAAGTGTGCCATATTACCTGTTTCTAGGACAACTGGAAGTTGTGTGGAATTATGATGAGGGATTTTCCCAGTCGTTTCAAGGAATTTGAATTCCACAAACTTCCGATGAAATGAATTAAATTTCACACATTAGCTAAGCATATCAAACTCCGTTTAAAATAAAAATTTGTGACGTATAAAGGTTAAGGTAGGAGTTTGGACTGTGCTTCCATGAATTATTAATAAAAAAATGAAGTCATGTGTACCAATATTTCTCAGCAACTGTTTTTAAAAATACTCGTTGTTTTACATATTCTGCTGGTTGACTACTACAATTATTAGGCACTAAAAGATTAATTGTTTCAACTCGATCAGATGCTAAACATGTGGCAGAAGATACCAAATATTTTATAGCAGTTTCTGAAAGAATAGAAAGAAATGACTCCTATTTACCCGGAATCTTAGGTCCTCTGATGGTTTAGAAATATTCAGCTGATCCAAATATTGTTTTAATTTAGCAACCATTGAACCATAACTCATGTCAGTTTCTTCTCTTAATAAATTAATTAGTGGTATAAGCAAACTGGCTGTGACATACTTTTGGAGCTTAATTCTTCTGTTGAAGTGGAAAAATAAGTAAAATATTTAACTGTGGGGTATTACATTACCTGGTACATTACGATAAATTCTTAATGCTAACAATTTCGCGTGGATTGAAAGTTTTTTTAAAAAGAATCTTTGCAACGTGTCCAGACACGAATTCGAAAGAGTTTCAATGAGCATTAATATTTGGCCACTTCTGCTTGTTGCTTGGATCGTAATTAATCAGAAGCACTATCTGAGTATTTTAACCAAGGTACAATAAATTTTATTAGACCAGCTAGATTTTAAATTTTTTATTGTTTCTTAAAATTCTATCTGTGTTTAAATATATTGCATGTGCAAAACAGGTAATCATTTTCTTTTCCTCCAATAATAAGATGACACCATCTACGAGAAAAACGGAAAAGGATAATTTATTTTAAAAATTATCGACTCCGATACCCATATTTCAATATCGAAATATCGTCTAAAAATATCACTCACAAATATCGATATTTTAAACAAATAATATCGATATTTTATCAACAGTCCTAGTTCGAGTCCTGGTAGTGAAAGAAATTTCCATCACCGCAACATGGCGGGCAGGGAAGGATAGACGTGTGACGTACGATTCCTAATCACCAGATGGTGCACTCAAGTCCTCTCCGGCACTCGTCCGTAGGATAAGGATGTCGAGCTCGGTGGCTCCCAGGCCTGTGTTGACACTGCCCCTTCTTCATCTCTCTCGTTTCACACAACACAGGACTCTGAACATAAGAACATCACAGTCATTCACAAAAGAAAAGTAGCGCGTTTAAACACTTCCAAGGGGATCCCACCCCAGTCAAGTTTCGCATTTCAGCTGTTATTATGGAGTAACTCCCTCCAAGGACAGCCACCGAGCCCGTATCATCAGATAATATGGGACCAGGCACTTGCAAGTGAAACAGAGGTACGGGCATTGTTTCCTCATGTATACGGATGCACGCTAATGTCAATATATATATATATATATATATATATATATATATATATATATATATCTATTTATGTCGACGTCAGGCAGAAATTATTATATTAGAAATTAGGAATAAGTAAGTAAATCAAATAATAAATTTAAGGTAGTTTATTCAAAAAAAAAATAGGTCTGTAAATATTCAACGTCAACAGATCGTGCAAACAGGTGTTTGTTTAAACGTTTCCCACGAAATCTGTTCTTAGTTTTAATGACAGTGGGTCCTGCGTTTGAGAAGAGGCGTTCATAAGGTACCGACGAGGCTACTTTGAGTAAATGGTCAATTGCAATTTTTAAGATATCTTAATCCAACTCGTATACCAATCACGATTGATTTTAATTCATTTTGCAGCAAAAAATGTACCGTAATCTCCAAATAGCTAGAGACCAGATACACGTAATAACAGAATAATGCTTCACACTTTTCAACTTCCTCACAACATTGGAACATTTTTCATATTTTTTTTTATCAACTTTTGTTTCCATAGTTCCACGAGAAGGCAATTCGTATAACGGTGTTAAGTGCATCATGAAATACTTAAAACCTTTGCCTTCAACTGTATTAAAAGGTCTGTTATCAGCACTGATGTAATAAGCAGTTGCATCAGCTAGTCGGTCATATATTTTACGCGTTTAGAACAATGTAATACGTCCTAAGGAGAGACAAGAACCAACGAACGCGAGCGTAAAGCAACAGATAAAATAATAAAACTGCGAACGTAGACGAATGAGAAACGAATAACGCGCACGAAATGGAGTGAAACCACAGAGTAGGAAAGGACGTTATCGAGCTAAATCAGTGTTTAGCATAGTCGATATTGGTCCCTGCCACACATTTTAAGAATTTTTTAGTGCCAAAGAGTTTGTAGTTTTCGATATTTCACTACATCAAATCGATATTATCGTATCGACCATTTAAAAACATCGATATAAATATCGATTTTTTTTGTCCGAAATTATCGATATTATCGGCTGACCGATATATCGTTCCAACCCTACTCATGTTCTGTTTTAAATTTTGAGGCATTTGGGAGACATATAGAGTGTCAGCGTTATGCAGCTTGCGCTGTGCTGCGATTGGGTGAGGATGAAGCGACGGGCTGTTGGTGCATACGCTGCCGTGCAGCAGGATGCATCGCGAAGGCCGCCTGCTAGATAAATTCCACCTTTTTTTGCCGCCTGGTGAGCTTGAAAGTGAGGCCGCCGAGGATCTGCAGATTGCGCGACACAGTGGGACGGGTGCTATTGTGATTTGCGGCTCTGCTACTTTATGCACAAACTTTAACTGGCAACACTCTAAACAAAAAGAAGACAGAGTGGCTAATGCTAATTAATGAGTCAACGCACACGGCTGTTTCATTTCTCTCTGTCGAGTTCTTTTCCCTATTTCTTACTTTTGCGCATTAGACACACAGCATGAGATAATACCAGTCGTTTCCTGAGTCTAGCTTGTATTCGCGCCATTGAATACATAAGAGGTGGCGTCTGAATTCCTTCTGCCTCCGCTGTCAGATTGTCACCTTACGAACATCGTACGCCACGCCAGGGATTTTTTTATTTTTTTTATAGTAATACTAGTTTAAACTGCCATAAAAAATTCTGTGTGCCGCCTATGAATGTAGAAGGAACTTGTTCTGTAATAGTTTCTAAAGAAAAACGTATGGCCTTTGATCATTATCTCTTTTATAGATATTTTTGGTGAGTAAACTTTCTCTGATTCTATTCTCGGAGTATTTGAGTAGGATGTTTCCAAATAACTGCATTTGATTTTTAATGAAGGAAATTTTTATTGTTATGTAAAAGTTTATAAGCATAATTTCAAAAACGAATAACTAGTTTCTGTTTGATTAATATATTTCGTGATTGCCTACATCTCGTCTAAACTTTCTCCAACTGTTAATAAACTTCCCTGTCTGTTATCTTATACGATATATATATTCCACCCGCAGACTATTATACAACTGTCCACTCTTCTTTATCCTCTGCCTTGTCTCTTCACCCATCTTTCTATTGGTAGTTACGTTGCTTCCCAAGTACACATTGCTTCGACGCTTATTGGGGCTTTTAAATTAAATGTATGACGTAGCAGTTGTGGAGCTATGTTACTTGACACAATGTTCAGTACTATTCCTTATAACTTATTACTTCTAATTAAATGATTCGAATGCCGTCCGGTCACCAATCTAGCTACCGTTTCTATTGGATAAGTTAGTTAAATAACAGTCAAAGGGCAAATGCAAGAAGCTAATGAGAAACACATACACACGTGTTAACTTTCACAGTTCACTAAGTTTTAATCTTCTGAAGTTATATAATCCAAAAGCAAGCCACCAGACAATAAAACTAATCTTCGTCCCCAAAGAATGCAGTTTCGAGTATAAGTAAGGTTGTAAATAGTGAGTATAAGCCCTGTAATTGATTATTAAGCAATCGACGTGGTAGCAGTTCACCGTAAACAGTGTATAGCAAACCATATCACTCAGAGCAACATACACAGTCTACAAAATACTTCTGCACTGTTCACACAATGTTATGTCCCTCGGAACATCGGCGATACCGCGGTATCGGGTTATTACGGCACATACACGGAACATACACTCGCGACCACGACACGCTAGATCCCGCCGACCGTACCTTACTCCGCCGTACCTTACGTATCACTCCGCGCTAGCCGACTGTACGACGCCAAAGACATTACAAAATATTCGTAATGTTCGCGGTTTCGTCACACACTCAACCGTTTCTAATTTCTTTTCCATCAAATAACAGATCTTTGTGTTTCCTGCTATCCTCAATATCTTGTTTTTTTCCCTTGTTTTCTGCACTCATCTCCACTGCAGTCCACCATGTTTTCTATGTTTTGTTTGTAATTATGTCGTCAGAATATGCTATCACCTTGAGCTGTGCTGGATCTCTATGTCCCTCGCCTTCTGCGATGACTTCATCTAGTACCACAATAAACAGAACAGGTGACAATACACGTCCTTGTCTGACTCCACTTTCCGTGTGAAACTATTCTGAGTGTCTACTATCTATCCGCACGCAATACCACCACTTCTCATAAATGTTACTTATTAGCTCCACGATTCTCTCGTATATTCCTATCTTTTTTTTTTTTTTTTTTTTTTTTAAAAAAAACTTTTTTGCTGTCATCAGTCGGCTGATTTGATGCAATCCTCCATCCCTTTATTAGATTGTTCGTGGTTTAATTAATATGATAAAAACTAGTCCACGATACGGTTCAATTTAAACTTGCTTTTATTTTCATAAACACGACGTCAAAGATACTGTTTACATGAATACACAAAATCCAGCGATTGTATACAACATTCTTCCACAGACAATACAGTTCTTGGCTGTCGTAAATTGAGCCGGTGAAAACTTTGCCGAAAAAAAAACTGTTTCTCTCTCTCTCGGATGTTTGCTTTATATAAGCTACATTGAAATTTCTAGAACACTCCAAAAGCTTCCGCCAGATATTTCTTGAACATTAACAATACTTAAACAATTGAAACATATTAAAAACAATCAGAATTAATACATAATCATTTACAATCAATACAAAATGTTCAGAAATGGAAATTAGAGATACTTAAACACAAAATTATTTACAGATATCATTTTAAACTGTAGTAAATTGTACTATAGACATCATAACTTGCATTAATACTTGGAATTACGAACATTTATGCAATTCTCTTGCACAATTCTGTTCTTAAACATATTAAATGGCCTCTAAATAATTTCTTTTCACAAAACAAAGGCTATATACACTGATTTACAGTTAATTGAAAACCAAACATATAATATCATATTCAACTAATCTCTAGCTTGCTACCGTATAAGTGCTTCATGAAATACAATTCTATTTAATTTTAGGTTTGAGGGCTGTCACACCTTCCTATCTTGTCTATATACCCTTTACAACCCACGTCCTCAATTATCTGCTTCATATATTCTGATCACTGTCTTCCTCTGCAGTTATTACCTTCGACTGTTCCCTCCGTGCTTTCTTTTAGCGCTCTCTTTACTACCGATAGAAGTTATTAGTGCGTACTACGCTGTGCCTGAAATTAACTTCGCAGTGTAATTGTTCTGATAATCCCCTGGTTGTTACAGGGTTTAGCACTCATTACGTATTGGAAAATGTCCATCAGAGAAAGTATTACAGCCCGAATCGTATTACGCCTTATCAGTCTGATCCAAAAATTCATTACAGTGATTTCTGTCGAAAGCCCGGTTAGTGGCAACCTTAAGCACCTTATCGTGTGAGCTATTGTACTCGAGTTTGATGCTTGGTGGTAGTTGGCTCTTTGCCGCTGCGTGCGCACGGGATCCGTGGACGTGCGACTTGATACGTCACGTAGCGACTGCCGTCCGACCCGCCTCGTCTCGCGTTTCTGGGAAGGTCGTTACAGTTACGACGTCGTAATTGCGCTCAGTTTACGTCTTAATGTGACCCGCTACACCGTCCTTTTGCGCACAGAAATCCTGACTGTATGATGCAGATTAAATTTACATCCCATTACTGACGTCTCACAATTTAACACAGTCTTTCCTTAATATGCTTCCATTCGATAGTAATATTTTGCTGTCTTCGTAAAAAATATTTTCGCACCAAAATAAACTAAAAAAAGTGGAAACACACTATTTTTACAATTATTAGGTGCGTGAGATTATAGATCTGTTAGTCCCCGGAAGTCGTTTTTCGAAATTTTCGACTAACATCTCACAGTAAGTGTATGAACCGCAGATTCTGAATAAATAATGGATTTTTGAAGTGAAAACTTCTACAGGTCCGTAAGGCGATGGTTGGACGGGGTTAAATCTATGACTTCCCGACTTGCTACTGTTGTGGTGGGTGCCTTGGTGGGCAAACCACGTTACAATTATCTTTCATACCTTTATGATTAATAATTGTGGATTTTTAATTTTAATTTATATGAAGGATTGGAAATTTATTAATTTAGCAAGAATCTCGACGTTGGTTGGAATTTAGGAAAATTGTCACAATATGACATTTATTTTCTTATCACTGGCGATTACAAGTCTGAGCGAATTTACCGTTAACATTAACACAAATTGGCAAAATCATAAAAGCAACGCTCAGAGTTACAATTAGCCGTCATGGGCAAGCAAACAATTGTATATTTACTTTTAAATATCTCAGAATCAAAATGCAAGAAATAATGACAACTGGAAACAATGAAAAATATAAGTTATGACTACCTCAGACAAAGGCATCATAATACTGTGACTTTACAGTTAAAAAGAAAATCATGGGCGCCAGAATGAACAATATATCATTCGAAAATAACTAGTTCTGGCAAATTATGCCGCTAGCTCAGGGGTTTTTACAATTACAAAGTGAGAACATGGACCTATCCTCTCAAAGTCGCTTACGGGTTCTGTTTCGCGGAATGCACAATCACCTGGCTTGGTCGTAATAAATTACCATTGTAGTCCTGCGTCTGATGTCTGCGGTGACTGTAGCGGACCCACGATATGTGAGATTATCTCACAAGTCGGCTATAGGCATCTCTGGTCTGGCAATGCGCATCATCGCATTACCGGCTGTGTTGCGGTGATAAGCTTGCTCCAGCAAGGC
>JARYHS010009186.1:259222541-259402059 GCA_031002005.1 Vandiemenella viatica
GACAATAGTGAGTTCTGATGCCAGTGGCAGTGCCATGCTTTGAAGGTCTGCTAGGCTCTGCGATCTTATGCCGTCTGACGACAGTCGTGCGATTTTCTCTGTCGCGCGCGTGGAACTTCTTCTGTCTCCTTCTTCCGGTACCTGGCGTTTTGGTGGACTTGACACTCGAGAGTTGGTAGCCGCACATGGGGTCGTCTGTCTCCGGTTCAGGTAGGTTAGGTGTGGTGTTGGCTGGGTTGGTTTCTTCTGTTGGTGGCTGGTAATCGTATTCAGTGCTGTTGATATTACCATACTTGTTGAAGGCTGAATGAGATTTGTCTCTCTGGTTGAGGTATCCTCTATGTTGTGAGTACCTCCTTCACCATATAATCCTCCAAACATCGTCGGCGCTATTCACTCTGATAAAGTTTAGAGATGATTACGGTGGTTAACAGATTAGGTGGATGTCAAGCGTCAATGATTTCAGTTCAACAAGTATCTTATGTTTCGCTTTTGACTAAATACTGGTTATTCACTGTACCCTTGACTGGGAAAACTGTAACTTCCTGGTCCGTTTATAACACAACTGTACTAAGCCGCTTCGCGCGCACAAGGAAGTTTCTCCTCCGAAGGTTGCGACTCGACTGTTAGCATATCTTCTGTAACAGGAAATGTTAAAACTGAGACCCGTTTGATTCTCGGATATTGGTTAAGCCTTCTCGGAAGGCCCTGCTTTATAAGCTGTGCCAGGGACCGAGTCACCGTGCATAAAGAGTGCGCCGGTAGTTTTGTATTACGGACCTTTAAGATCTATAAAATCTGTAACCAAACAAAACATGAGCTTCATTTCAATCGTTGGTTCACACGAGCGGTTTCAAGGAAACGATTCACAGTTATTGACAATTCTGTAACGCATTAACACTATACGCTCAAAGTTTAACAAAACACCAATATAAGGAAAAATCGACAAATGATAAAAAGTATAGTCTTACATGGATCAGGAAGCTGGACAATCAACCAAAAACATATCAAGAAGCTGAAAGCATTAGAAATGGATTTCTGGAGAAGATCAGCAAAAATATCAAGAAAAGAAAAAGTGAGGAATACCGAAATAATAAGGCTACTGGAAATGAAAGAAGAAGTGTATGATGTTATAGAACGAAAAAGACTGGGTTGGTATGGCCATGTAAGAAGGATGGAAGACACTAGGATACCAAAACTGGTACAAGAATGGGAAGTTAATTAAAGGAAGGAGGAAAAGAGGACGGCCCGTGTTTACCTGGCTCCAAAGTGTACAAATAGCAATGAGAAGACTTGGTGAAGAAGAGGAAGATATACACGAACGAAATATCTGGAGGAATATTTTGAGAAGATGAAGTCAAGATCTATGTTCCGAATACTTTATTGTTGTGTTGGAGAAAAACCTCCGTAGTGAGGAAAATCTCTCTTAATGAGTGGAGACGAGTGGACACGAGTCCTTTGGCGATAGGCACATTTTCTTGCACGAAATTGTGAAACTAGCTTAAAAACGTTCCGTTCCCTATGTTGTATACTTTACTTGAAACAAAGTACTTTCACATACTTCATTCGTAGGAAAAAGTATGAAGTACAGCTACTATAAATAAAGTATGATACTTTATTATAAAGAAAGGTTGGCAACCCTAGCCTGCAGTGTTTTTTGGAAAACCGATTGCGTTATTCGCACTATGGCACTTACAAAAAACAACCAGAATGCATTGTGGCTAATTCAAAAAGGCCACAACGTGGAATTCGCGTCTGGTCCAGGTCCCATCAAGATTCACATTTTTTTTTTTGCGTAAGAAGAACCATATATATTAAATTCACGCTGGACCGATTCATCGTTAACAAAAAGGCTAGATAGTGATAAGTAGGGTTCGGATCTTAGTGATAAAAAAATATAGAAATATGCAGGCAAAGATGACCTTAAAACGGGTAAATATGACCTAAAAATTAAAAAAATATGACCAAACGTTAAAATTTACTATACATCAAAACATGCTTAATTATACATCATTTATTGTATCTAGTAGTGTCGCTTTCATGTAGACAGCATAATTTGCTTCCCTGCACTCGCTGCACCGTTGGGAAATTAAATTTTGAATCTATTATTTAAGTAACTTTAATTTCATATAATTTACAGAATAGAACTCTTTCATCTGTACTAAATACTTCTCTGTTAATTCCCTTACGTAACTTCGCACTTTCAGCAAATTTTATTTTCGGCATGGCGGTAGGTCTTCTCACTGATCCACTGCAGATTTAACGAAGACTCAAGATATTTCATTGAGATATTGATTGACGCGGATCAATACAGACATGCATCTGCTGCATTGTCGAGATTAAAAGGCGGACGGAACATTACGATTAGAGAGTGACAATAATGCATAATTTTAATTCTTGACTGGTGAATTCTGATCACAGTGAAAATTAACTATTTCCCCCACCCTTATAGCAGAAGTACAGTTCTGTGAATAATTATCTTAATTTCTTCTCATCTATATCTAGTGAATTCCCGGTACTATTTAAAAAAAAACTAACAGATTTTTCTTCTATGACCATATGACCATAAATATTATCGAAATATGACCAAAGCTAGGAAAATTGACTGAATATGTATTATTTATATGCTATATAAAATACATTTAAATACAATCAGAAACGTTGAATCAGTGTTTAATTCAGCATTTTAGCTGAAAAAAAAGTCAGGAAAAAATAAGAGTTGTCATAAAGATCCAAATCCTAGTGGTAAGCCACAACGTGTTGTGGCCGTTTACAAGAAACAACAACATCTTGTGTCGTTTTTTTCGTCAATGAGCGTTTTCGGTGGTTGAGCGTAACACATTAACAGCTACTAACTACGTCAGTAGAGAAGACCTGCGTGCAGTGTGAAGTGCTGCGTGTGTGTGCGTGCGAGGTCGAGAGGGCGTGGCGTCGCTATCGCCTGGCGCCCGCCGATTCGACCAGCTGGAGTCGAAGCAGTAATAATCGATTGTCCGCGAGCTACCGACTCAAGGACTCTCCGAGTGTAACAAATAACGCGTGTCCGTATCTCACATCGCGACTGATGCCTGCCCAGATACCTGTCCGTCTGTCCGCTGTAATTTATTAATGTTTGACACAACAGGATGTGAGAAATGTCCGCGAGCTGCCATTAATTTTGTCGTTGGACGGTGCGCTCCGACTACGCAGTTTCGCAAACTGGTCTGATCGCGGAGTGAAAGGCCTGCAACGCGACCACTGGCCGACGACTGGAAGGAAACACTACCGTCTCGGGCGTCAGATTACATCTTTTATTATATACTTAACGTCTCTCTAAAGGCGCGTTCCCACGATCCCTTGTAACGAAGGCGAGACGGGACGGGACCTCATTAGCAGAACTGTAAGGACGACCGCGGGCCGCAGGTTAGTCCTAGCTTACCTCTCCGCCACCTCCGCACCACGTTTGGCACAGAGCACTTTACAGCAACACAAGGGATGTGCACCGCTGCTGCAAACCGATGGCAACTGCGCACCGCTACACACGCCTGTGATGTTTACCGACTCAGAGGCAGCCCTGTTCCCATGGCGTGTGGTTGAGAATTCGTCCCGTCCCGTCCCGTCTCGCCTTCGTTACAAGAGATCGTGGGAACGCGCCTTAACAGCGAGGTCTTTAGAGACGGGAAAGGATGGGGGGCAAGGAATGGGAAGGAATTCGGCCATGGCCTTTTGACGGAAGCATCCCGGCATTTGCCTGGAGTGAATTGGGAAACCATAGAAAACCCAAATCTGGATTCCCGGGCGGGGAATTACATCTCGATGCAATGAATCTATTAATGGCCGCGTGACGGTTGCTTTCAGTTTCCAACAACAGTATTACCGAAGTTTGAGGTTACGTTCAAACACAGTCGGGACCTTGATGACAGCTTGGCGGTCCTCTTGGTATCTTTAGGAAGAGTAGGCCAGCACAGAGTATCGCCCTATACCATCTGCATCTCCCACACACAAACAAACAATACACTGTACACGCACAGCATCACAGTAATACTGTGACACTCGGGAAGGTAATGGGAAAGCATAGCATTACGCTAAGCGTCTATACTCGCCTACCGGTACTTCGGTCAGAGAAGAAGTGGTCACGAAATTTCGTCATAAACAGAATGTCCCATTGGCAGTTCTATCACTACCGTGGCGACAAAATCTGATGATGAATTCTTCTAGAACAAATTGAAAATAAAGAATAGAATTTTTTGATATCTCGCTTGGTTTTCGAGATATAGCATGTCAAAAATCAGTGCTAGGTATAGTTCCTTCTGCTTTTGGTGTGTTTTTTCTGGTCCAGGCCATATTTCAACCTAGCAACATTCACTAGGAAGAAAATAAACCAGCTGTAGTGCATATACACCGTGTAAATATGGAGGTTTTTGATGAATTTATTTTTTTGGTCCAGGCCGCATCTCACCCTAATCTTACCCTAACCTTCTTACGTTTGAGATACAATATTTCGAGAACTAAGTGAGATATCAAAAAACTTTATTCTTTATTTTCCAGTTGTCTCGTTGAGTTACATACGAATTTATCATTAAATTTGACTTCTGGTGCAGGCGGAATTTCAACCTAACTACGTCAATTTTGAGATACGATATCTCGAGAACTAAGCGAGATATTTAATATATATATAAAAATTTATTCTTTGCTTTCAATTTTTCTCGTCGAGTTCTACAAGAATCAATCATCAGATTGTGGCGCCACGGTAATGATAGAATCCCCGTCCCATTTAACAGTATGAAAAAATCTTTTAATTTAATTGCAATGAGTGCCTGCTCTGATGGCAATTTCCCGATATAGTGCTGTCGTTATTACTACTGGTCGCCACAATCT
This sequence comes from Vandiemenella viatica, assembly GCA_031002005.1. NCBI lineage: Eukaryota > Metazoa > Arthropoda > Insecta > Orthoptera > Morabidae > Vandiemenella > Vandiemenella viatica. Next base: position 259,227,399 of record JARYHS010009186.1, read on the forward strand.
AATTGAGTCAGAGTATCGATTGAACTTATGAGTTGTGTCACTGTGATTTTGTTTCCTTGTCTCAGGTGTTACTGATTAACATTAAACATTGCCTACACGTTGTCAGTCTCAAAACGATCCAAGGCGAGACTGTTATCCGTGTACTGCGCATGCGCCAACAGATCACGTGACACGCAGATTGTTGACGCATGCGCATTTCGCACCTAGGATTATTTAAATCAGGGGTGGCCAACTCCAGGCCTTGAACATTTTTCCGGCCCACGAGATTCATCACACTTTTACAAAACATATTTATTTTGTAATTACCAAAGTAGTGAAAAACAATAGATTAAAAAAACACATTGTTTGTGAATCTACGTAATCAAAAGCTAACTATCGAAATTATGAGAAAAAATTAACTTTGATTTTAAAATAATATTCTATCAAATATATGACAGATATTGTTAGCATCATTGTTATTATATTATCTATGTTTACGTGTAAGAAAAATAGTAAACACAATAATAATTACTCATTATGCTTTAATTTTTCACTCCAAAAAAATGTCTATACTGGGTCTAAATCTAATATGGGGACATATAATTTTATATGCGGCCCGCAGAGTTATGCTGCATTTCCAAAGTGACCCGCAAGGATCATTTGGGTTGGCCACCCCTGATTTAAATGCTGGCAGCCCTTAGTTGCGGGGGTCGTGTTCCGTCGGGTTAAAGCAGAGATTCTCAGCCTGTGCTCCGGGAAGATTGGTCAGGTGCTCCGCAGGCAGAATTTTTTTAAGAATTAAGTTTGAACGAATTGAAAAAACGTAAAAAAAATAGTAAAAGTTGTTCACACAATATAGACAACGTACTGGTAATGCATGAGGCTATAAGAGAGTATAAGCCAGGAGACAAACTTTCTAAAAACTGTTAATATTACAACGACCATCAGAAACCTGGTATTTCGACGATATGACTGCATTATTACTACAGTTGTCTAATCACAAGATACGCGTCCAGTTGGCATCAAAGATAGCAGCGTTCCTTCCTGGATTAAGCTAACCGTTTTTAAGAATGTCTTTTTTGTTGTTGTAGATATTGGTGTTAATGAACCGCTGTACGTGCCAATAACAATAGGGTTGGTTACTAATATATGCAGAGGTAAAAAAAATAAAAATGGTGTGATTTAAGTTTCCATGGCATTACTTTCGACATTTCATTGGTGTTCGGGCTTAAAAAGTTTGAGATACGCAGCTGTGGAGAAAAGCTTATCTTCAATTGTTGTTGTTGTTGTTGTTGTTGTTACTGTTGTTGTTGTTGTTGTTGTTGTTGTTGTTCTTACTGTTGTTGTTTTTTTGCCATCCTCGACGTTGAGGTTATGAGAGGTGGGAATGGACTTGGATCAAGGAACGGTCAGGAATTTTGACCATGGTCTTTTGAATGAACCATCCAGGCATTCGCCTGGAGTGATTTGGGGAAACCATGAGAATCCAAATCTGGATGACTGGACGGGGCTCGAACACGCGTCCTTCGAGTACGAGGCTAGAGCGTTACCGCTCACCCTCCAAGCTCTGTCAATTTTTCTAAAAAAAATATTGAAATAATGACTCATATAATTCGCAAATAGTTGAATGTTGTTTTTAAGAAAAATTAATTAAAATAGCTGTAATTACGGGGGTTCGAGGCAATGTTTTGCAAGGTAACAAAGTATGGCTGCCTATAACTAATCTTGCATTGAGATCGCATACAGATTAAAACATGACGAGAACATATAAACCACGCAGCCGGATGTAAAGTTAGTAAAGTGATAGACTGCGGAGATTATACAGGAATGTAATAGTCTGATGTAACAGGTATATACAGATAAGTTAAACTGGCAGATTCCATTAAAAGCTGCAGTCACATTAGTGTCGCTGATAATAAATAGCGTAACGAGGTTAGACATTACTGGCGGGCATTAAATACCTGAAATACTGCGGATCCGATGCTGCAACTGGAGTATCGCCAGCACAGAAGCCGGAGCATGTGTGGCCGCCTCGCAAACAGGGTCGAGGAGATGTGGCTATCAACACGCCAGGCATGTTCGATGTCGACATTAATATTTCTGTGGCGCCTGAAACACAATATGAATAAGAGAGCGGTCAGCTCCTTTCACCTAAGGGGGCATCCATTAATAACGTGAGGTGAAATAGAGAGGGGGGAGGGGGTTCTGGAGAAATCTCACCAAGGAGGAGGGGAGGGTCAACGGAAATCTCACGTGAGGTTTTGGAATTCTAGTAGAATTGTAGAACTAAAAAAAGTCTATAAATGACGCGAAAGTCGATTTTAGGGGGGGGTATTTTGGTCAAAATACCGACCTTAGCGGGGGGGGGGGGGTATAACAGCCCTTCGGAGCATGAATGAGACCTAAAAAAAAGGTCTCAAAAACTTGCGAGGTTGATTGGTAGGGGGGGGGGAGGGACGGGTCTCCCTCAAAATCTCACGTCATCTAAGAGGGGGGGGCGACTAAATTTCACCAAAAGGGGGGGCGGAATTCCGGATAAACACCTCACGTAATTAATGGACGCCCCCTAATACTTGTCTGTAGTTACAATAAATATTTAAATAAAACAAAAATATAAGTAATACAGATTAATTATAGTCAAAAAGTAAATAAAATCATACATTTGGAGAGGCTTTTGATGTAGCATATTCTAGATCGCAAATTCAAATGCGTTGGCGGGCTAGGGTTGGACAGCCTTCACCTAGACGAATGCTGCTATCGAATGCAACTACCGGCTCATAAATTTTACATTTCACACATAAAAGACACTCATCATACACAACACAGATTACACGTTACTGAGACAGATGGCAGCACTTAAAATCCTCCCCCCCCCCTACTCTCTATTAACAAATGGTCGTAATCTATCACTGAAGTAGGTACGGCGCTTTAAAGCTTCACACCGTCCAGACTTTATGAGATTTCAGTGAATCTAATGAGGCCCCATGAGTCAAACTGTCTGAGGTGAAAAAACTCTCCTGACCGTTGAGCACGTAAAGCCATCCGCTTCTAAATTGACACAACAGCTCAGTTGTATCTGACGTATCTGTGACGTATCTGAGGGTGATAGTAGTCTACAAAACAACATCAAATGGGACTAGCCCATAACTTCCGTTGTGAGTAAAGCTAATTCTATGTTAAGATTCATCAGGTCGTTTTCGAAGAATTACAACGTTCATACTGAGGAAATAGCTTATAACACTCTGGTACATTCACATTTGGATTACTGTTGTGGAGTTTGGGATCCTTACCGCAAGGGATTGATTGACGCGTTAAAGAAAGTACAGAGGAGAGCCGCTCGATTCGTGACTGCTAGTTACAGTCCTTACGAAAGTGTCACAGAGTTGATACATTGATTGGGCTGGGGTGTCATCTGAATTTGTTGGCGAAATTAAATAATTCGTCCAGCAATCTATTTAGGTCATAATGACAAGAGGGATAAGATTAGAGAAATAAGATGCCGTACTGATGCTTATATGTATTATTTCTTTCCTCGGGCTATTCGAGATTGGAGTGGCCAGAGTTAGTTTTGGTGAAAAGATTTATTTTTTACTGTTAAGTCGAGGTGATTAGAGGCGGGACGGGACTGGGAAGGAATTCAGCCTTGGCCCTTTAAAGGGAGCATCCCGGCATTCGTCTGGAGTCATTTGGAAAACCGTGGAAAATCCAAATCTAGATACCCGGACGGGGATTCGAACCGGCGTCCTTTGTTGCAAAGCACCCTCTGCCAACCACAATATTTGTGAATTGCAGAGTATGGATGTAGATGCATGTGTAGAACATTAGAACTGAACATATATTATTCACTCATGAATTATATACTGTACGTGTCCAGTGAATAACAGATACACTCTCAAAATTCAGCTGCCTTAGGTGCATTACCCTTGTTAGTGTAGCAAGCCGTTCATACGTCAGTACCGGATGTTGGTTTCTTCTGTGACTCCACTTATCTCGTGCTCTAGTGTCTATAAACTCGACAGTAAACGGTTAGTCGGCCGCTAAGAGTCTTTTGTTAACTAGCGAGGTTGAAGGTTGTATTAACCCCGACACAGCAATAGGTCGCACGATGGGGGCGCCAGCCTTTATGTGCGCTATGATCTTTCAGTTGTCTGCAGGTTTAGCCTCTGAGATAAAAGCTGTGGCCTTCGAAGATGAACCTTAATGCTAACACAATGCAGCACTAAATTAGCCAACCAGTCTCCGTACACAAAGTATACTATACACAGCTCTTCACGTCTTCCTGTCGCTCCTGTTGACTCTAGTGTAATGGATGAATTTGTTTGTTGATCGTAAGGTGTGAATCATTCACTTGTTGGAGTCAGTGATGAGGGGGATGTACGAGAGAAGTAAAGGAATTGGGTTTCAAATCTTTGCTCAGAACAACATTGCTTGAATTTGGTGGTGTAATATGGGACCCACATCACATTTTGAGTATCAAATACAGGAGTTGAAGAAGGTGCAAAGGAGGGCTGCTAGATTTGTTTCTGGAAATTACCGTAGAAGACAATCAATAAACGATATGATAAAAAGCGCTAGTATATGTTTCATCGGAAGACAGGAGCAGGGTGATGAGACTCATGGGGGTGTACAAGGCGCATATTGGTGATGAGGTGTGGAAAGGTATTGGAGTTAGAATTAAAAATAATGTATGGAAGGGAAAAGATGACCACGATCACAAGCTGACACTCGATTACCTGCAAAAGGGTATGGGAAAATTTTCTTTCGTAGGTAAGGGGATCAAGGATTGGAATAAATTACCGAGAGAATTGAAGAATAATTTACCAAAAACGTTGAAACAATTCAAAGCTGAAATTTTTAGAGGGCGAAACCAAGAGCACTCCACTACGCAGTAAAGACATCCGACACCTGTGGTGAATTTTTGTAGAACCGTCTATAGGATGAGTCGGAACGTATGTGTGGGAATGGAACTGTCATTGCGACTATTCGATTGACAGTCTTGGCGACCGTAGTAACCTGTATGGCCTGCTTAAGTCTGGAGGGCCGAAGAGCTCGAGGGAGATCCAGGAACCACTGGCTGAATACCATGTGGGAGGACATGCGACTATTCAGTGACTCACCTCAAAATGGAATAAGAACTCCAGTAAAGCAGACCTTGCAACCCGGGATTAATGCTAAGAAGAAAAAGAACCACCGTGTGTTCGTTACCGTAAAGGGTCTAGAATAGTCCCCAGTTGGCAGACGAGTCCTCCTAGGTAAATGACTACTTTGTGCACGGTCTGCCCTTGAAAGGTGTTAACAAAATTATCGCAGAATGCAATCAGTAACAGATATGATAAAGGAGCTGGAATGGGATTAATTTGCAAGACAGGAAGAGGATGAAGAGAGTCATGGGAGTGTACAAGGCGTATACTGGTGACGAGGCATGGAAAGATATTGCTGTAGGTATGAAAAGTTGTACATGGAAGTGAAAAGATGACCATGACCACAAGCTGGAACTCGATTTCAGGCACAAGGGTGTAGGAAGATTCTCTTTTTTAGGTAAGGGTGTCAGGGATTGGAATAAGCTACCAGGGGAATGATGAGTGATTTGGCGAAGACGTTGAGGGAATTTATAGTTTTTAGAGGGAAAATGAAGGTGGGTGCAGGAAAGGGGGAAGATGGGTGTGTAGGGGAGTGATTTGGCGAAGACTTTGGGGGAATTTAAAGTTTGTAGAGGGCAAATGTAGGTGGGTACAGGATGGGTGTGTAGGGGAGTGATGAGTGATTTTTCTAAGACGTTGAGGGAATTTAAAGTTTGTAGAGGGCAAATGTAGGTGGGTGCAGGAAAGGGGGAAGATGGGTGTGTAGGGAATTTGGCACCGGAGCCTGTGCTCCATTGCAATTAAATTAAATTAAACTATCATGGCAAACACCAACGTGACAGCGAACTGATCCCTTCCCATGTTTTGAGCTATCCTAATTAGGGTGGTTAATGATCTGACTTCATCAACCAGGTGAGCCTGCGAACAATCAGACTGTATATTAACATTTCCACTCTCCAATTCCAGCGTGTGATGGACGAGAAGGCCAATCTCATCCCCAACACATGCAAGCTGCTGCCTGTTTTATTTTGAAGTTCGGGCGCTGATAACTAATCTCCTCAGCCAAAAATGACAGCAACTATTTTTACGATGGAATTATAAACACTGCTTCCAGAAACACTGGATCTATTCTGCCACTGTATCCATTACCAAATATGGTGATGAAACATTTTGGGTGCGGAACAGGTTTTACTTTCCAGCTCTGCGGGAAGATCACGGCAATTCTACGATAACCGTGGCGCCGCAAATTGGCAGTGCATTCTTATGTAACTCACGAATAAAAAACGAAAGTGGCGAACTAACTTTTTCACTGTCTCGCTTAATTCTCGAGTTATCGAATGTCAAAAATTGATCCGGACCGCATTTAAACCTGAAAGGGTGAAAAAAATCTGTTCCACGCCGCATTTTAACCTAAGCACAGCAATTTTGAGATACGGTATCTGGAGAGCTAAGCGAGGTATTAAAATATTTTATCCTTCACTTTCGTTTTGTCTTGTCAGGTTTCATAAGAATCCATCAATGCGGCGCCTCGGTTGTCGTAGAATCCTCCAGATCACGTCCGATTAGAAGTCAGACACTGAGCTATCGACTGGGGAAAACTCCATCAAAATCTGCCGGAACAAACAGACAAACAGATGAAGCCCACATATATTATTAAGTGCGTATGGGTAAAGATCTTACATGTGACTCTTATTTTCTCACCATGAGCTATCTTTCTTTCATCAGTCTACTTGGCTGGCACTATCCATGTGCTGATCTGATGACTGGATATGTTCCGACGTGTCTATTTGAGCCCTCTGTAGGTCCTTTTTGACATGTTGGATCCACGGTATACTCCTCAGCTTTCCGGCGCATGTCATGATCTTGTGTGTCAAGTCTTGTAGTTGGGCATGTTGGTGATTTGTCGGCCCAATTGCTATGTTAACTGTTTTTTGGTTAGTTTAATATTGCAACTAAAACAAATGCTTTTGACGGCAAACGCGTTTCGTTTTTATTTAAGACATTTTCAGTGCCCTAGTGTAACATCCCACAAATCTAAACTTAAATGAAATTATATTTTGTGAATCATTTGTAGTATGCTAGAGTTTGGTTGAATATGATCTGGTATATTTGTTTTGCAATTTCCTGTAAATCAGTGTATATAAACTTGGTTTCACGGAAATAAATTATTTAAAGACCATTTAATATGTTTCATAACCGAATTGTGCATGAAAATTGTTTAAATGTTCGTAATTCCAAGTGTTAATGCAAGTTACTATGTCTAAAATTTTTGCTATAGTTTAAAATGATTTCTGTGAATAATTTTGTGTTTAAGTATCTTTAATTTCCATTTCTGACCTTTTTTAACGATGGTAAATGATTATGTATTAATTCTGATTGTTTTTAATATTTTTTAATTGTTTAAGTATTGTTAATTTTCGAGAAATATCTGGTGGAAGCTTTTGAAGTGTTCTTGAAATCTCGATGTAGCTTATATAAAGCAAACATCCGAGACAGAGTAGTTAGTTAGGTTTCCGGCAAAGTTTTTTACCAACTAAGTTTGCGACGGCCGGGAACTATATTATCTGTGGAAGAAGTATTGTATGCAACCTCTGGATTGTATCTATGCATGTAAACAGTATCGTTGACGTCATGTTTTCTTGGTGAATAAAAATAAATGTTAAACTGAACTTTATATTGGACTGATTATTTATCGTATTAATTAAACCACCAACAATCTGATACTAGGTGAACATATATACACATATATATACATATATAATAATGTTATTTAATTTTTGTTCAGTTGTCTTATATTGCTAACTGGGTACTTACAGTTTTATGTCATACATTAACACGCGCAAGTTCGTATTTCCGCACCAGCTACTTTCCTGTCACTACCACTACTGTCCAAAGTTTTTGTAGCATGCATTCTAGCGATGTTTCTGTCTACGAACTGTATATAAACTTTAGTTGACATCCACCGTGAGCCAAAGATTATGTGTTGTCGAACTTTTACTTATTTTGAATCTATGGTCATTAACTGTGTCTGTTCTGTGGCGGTATGTTTGACTGTAGGATGTCTCCTATTTATTCTTGTTTTAGTGTCTTGAACAAGGTTTAGTTTGTTAGGTGTATATACTCATTCATAACTTTTTTACCATTATTGAGTGCTTTTTGTATGTGAAGATTTTCCTGAATAGTCAACATGTTTTTGTTGTGATTATTAATGTTTAGTAATTGCATATCTGTTTGTATGTTGGTGTGTGAATGATTATGATGTAACAAATGTTCAGCGAATGTTGAGTGGTTGGTACATCTGAGAGCTCCCAGGTGTTCGTTATATCTGGTTTCAAATTTTCTGGTTATTTGTCCTATGTATACTGTCTATTCTTGTATATTTGTAAATTGGAGTCCTTGACCGTGTCCGTAGGATTTTAATCTCCGTTTTGTGATGTCTGCTGCAAGGTTAGACAGTTTCTCTGTTGCTTTTCCGGATTGCAGTCTGTACCTGTTTTCTTTGGACCAAGAATTTTCCTCACGATCTTTCTTTCTTCTACTGAATTTTCTTAAGCGTCTATTGAAGCTATAAAATAAATGGCATAACGCGTTTTGATTTATTAAACCATCATCGGTCCCACTTTTTTAATATTACATTATAGTTTGGAGCTGTTCCATATCAGTTTTGTTCCTGCAGGATGTTTTCCAGGTCGCCTTTTCTGTTTGGTATCACAGTTTCACTTGCGTACACAGCTTCAGGTTTGATCACTGTGTTGTAGTGTCGGCTCTTTGTAGGTACTCACATGCATTATTTGTTATAGATGTCGCGTGTTCTCCCGTACGCTCTGCCGGGATGCTTCCTTCAAAAAGGCCATGGCCGAATTCCTTCCCGTTCCTTGCCCCAATCCCATACCGCCTCTAATGACCTCACCGTTTACGAGGCGTAAAGCCCAAGCAAAAAAATAACAAAAAAACCGTACGCTCTCTTGAGTTTCTACAGTCAAACTCTTTGTGTTTCTTTTCCTAGCCCTGTTGGTTCCAGAATCTCGCCAAGGTACTTCCAGTGTGGAACCCCTTCTCCGAATTTAGTGTTTAATTTCTGAGTGTTGAATCCAGTGCAGATGAAATAAGTCCTCTCTAAAGAAATTTGTAAGCCATATTTTTCAGCACATTTAATGAGGGCTTATATCTGCTTGATCGCAGCTCCGCTGGTAATGGTAGGTCATTTGCGAAAGCTAAGCATATGTCCGTCCGAGCTGAATGGCTTTCCAGTGGTTTTGATTTTTCAGTTGTTTCTTCTATTCTCTAACGACTTAATTCAAGACAAGCTTCAAGAGGCGTGGCGACAGTTCATCTCCTTGTTGAACGCCAGTCAATATCGAAGGGATCTGATATTCAATCCATACAAATCACTTAGATTTTTTTTATTATGGCTTTACGCCTCGTTGACGTCGAGGTCATTGGAGGTGGGAAAGGATGGGGGACAAAGAACGGAAAGGAATTCGCCCATGAATTTTTGTAGGAAGCATCCCGGCATTCGTCTGGAGTGATTTGGGGAAACCAAATCTGGATGCCCGGACGGGGATTCGAACCCGCGTCCACCTGAATGCGAGGCCAGAGCGTTAACGACTCACCCAGCACGCTCGGTAATTTCACTTTGTGTGTTGCATCTGTGAGTGTTTGTTTGATGAGACTTAAAGTCTTGTAGTCGAGTCCCTGTCCTTATGGGATGACAATATACAGGGTGTGAAAGGATAATACTGCAACCACAGACAGCTCACACCATTTCCTACTACATGACAAAATTTAATTTTAGTAAAGTCTCACCATTTTCGAAATACTGATTTTTTAATATTTTTTTCGAAACATGTGACTTTATTCAATTTATTCCATGCCATTTCTACAAACTAAAACTTTTTGAACCCTTTTTTTTTTCAAATTTAGTCAAATATATTTGAGTCATCTTAAACAATGTTCTTTTTTTCTTAAAACGTAAAGAAAACCTTATAAAAATCTTAAATGGTATAGTTATTTTATACTTCTTTTAAAATGGTTTTTTATGGTAGTTCAATCTGGTAAAGAGATCATTGTGCATTTTAAACATGTAGTAAAAAAATTATGATAATAATTTTAAGAAAGGTTTTTAAGGTTGTTTTTTTTTACATTTTAAGAAAAAAACGCCATTGTTTTAGACATCTCGAACAGCTTTGAATAAATTAAAAAATGTTGTACAAAAAGTCTTAATTTGTAGAAATAGCATGGAATAAACTGAAAGCCACATGTTTCCAAACAAAAATTAAAATGATGAGACTATTACTAAAATAAAATTTTGTGATATAGTAGGACATGATGTGACTCATTTGTGATTGCAGGATTCTCTTCTCATTATTGGACACCCTGAATATGTCAATATATTCAAAAGGCATAAATTAGTCCTGGATCAAATATCCACTAAGTTTCCTCCACTGCGATTAGCGCTTCGCTTTGCGCTAGGAGCAGGACGCAGATTTGAGCAACATTAAACTGCCCGAGGCGGTAATGAGCCAAGTGGGACAGCAGGGAACTTTCTCCGCGGTAGAGTGGCTGGCCTGGCACGCTCACACAGTGGAGGATGATTAGGATGCGCAAAAAATAAAGAAGTCCGACCCCGAGGGATGTGACGCAACAGGTGAGTGGCTTCTGGACGGAGGTGAGTGAGCAATCAGGAACTCAACACCAGCAACAACTCAGGTGTGAGGTAGGCGCTCCATCCGTCACCTTACCAATGAAATAAAAACACCATAACGTCACAAATGATCAATTACTACAAACCACCCAGTATAGATCCGCCTGTAAATATAGCTCTTACTGACAAGACCTTCGAATATATAAGATCCTATTATCAAGAACTATGTTATATTACAGCAGCCCGAAAGGATAAACCACCTGTAACAACCAAAGATCTATACAAAACCTTGACATCTGAAGGACGCAAAAACATTGTTGAATCAAAATTCGTAGACAGAAATTGGCGAAACGTATATTTCTTAAAGTTTTATCATCCGAAGCCGTGTGGTATAAAGTTGTCAATAACACTATACCTACAAATGTGAGATTATTTCGAATCAATATGAAATCTACAGATAGATGTGATACATGTGGGAATACTGACACATTAATTCATCGTTTTACTCGTGGAAAGGCTGCACATGTCTGGAATTGGACGAAGCATGCAACGGCAACTCTATTAGAAAGTTTTCCATCTGAGGTTACATGCGAGATTCTAATACTACATCAAGACCATACCACCGGAAAAACATAACTCACTGGTTTGGGTATTAGGACAAGCAGTGTACAATATTCTAATAAAAAAAACCTTAGGATCTAGAAGATTATTTATCCACACTTAAAATAACACTTTGGAATTTAAAAAATTCAACGAGGTACAAACGCCATTTCGGAGCATATCTGAATAGGCTTCTTCTCCTTGGCCACTTTTGATGACGCATATATTCAGCCCATTCATTTAACCAGAGTACTCATATGATGTTTCTGTACCGTAGAGTATATTATGAAACTTTAATCTTGTAATGTAGAAATGTTGTAATGTTGTAAGATTTCAATAAACCTATATATATATATATATTACACTGTGGTCAGCAGGCTACAGAAGTTCCCAGGTCACGAACTGAATGTCATTCAAGCAGTTAATTTTTTTTTATTGTCGTCAGTCTTTCGATGGTTTGATGCAATCCTCCATCCCAGCCTATCTTGCGCTAACCTCTTCATCCACTTAAGCCCAATGTCCTCAATTATCTGCTTCATGTATTCTAATCTCAGTTCTCCTCTACAGTTCTTACGTCCACTAATAAATTAACCAATAATGCCTGTCTCTAAATATGACCTACCAGCCTGTATCTTCTTTCTTTAAGCTTCTTCCACAAACTTCTTTCCTCACCCATCATTTCCAAATCTCGTTCATTTCGTACTTTATCTGTCCACCTAATTTTCAGCATCCTTCTACAGCAACACATTTCAAATGCTTCAATTTTCCTTCTTTCTTTCGAGCGTGGGGGATGATTATTTAACGCTCTGGCCTCGCATTCGGGAGGACGCCACATCGAATACCCGTCCGGACATCCAGATTTGGGTTTTCCATGGTTTCCCCAAATCACTCCAGGCGAATGCTGGGGTGCTTCATTCAAAAGGGTGATGGCCGAATTCCTTCCCGTTCCTTGTCCTCCGTCCCATCCCGCCTCTAATGACCTCGACGTCCACGTGGCGTAAAACCATACGCAAAAATAAAAATAAAATTAAATAAAAAAATCCTTCTTTCTGGTGTTCCTCTAGTTTATGCTTCATTGCTGTGTTCAACACACAGAATTTCAAAAAACTTCTTTCTAAGCCCCACATCGTTTGAATCTACCAGATTTCTCTTTTTCATGAAGGCTCTTTTTGCTATTGCTATTCTGCATTTAACATCATTCCTGCTTCGGCCATGGGTTGTAATTTTACTTCCCAAGTAGTAGAATTCATTTACTTCGTCTATCGCATCCGATCCTATTTTTATAATTAATCTACTGTGATTGGTATCATTTCTGCTTCATTTTATCACTTTGTCTTGCTTTGATTTATATTTAGTCCAAAATCTTCCTTCAGTATTTTGTTGATGCCATTCAATACCTTCTCAATTTCCTCAGCCTGTTCTGCTAACAAGACAGGGTCATGAGCAAATCGTAGCAAGCTGATTTTTTCTCCCTGAACACCTATGCCACATGAAAATTTTTCTTTCACCTGCTTCATTGCTTCCTCTAAATACAAGTTGAATATTCATTGCGATAGACTACAACCTTGTCTCACATCCTTTTTAACTGATGAATGTCTCTAATGATTCTCTACCTTTATTATAGCAACTTGATTGTTATAGTTTATAAAGTATTCTTATATCTTGATATTTTACAACTGAATTTTTTAAGTAAGTAATAATAGACACTACACAAGAGGCAGTAGACGGTTTTCGTTGAACTGCAGGTTTTTGGCCGATAGATCTGCGGTTATGCTCCGTTGTTCTAGTCGCCGCTTCCATGAGGTTCTAAACATTTGCAGTACTGCAAGCTTTTAGTGGAGTGGCGTAAGGTTTGTACCACGGAACGGATTTTTGTGTAACCTTTATGAATGTATTTTTAACACTAAATACTAAAATGTTCATGCATTTATTGTTCCGCTTTTGATTAATTAATTATTCAAGTAAATAATTATTAATTTTCGGTAGTTTTCATTCATTTTCCACCATAAACTCGAAATTTTTCCGCTTAAAGTTAGATTTTACTTAGGTCAACCTGTTTATGGGATCTCAAGGGACTTCAGGGATAAAGGAAAATAAAATTAATAATATTTTCTCGTCAAGCAGAAGCTGGTGCCGAGAGGTTAATAATTGAAACCACGATTAATTTGCAGTCCGATAAAACTGTTGCAGTTTCCGAGGATTTTTGTGTCTTACGGCACTCCACTGTTTGTCTATTTGCAGTACTCTATGAAGGCTACCTCCTTGGAATTCTATGTTAAAATAAAACAAGAATTTTGACAGATGCCGAATGAAAACTTTATTAGGTACTGTGCAACACACAAGAATACACAAATTACTTATGATTAATAATCAACACTGTTGCAGTTGAAGATAATTTCGATTACCCAGCGATTAGCTTGGTGTACATTAGTGAAACGCTATATGCTGACGGGGAGATCTTACCACTTATAGTAGTACACAATATCCGTACGTCTTTGAAATCTACACTGTTACAAATCTGTAAGCGAACTGCATGTGACTGAAGGTTTGACAAAATCTACCGCATTAATTTTTATGGTGTTTTCAAATTTTGTGAGCTTACAGTCCACATTGAAATTTGCAAAAATAATTTTTGACTTATATGTGCCAAGGAATGGAGCAGAAATTATAATCATTTCGAGATGGGAGAAATATGCCCAGAGATCACTTTGTATTTGAGATGAGCACTCCTTCAAGAAACACTGACAAATGATCATACTACTACTCTCTGGATTCTGTTTTATCTTTTTTCTTCGGTTATCTAGTTCTTCAGTTTGTTTTAAAGTAGTACAAATAAACGAAATACGTGAATCAGACGCAATAAGTTTAGGTAATATCTGATTTACTGTAAGCACAACCTCCGCTGACATTGACGTGCCATCGTAACAGGTTGGCAGCCATGCCAGACGCATCAGATTATTGACGCTGTAGTCTACATTGAAAAAAACGTTAATGTGACGATACTTCTCCCCTACGTGTCATAAGGAGCCAAAATTTAGTTTTTTTTTGTTTTTTGTTGTTTTTGTTGTTTTTGTTTTTTTGTTTTTTTTTTTGTTGAAGAAAGATGCCTACAAACAAACATCAACATGTAATAGTACGTATATCTAACGTAATAAGTTATCTTGAACTGCCCATATTTCGAGCGATTTCACTCGATTAGAATATATTTGCGACTATACTGTGCAAATATTCTTAAATAATATCGCCCAATGAACGGGTGTACGAATTTTTATACCAGAAGAACAATTCGTTTTAATATAGCTCATATTACGAAGGAGCAATACTAATATATTGCAATCATCTCAGGAAAAGACTCGGGAAGTGTTTTGCATGGAGTGTGGCTCTTTATGGGGCGGAGACGTGGACACTGAGACGAGAGGATGAAAACCGGTTAGAAGCGTTTGAGATGTGGATGTGGAGGAGAATGGAGAGGATAGGCTGGGTGGATAAAATAAGTAAAATAAGTGCTGGAAAGGGTTAGTGAAAGGAGAAAAACACTCCAAGTCATAAAAGAGAGAAAGAAGAACTGGATGGGACCCTTGTTGAGAGAGGAGTGCTTGATAAAAGACGCCTTGGAAGATCTAGTGTGTGGGAGGAGAATAAGAGGAAGAAGGAGATGCAAAATTGCAGACAACATCAAGGAAGGCGGCAACTACATGAACCTCAAGAGAAAGGCAGAAGATAGAAGAGCATGAAGAGCTGCCAAGTGAAAATCTGCCCAAGGGCAGAAAAATGATGATGATGATCTCTAGATATCAATATGAATAACTTTGTAATGGTCCAGTAAGGTCGTACCGAGAATTAATTATCTGCTGTATTTTGGACTGAATTTTGGCACACACGTTCATTAAGCAGTAAAATTTTATTATTTAAAAAAAATGTGCCTTTTAAAGCTAGGAAATGCATACTAATGAAATATTTTTTTCTTTTCTTATAGTGTGCCTCGTCGACGTCTAGGTCATTAGAGGCAGAAAGTACTCGGGGGCAAGGAATAGGAATAAATTCGGTCATAGCCTTTTGAAGGAACCATCCTGGCATTTTACTGGAGTTTCTTTGGTAAACAATGGAGCTCTGAAATATGGATGTTGGGACGGTGGTTCGCATGCATCTACGATACATAGTGGTCGGTACAGGACATTTTGGGCACTGTTTTGAAATGCCCACATCATTACTGTACAGCTTGACTTTTGGGCGACAATGTACAGGCAGATAGATTGGAAAGCAGCCTGGACTGGAATGAAAAATGCTCTTAGCTACGGCGTTGTTTCGAAATACTTGTATCACTATCGAATTCATGAAAATTTGGCTGGTGAATTACATTCGTTATAACGGCATAGGAATATATTCATATGGTATCACGAAACCTTCTCATCTTTTTTAGATTCGTTGCTGCAGATGTTATGGTTGGAGTCGTATTGGTGTTAATAAATTTGTACCGACTGTACTGCCGACGCTATTGCATAAGGTAAACTTCGAGTGGCATTATGTCTTCGGTTTTTTCTTTTTTTGATATCCACTTCTGGTCGACTGGTAGGACTTCAGGAAAGTGGAAAATTTCTGACCAAAGGGACAATTGCTTCTCAGTGTGCCCATTTTGGATCAATTCAGATTATTTTTCACGTAGCTTCAATTTCTTATATTTTATATATTATATTTTATAATAATAATTGTCTTAAAATATAAGTCAAACAAAAAAATATCGGACAACAGTGTTAAAGTAGAATATAATGTAATAACTATAAGAAGGGTGCAAATACAAATTCAAAAGTGAAATCTATGGGCGAAATCTTTGAACCCTTTGAAATTTAACCTGTTCAACTTGGTACTAGACAAGATCATTAGCATATGAAAAAAGAAATATCAGGAATATATATGGGAACAAAGGATAAACGAATCAACATAAAATGTCTTGCTTTTGCGGATGATCTAACAATAACTACACGAATTCCTGAGGAAGCCAAACATGCTGTTGAGAAGCTTCATGAGATAGCCATCAAAACCGGCCTCCAAATCTCTTACGAGAAAACCCAATATATGGACTCCAAAAGCACAAACCTGAAACCACTCGTGACCAAATATTGCACTATCAAACAAGTTAAGCACTTAGGCGAAATTATTGGCAATGCTGGAACTGAGAAAGAGTGTCATAAAACCGGCGCAGAAAAGCTGCGAAAAGCATTTACAATTACTTGGAATACTTACAATAAGAAATCACTTTCCACCAAAGCCAAACTCCATCACTACCACACCGTCGTTCTTCCAGGAGCACTGTAAGCGACGGAAACATCGTCATTAACGGTAAATGTCAAAGAAATCGAAAAAATAGAAAAAATAGAAAAACAGAACTCAGGACAATTGTATTCACTGACCGAACAAATCTTTTTTTTTTTTACTTCTCGTCGACGGCTACGGTCATTAGAGGCGGGACGGGACTGGGGTAAAGGAACGGGAAGGAATTCGGCCATGGCCTTTTCGAAGGAAGCATCCCGGCATTCACCTAGAGTGATCTGGGGAAACCATGGAAAATCCAAATCTGGATGCCCGGACGGGGATTCGATCCCGCGTCCTCTCGAATGCGAGGCCAGAACGTTAACCGTTCACCCACCACGCTCGGTCCGAACGAATCACTTCACGCACACGGAAAAGACGCATGACATTCTATGGACATACAGGACGAATGGATGAGTCGCGACTGACCAAGAAAGTCTTCCACATCGTCAACGGACCCCGACAAACCGAATCACGCTGGTTTATAGAAACCCAGAAGGACCTCGCAGAAGTCAGCCTAGACCCACTGACATCTACATGCAGTATATATATAGACAATTAATCACTTCACATAAATTTCCCCCTAAGATCCCAACAGCAAAGTATCTGAAACTCAGAAATGCATGGAGATAAGAGAGACGTCAAGCCCACAGCGAAAGGATGAGGAATAGCAAAAAGAATGAGAAGGACAATGCAAATTACTTAGTGGGCTAAACGATAAATAAATAAATAAATAATACCGGTAACAATAACTTTAAGCAGAGTAAGTTTTTAGGTGAAACTTTCATTTTTTACCTCTCCAAGGTACTAGAATAAAAGCTGTAAAGTATTTTTACACACGGCAGGGTACGCAAGCGCGAAGCAGCTGGCAAATGATAGTTATCAATACTTTTGTTGGTACTTGTATTAAGCAGATAATTTTGAAAAGGAGGTCATGTTAGGACTGAAATATCCGTATTTCCTCATAAGCAGTTAATATATTTTTTCTCTTAGATGTACATATTATCAGTTCTAGAATAATGTGTTCAGGCACACTGGGGTTTACTAATGCGGGGTGGTATGGGACCAGGTGCGGAGCCGCTAATGAGCGAGTGGGCGTGGTCGGCCTTACGCAAGCCACAGCCGGTAACGCGCGGGACGACGACCTCACAACGCTCAACATAGCGCACACATCTGCACTAATGTCATAAGCGCCCGGCTGTCCGTTTGTTACGTTTTCACGACTAAAACGATCCCGAAGAAATTTAAACGAAATACTATATATCATTAGGGAGAAACATCGGTCACTCAGGCTTTGTTTCTCTCGTAGTCAGTTTGTGTAACACCTTTTACGTAACATGCAGCTTCGTAATTGTACGCCTTCCTACTATCCTTAACTTTATAAAGAAGTAATATGACAGACGATAGTATTAATCTTACCGGTGCCGCAATACTAGTCGGACACTTTGCACCGGTCAATGTCTCCGCTTCGCTCATTTCATACAGGCTAATACATTGACGTTTGTCTTCGGCTGTCCTGAAGGGAGTCACTGCTCCAGACAGCTTTCTTGTGAAATTTGGTGGAGCTGATTTCCTCTTTTCCTTCCCTGGTTATGGACGAGTTTGTATGTTTTGGTGTTTTCTGTGAACAACTGTAATGTGCGTATGTTAAGTATAATGTGTTGTGAATGAACGGAAGGTGAATGAAGGCAGAGGCTGAAAGTCTGTGCCGGTTCAGTCAGGCCTACACTTCCGAAAGACAACAAGCACCGTGCGGGGCGGTGTAACGGTTAGCGTTCTCGCCTCGCATTCGGGAGGACGGCGGTTCGAATCCCCGTCCGGGCATCCAGATTTGGGTTTTCCATGGTTTCCCCAAATCACTCCAGGCAAATGCCGGGATGCTTCCTTGAAAAGGCCATGGCCGAATTCCTTCCCATTCCTTGCCCCCATCCTTGCCCCCCATCCTTTCCCGTCTCTAAAGACCTCGATGTTAAAAAGAGACGTAAAGCAGTTCCAAAAAAAAAAAAAAAAAAAAAAAAAAAGACAACAAGGGGCCGCTAGGCATAACGTCCCAGTCCTTCGAACGAATCGCCATGGACAGAGTCGAGTGCTCCACACGCAACGTGGAGGGGTTCAGCACAGGACTGAGCGCACCATCTGCCGGTCAAGTGATAGAGAAATGTTTTTTCCACGACCAGTACGCGAACCAGTTGACCTCGGCTGTCAGGTGGCGGACACTATCACTATACGGTAACCAACTGAGCCAACGGGAATTAACCGAATGCTTAGTGTGGTTACCATGTCTTTCGGCGTTCCAGTAGAGGGGGCGTGCATTAATGACGTGAGGTGTAATTGGGAGGGGGAGGGGTCCGGCGAAATCTCACGAAACCTCACCAAGGGGAAGGGGGGGGGGTGGAGTCAACGGAAATCTCACGTGAGGTTTTGAAATTGTAGAACTGTAAAGCTAAAAAAAGTTTTTACTAATGACGCGAAACTCGGTTTTAGGGGGGTATTTTGGTCCAAAAAATGAACTTTAGGGGGAGGGGGAATAACCGCCCTTCGTAGCATGAGACAAAAAAAAAAAAAGTTGCGAGTTCGTTCGTGGGAGGGAGGGGATGACGCAATCTCACGAAGTCACACCAGAAAGGCGGGGGGGTTCCAGTCAAAATCTCACGTCATCCTAGGGGAGGGGGGCCCGACCAAAACTCACCAGAAAAGGGGGGGGTTCCTGAATTTCGGAAAAACACCTCACGCCATTAATGAACGCCCCCAAACGATTTTTTTTTACTTGTGGCTTTACGCCTCGTCGACGGCATTAGAGACGGGAAAGGATGGGGGGCAAGGAATGGGAAGGAATTCGGCCATGGCCTTTTTGAAGGAAGCATCTCGGCATTCGCCTGGAGTGATTTGGGGAAACTATGGAAAACCCAAATCTGGATGCCCAGACGGGGATTCGAACCCGCGTCCTCCCGAATGCGAGACCAGAACGTTAACCGTTTCCCCACCACGCTCGGTCCCCAAACGATGCGGATACCAATTTTAGGGGTGGGGGGGGGGAGTAAAACCGCCCTGGGAAGCAGGAGACCTAAAAATGTATCAAAAATCTACTAGATAGATCAGGAGCTGGGGGGGGGGGGTTTTCCAGTCAGATTCTGACGTCATCCTATGGGGGGTGTCCGACCAGATCTCACCAGAAAAAAGGGGGGTCTGGAATTCCAGAAAAACACCTCACGTAATTAACGGACGCTCCCTGACGAATTTCCATCAACTGATTAAACATATATCCATTTTCTTTTTTGCTATCTTGGCGACTGTCATGAGAGAGCATATGTCCAGAGAGAACAATCGTGACTACTGCGCCGCTATAGGAACGCGGTGGCCTTGATCGCTAATACGGCGACTCTTTATGTTTAATCTCTTAACTCGCTAAGTGGCAACAGCTTGCAAATACACCAACACCTCTTATAAATGCTCACACATCCGTGCAAAAAAATGATTCCCAAGGAATAGGATTATACTCTGTTTCTTTTTCATCTTACACTAATCGGTCGTTATTGCTTGTACTACCAAGGCTACTGTGATCGTCATGACGTCACATACCAGTCCCGGAGACGCCTTATGTCGTCTCTCAACTCAGGTATCCTTCTCGAGTGAACTTTATAACTTTTAACGCAGAACTTATGAATTAAATGAATAAACGAACAGGATATAGCGTTTATACGGGTAAGAATACTTGACGGGAATAGATTATAAATCAAAATGCCGTCTGGAAACAACTGTTGATGTTAATGTTTACTTTATTCCCATACGCGTTTCGCCCTTATTGTGTGCGGCATCGTCAGTGGAGCTAGGGTGATGGTATTTACATGGCGGTCTGGAACAGCACTTTATGCAATTTACAGATCTTCTTTTTCACAAGTAGAAAACTGTTTTACACTTATAAATATTTCTGACTAAACACTTGGCATTATATCCATTGAAATATTGACTGTAAGCTTCCGGGAAGTTGTGCTGTGACAACTTTTATCTTATTCATCTAGGATCTTTGAAACTACTCTCAAAATAGTGTTGGTTTACGAATATTTACGGATTTGCCCGATCGCAAAGACGTTTTTACTTCGTCCAAACTAGTCACTAAACTTCTTGAATACCTCAATCACAGATAACTTCTGGATTAACAACAGCTTCGATAAACTTTTTAGTATGCCATTATTTTGTAGAAAATACTTCAGCCAAACATGCATAAATGAGACTTCAGACCTCCTTCTGAAGATTTAAAACAAATTAATACAATGACGTAGCATTCCGTCTTGAGCTTGCTTGGCTACGATAGTCTGCAGCTTATTTTAGATGCATGCATCGTAGAAATTTCCAGAAAAGTAATAAAGGCGCCGGCCGGCCTTTCTAGAAACGATACCAATCATGCAAAATCAATTAAAACTCACACGAAATTGTTTGGTCATGGGAAAATACTCTTAAATGAAAGTAAAAGATACAAACCAGCATTTAATAACAAATTCACCATCTTAAACCTTTTCAAATAGTTAGAAATTACATTTAAAGCGCTATGGCTTATTAGAAGTTTTTAACTGCAGGGTTTTAATTATTATTTCACTCACTGCACTGCTTCTGATCTAATTATAGTCAGTTTTTAAAAAAAAATTCATACACATTCGTAGGAAAAATATACAAATTTACATATGACCACTGCATATCTTTCTCTTAGACAAAAATGTAGTTAATTTAAAACATTGCAATTAGTAGAAACGGCCTCTTAGACAAGTAAATTGAGTGAAATCTTTGTGAACTTATTAAGGAATCTTAAATTGGAGATAAGTTCACAATTACTGGAAGTATTTACTAAACATATACAATCACTCATTCTATTCGATACTCACGCTGACATATCACTGAAATTTACAACTCACATTCATTATAAGAAAAAATAATAATTTTAAAAATGGAACTATTGCCACGTTTAATCACTATTTTTTTTCCTCGATGGAATTATTTAAGTAGCTTCTTTCATCTCAATAAACAATCAATATTTATTACAGTTCTCATATATTTTATCGATTTATTACTTGCGATTGTGAGTTTGAACTATGACATAGTTGGCCATGAGCCGCTGTCACAGGCTAGCCGACTCCACGCTAGGAAAAAACCAACAAAATCACTACATATTCCAAAAGCCTCTTCCACATTGTCTAAAGACTTATTAAGTTCTACCAAACACAGTTATCTAACTTCAATTATTATTTGAAGTACTTACAGCTAAATTAGTATCTACATTTCCATCAATTCATAAGGGTTAACGGGAACTGCACGACTTTGATAACCTTCGAGAAACTGGTACCAACCTGTTGAAATTTACACCAGTCGCTTCGTCTGTTCACGTTTTGCGATCATACATTGCGGAAAAGTCGCCAGGAATTTAATTAAAAATGCCGAAATATAACATGACGCACAGCCGTTACATGCCGCCAACGTCGAAAAAAATCAGTGACCGTCTCTTAAAATGTTGATTTCATCCTTTGTTGTAATGTTTTCATGCCTTTTCAGCTCTACTCTGTTGTAAAAAATCGCACGAAATTGGCAAAAAGGCAATATTTATCCGAGTTGTAATACGGTGTTGCACGCCATCTTACATAGCAACGAGCAATCAGAGATAATCGGTTGCTTCCATTGTAAACAAATACGCCATTTCCGTGATGGATGCCGCACAGCCAAAATTTCGTATTTTTTTTTTCACTTGGTCCAGGCCGTATTTCAATCTAACCACGATTTCTATGACAAAACGAAACTGATTACGTTGAAATGATCCCTGTACCGATAATTTTTATGTTATTTTAGCAGTGTTGAAAGCATTTAGCAGTTGCTCAGACTTTCATATTTCGGCATTTTTAATTAAATTCCTGGCAACTTTTCCACAATGTACTATCGCAAATCGTGAAGAGGACATGTTGACGAAGCGACTGATGTAAATTTCAACAGGTTAGTACCAGTTTCTGAAAGGTTACCAAAGTGGTGCAGTTTCCGGGTTAACTACTCCATCCCTTGTCCTCGTCGGCCATACTGTAGTTCCTCCAACCACAAACAATACATTGACAGCAGAGTGTGCTCTGAAACACTTGCACCAGCATTGTACTCTTCCGTCAGATCTGCCACAGATCACCGCCTATCCCGCTTTACAGAGCGGGCAAGCCTCCGACCTCCATGTTTTGTGATGAGGCGTGGACGTCCACCACCTTGTCGCCCAGTCGTGGTTTCACCGTCCTTTAACCACTCTGCATAGATGCTCACTACAGTAGCACGCGAACAACCGACCGGCCTCTCTGTTTCCGAGATGCTCGTTCCCAGCTGCCGCGCCCACAAACCACTGGCCCGTAATTTAAGGGGGTAGGTACAGCAAAAACTACAAATATTTGTAAAAATTGAAATTTCATTTTCTCCAAATCAATTTAAATTTGAGGGTTCAAATTTCTTAGCTCGATAGAACAAGTTATAGTTATATACAAAATTGATTTTTAGAATAAAAATATTATTTAACAATATTTTAATGTACCATCCAAACTGACCGTTAAAAATATGTCTTCATTAAGGTCTTTAATGATAGAATGGATAATATTTGAAATTTTGCGGAAACATTTTTTTTTTAATCTTGTAAACTAATATCTAGGCAGTTACTTATACCAATAATATAACACATTTACTTTATATTTGTTTTTAAAAAAAAATTTCAACAAATTAAAATTCTTGCTTTTTTTGTTTAAAAATATAGAGCATATTTTCCATTTGTGATAAGCTGCATAAACAATGATGGTAGGGACTGTAGTAATTAGTATGTAGAACATGTTCTGAAAATTTGAAAAAGATCTATGCATGTGAAAAAAGTTATCCTTAAAATCAATTGATGAATTGCTGTTTTGAGATATTGAAGGTTAAAGATTTGGATTACCTTCAAGTGCAGCAAGATTTAAGTGGCTGTCAATCGTGCAGGACTTCACTTAATCACGCATAACTCCCACACTGTCAAAGATATTCAAATAATTTTTTCACCAACATGAAGTCAAACGCAAAAACTATTTCTGTGAATCGAAAAAAAAGGAAAAAAAATTATTGTTATTATTATTATTATTATTATTATTATTTATGAAACATGATAACTGTACCTACCCCCTTAATTCGTTACTTTTCTTTTGTGGAAAACATTTTTTTTTTTTTAATTTGATAACTGTACCTACCCTCTTAAGGGAATTGCGTGATCTGTGCGTAGACATCTGGTCCAGACAACTCCGGAAACCAAACAAGGGCTTTCGGAATCCATACTAAGCCGAATCGCTCCCGTATTGCGCTCCAAAGATGGACCAACACAGTAATAAGCAGGTGGTCATAATGTTTTAGCCGATCAGTGTATATATTACATATCTCTAAATGTATAAAGGGACGAATTAACATGGTATCGTAGCCACTTCCAAGCAACATGTCAGTACTTGCCATCTGTTAGTGACAAGTCGACTGTGACTGTTGGCTTCTGGAGTCGGATGAGGCGATTCGTGCGTGCGTGCGTGTCGACTTTGTGAGTGCTGCGTGCGGAGCGCAGGATTTAGGGGCGTTGCGTGACGCTCACACACAATGACGCCGTAAACAACGTAAACAACACACTCACTGTTCCGCGCGATACGTTAGCGTGCTGTCCGACATGACGAATGGCGTCGGCGTAGCGCCGGGACGCGAGCGTCTAAATACAGACAAACCACTCATCCAGCTGGAATACTCGTAAAACACTCGATATGGTCACGAGTCAAGAATACTTCCCGGTTATTATTATTATTTTTATTGGCGAATTCTCCCAATAAATGGAAGACGTTAAGCAAATGACCGAATCAAGTTTTCTTTGAGTTCTTCTTGTTGTTCCAGTAGGCTTTCATTCTTTCCGAGAAACCTTGTTTGCGTTCTTCCGACCACTTTGGTCTGTATTGTTTTTGTTTTGGTTGCTCAGTTATAATTTCCCATTTATCTACTTTGTGTGTTAAGATGTCTCTTTCTAAGATATCTGTTGCTCCTATGTTTGCACTTTTTTTTAACTGCTTTACGTCTCTCAACAGCGAGGTCTTTTAGAGACGGGAAAGGATGGGAGGCAAGGAATGGGAAGGAATTCGGCCATGGACTTTTGAAGGAAGCATCCCGGCATTTTCATGGAGTGATTTGGGAAACCATGGAAAACCCAAATCTGGATTCCCGGACGGGGATTCGAACCACCGTCCTCCCGAATGCGAGGCCAGAACGCTAACCGTTACACCGCCACGCTCGGTGAACTTTTAAGATCCTTCAGAATTTCATTCAGTCAAGGTGTTGGATTTTTAAGAGAAGTTACATAATATATATATATATATATATATATATATATATATATATATATATATATATATATATATATATAGCCTCTTAAGGTGACCAAAGATTTTCATTCGCCTTTTCTTGATGTCAATTTCGATGTTTGAAAACTTTTCTGTTGTTTTCATTGATTGTAGTCTGTAACCATCTTTAGTGAGTCTTGCTCCTAGCATTTTTCTAACAATTTTTCTCTCTACTTTTTTATTTCTTCAGGGTCATGTTTTCTGCAAAGAATTAACGTTTCACTTTCACAGAGGACTGTTGGTTTTATGACTGTGTCGTAATGCCGAATTTTGGTCTGTTTTGGCATGGATATTTTGTTGTAGAGATTATTGTTATTATTAATAATTTTAATTGCGATCGAGATAACGCTCTGATGGTAATAGACCTGGTCATGTGTGTATCCCTCTTTATTTTATTTTTTAAACATTTCTTTTATCATTGGAATGTTAAATTCCTCCCCCATTTACTTTTCAGATTTAAACATTTCAATTTTAAATTCCTTAAGCGGTTTTGGTAAATTATTGATCACCTGACTTGTAAATTTGTTCCAATAACTGACACCTTTATCCACAAAAGAATTTTTTCCCACTCCCTTATACATGAAATCGTGCGCCAGCTTGTGGTCATGGTCGCCTTTCCCCTTCCATGCTCTATTCCTAATTGTTTGGCCAATATCCCTTCAGTCCCCATCACCAACATATGCCCTGTATATTCCCAGCACTCTCTTCACCCTCCTCCTTTCCTCCAAAGACTCCCAATCCAGATGCTTTTTCATATCAGTTACTGACTGCACAAACAAGTTTAGCTGCTCTTCTTTGAACAACCTCCAATTTATGTATCTGATAACCAAGATTTTGGCCCCAAACTGCACCACCGTATTCAAGCAATGGTGCGACAAAAGTTTTGTAACCCATTTCCTTTACTTCTCTCGTACATCCTCTCATCACCCTCACCAGTAAATGAAGGATTTCGTAATCTTTTCCTACCACCTGCCCAATGTGCTCTGCCCAGTTGAGTTTATTATTAAACGTTATGCCAAGATATTTACACTTCAAGCCTTCAACAAGCAATTCTGACGCCACCATATAATCGTAATTAAACATTAGTTTTTTATCTGTGTACCTAACAAGCTGACTCTTCTTGGCATTTATCTTCATTCCATGCTGACCTACTCATTTAGATATGCTATCCAGGTCACCCTGCAGCTGTTCACAGTCTTCAACTGTTTTGGTCTTATTTTATACCATTATATAATCTGCAAAAAACCTGGATTCTGACCGTAACCCATCAACACAGTTATTAGTTAGGAGAGTAGTTCAGGCAGGTTGATGTCTACTCCGTCCAGGGTCTGAGTCTTTGGAATCGCAGGTTATGACTGCGTGAAGTGACGTCATATACTTCTCGAGTTTCATGATCTCTGGATCACTTAAGGTCAACGTTAACAAAAAAAGGTTTCACTCAATCTAAAACTGCTAACTTCATGCGCCATCACTCCACGACTTCTTAAGGTCGATTTAAGATAGGTTCCCAAACCTTTTCATCCTAAAAGTACGCACACAATAGAGCGGACCGCGTCACGTCACGTCGCATCGCAGAAATGCGTCAGCAATCGCTCCCACTGATTGTAATGGGGTAACGCAAAATACAGGCGGGTCTAGTCGGGGTGGGGCGGGCCGCGTCGCTTCCCTAGGCGTATTTCTCCGCCTGTGCGCTTCGATGCGCTCAGTCGCGACCAGGTTTGCGATAGGAGCTCCAACACCACTGACTGACTTTTGTAACTTGTGTGTTCCAATTCCAGTGAATTTACTGCGTTAATTCAAAAAAATTGGCTGCAAATTTACACGCAGGATGGTGGATGATTTTTGAAAAAAATATAAGTAATTACAATCTGAAAATTTAATTACTTTATGAACTTTAATAAAGATGAAAAATTATAAAATTTCTCGCTCTGTTATATGTTTGTATGTTTTAACTTAAACTATTCAAACGTAATGAATAAAGAGCACTGCATCTCCTTAGTAATGACTTTCAAATAGTTTTATGATTTACAAGATGCAAAATATAATAACAAAAGAAAAAAATATGTCGGAGCAAATAGGAAACTAGTTAAAACAACCAGGTATAATGTCATGTTTCGTATTTTATTTTTTGATTGTCATTATCGTTCTTTTATCTGCTACCCAATATACGCCTTGTACACTCCCATGACCCTCTTCGTCCTACTCCTGTCTTCCAATGAATCCCATTCCAGCTCTTTTATCATATCTGTTACTGTTTGCATTCTGCGATAATTTCCAGAAACAAATCTAGCATCCCTTTTTTGTACCCTTTCCAACTCTTGTATTTGATACGTAAAATGAGGGTCCCATACTACACTGCCATATTCGAGCAATGGTCTGACCAAAGTTTTGTAACCCAATTCTTTTATTTCTCTCATGTATCCCCTCATCACCCTCTCAAACAAATGCAGAATTTTGAGCCCTTTTCCTACTAGCTGTCCAATGTGTCCTGCCCAGTTAAACTTATTATCAAATGTAATTCCAAGATATTTACATTTGAAGTCTTCAGCAAGCAATCCTTTCCCCAGCTTATAATCATAATCAACGCTTAGTTTTTTATTTGTATATCTAATACTCTTATGACTCTTCTTTGCATTTATCTTCATCCCATGTTTACTAACATAACTAGATATCCTGTCTAGATATTCCTGCAACTGTTTACAGTCGTCTACCATTTTGATCCTTTTGAATAGCATTATGTCATCTGCAAACAATCTAATTTCTGATAGTAAATATTCAACGAATGGAAATCGGACACGTGTTTATATGAACTATTTTACTCTGTATTGTTGATACCACCACATCAATCAATGTTTGCCATTCCTCCTGAATCACCTTGTATGCGTTTTTAGTTGTTAGGCTCCGTACCTCCGAAGTCCCGATGATGTAAATTACTCACAACTCCAGTACTGGAACCAGCTAACCCCGTGTCAGCGCCGGACACCATCACGGAGCCGCAACCAATTGAGACAACGGGGCGGCCCAATTAAACTGTTTGTTACTAAATACGCGCCAAACACGATGATACCTTGTGGCATTACCGTGCAATAAGCTAACAAACTGGTAAAGTTCATCTACGATTAATAATTTGCTTGGAATTACATCGACTATCCAGCTGTGGCGACCGCATTGTACAAATAAGTTTATTTTTATTTTTTATTTTATTTTTTTATTTTTTATATCCTGGTACATAATAGCCCAGCACCTAGTTTCTACTCTGGGCCCATATTTCCAATATATTACAAGAGGTACATAAGATAAAATTATAGTTTGCAGCTAATAGCTAAATATTGTTCAGGATGTAAAACAAGTTAGTAACGCATAAACTTATCAAATTTCACAAAAATTTGTTACATAATTAAATTAACAATGTGTAAGAATGTATATGATATGTGTTAGTGTTTTTTGATATATACATATATACTGTAAATTAGTAATTTGAATAACATACATTCACACAATACTACTATATATAATTAAACAAAGAAACTTTCACATACACAAATCACTTATTTCACTGTTGTCCCACTGTTTCTCACTTTGTATATTTACGACACTTTTACACATTTACTCCCGGCACAGCCACTTCGGAGTAACTTACCTCCCTCAGGAGATGACTTCTGGAAGTAGAGGCGTCCTCCTTCGACCCATCGGGAGTTTCTTTATTCGGGAATCATCACTGCTCGGTCGCTGGTCACTGTCGGTTGAAACGGGTTCTAAGTGCCAAGAACCTTTCTTTGGCTGCTTGTGAGGCCAGATTGCAAGCTTCATCAAGATAGTACCACAATTCCTGGTCACGCAATATGTCAAAAATTCGCCTGCCCTGTAATATTTGCTGATATGGGGTTCTTTGTTCCGCTGTTGAAATACACTCCCATACAACATGTTCCGGAGTGCCCTCGCTTCCGCAGTCACAGCTACCATTATCCACTACTCCTCTTCTTTGCAATTCACTGTTGTAAGGGCCATGTCCTGTTATGTAATGTACCAGCCCAGGCGATGGGAGAAGATGCGACATTTTGAGCCTTTCACAGACACTTGGAAACATATCATATGTCCTTCTTCCTGTTGTGCTATCATTCCACCTTTGCTGCCATTCTTCCAATAACAATTTTTTTTCTTCTGCAGCTGTTGTTGCTGGTGCTACCGTGATTTTCTCTACCTGTTCCGGATTCCCTTTCCTGAGCCAGTATAATGCTCCCCGCTTGCGAACTTCCAAGTCCAGAGGCTACACCCCCGATAAGGATAGATTAAATATATAAAAATGACAACCGATGGCAGAAGCAAGAATGATGTCAAAACCAGAACAACAGGCGCAAACAGATCAAACTTTAGAAAGATAATGTACGAAATTAATTAAAACAATATTTCTAATTTATTTCAGTCAGTCAAATAATGGTTTTAGGAAGCTACATACGATTGAATGAGCACGTTACATATGTTTTACATTAAAAAAATGCATGAAACTGCGTATAATAAATTCAGGGTTCATTTCGGAAATGATAGATGAGGGAAGAAGTTTGTATAAGAGCCTTGCAGAAAGAAGAGGAAGGATATTAACTCAAATTTTAAGACAAACGAGTTTTGTTAACTTGTTAGTGAAAGGAGTAGTCGAAGTAAAGAACTGTACTGAAAGAAAAAGATTGGAATGTACAAAGCAAACAGTTAAGGGCGTAGGTTGTGAGCGGTATTTTGATATGAAGAGGTAAAGTACCTCACCGTCTGCCGTCACTAACTCAAGTTTTTACAACTGTAAAAACACTGGAATAAAGTAGTAACCGCTAAACGCGACATTACATTCCGACGCTGACTGCGGCGTTCGTTTTATGACACGGCATATGAAACTCAGAATGAACACGGAGCGACGTAACCACCACAACTGTTGTTTCCCGCGAGCAACGCAATCCTCAAAGAACAGTCGGTAGCCGCGAGGCCAGAGCGTAAAACGGCACTCTGCGCTGTGCGGAGGAATTCTCTATTACGCCACAAACTCACACGTACAGAAACACACAAGGCACACGCAAAACCACAAGAAAACATATACAAACACTCACACACATACACAAAACACAAACAAAGACACATGCAAAACACTAAAAAACAAACAAACATACACACACACATACACAAATTTACAAACAAAACCACAAACAAATAAATACACACACAAAAGACACACAAACACACATACACAAGTACACATGCACACACAAAACCACAAAAACACATACAAACATACACACACACACACACACACACACACACACACATACACAAATGTACAAACAAAACCACAAACAAATAAACACACATAAAAACACACACAAACACACATACACAAACAGAAATGCACACACAAAACCACAAGCAAACATATACAAACACACACACACACACACACACAAAAACACATATGCACATACAAATCCACAAAAGAACAAACACACACATACAAACACACACACAAACACGCAAAACACACACACATACACAGATTCACAGAGAAAACCACAAACAAATAAACACACCCACAAAACACACACAAACACACATACACAAACACACATGCACACAGACACACATGCACACAAACACACAGACGCACAAAGAGAAACAAAAAATAGACATTATGACTAAAGTTTATGTTCATGTGAAGTGATAAGAATAATAATAATAATAACGCTTGTGGCGTTATTGGACAGGGTATCCCTGAAACATTCGGTCGCCGGATGACAGAGCTTCGATTTGACGTGCTTGTTCCCCTTTCGTGGCCACCTCATCCTAACCCAATAATCCTACTGGGGATAGGGATCCCACAGTTTGACGTAGAATTCGGACAACGGAAGCGTTCTGGCGTATTTCACATTCCACATCAAGCTATGCCCGAGATGAAGCTCTGAAAATCCATGCAGAGACAGGGATTCGAACCGAGGTCATTTCGATGTTCAGTCAGACGTGTTAACCACTAAACTCATACAACCGCCTGAGCTGCTCTCGTATTTAACCCTAAGGATTCAGTTTGCAAATTTTGGAAGATCTTAGAAGTATTAAGAAGGTCAGGCATGATCTCGGAGAAATTTCACAGACTGCGTTAAGACGATTACAACAATTGACTCGAACAATTAAAACTCACTTCGGAGTACGACGGCTGCTAACGCTCTGGCCTCACATTCGGGAGGACGCCAGTTCGAATTCACTTCCGTGCATCCAGATTTGGGTTTTCCATGGCGAATGCTGGAATGCTTCCTTCAAAACGCCATGGCCGAAATCCTTCCCGTTCATTGTCTCCAGTCCTTTCCCGCCTCCATTGACCTCGAAGTCGACGAGGTGTATAGCCATAAGGGGTCATCCATTAATTACGTGAGATGTTTTTCCTGAATTCTGGACCCCCTCCCCGCCTCCTCTTGCGAGATTTGGCGGGATCTTGTCGGACTCCCCCCTCTTCTAAAATGACGTGAAATAATGACGGGAAACCCCTCCACCCTCTGCTGATCGAGCATAGGGGGCATCCATAAATTACGTGAGGTGTTTTTCCGGAATTCTGGTGAGACTTCGTGATATCTCGTCCGATCCCCCCCCCCCCTCTGGTGAGACATGGTCCACTGAGACCACCCCCCGTTCCCCTAGAAGTCGCCCTTGCACTTTTTAAGACTTTTTTTTTAAGTTGTACACTTCCATCTTTCGATGAAATACCCTCTTAAAACCGACTTTTGCGTGTTTTGTAGTCCTTTTTTTTAGGTCTACAGTCCAACAATAATTTCCAAAAAAACCTCACGTGAGATTTCCATTGACCGCCTCCCCCCTCTCCCTATTTTACCTCACGTAATTTATGGACGCCCCCTTATACCCTTCACAAAGGCGATATCTGCGTCGTTTCGAGACCTTTTATCTTTTTTTTTTTTTTTTTTTAAAGAGAAGAAAGTTCTACTGTTCTTCAAGAATTTCAAAGGCTGACGTGAGATTTCTGTGGACCCCCCACCCCTTTCGTGAGGTTTGGTGACATTCCGGCCCCCCTCCCCCCTTCTCTCTGTTACCCCTCGCGAAAAAAAAAAAAAATGTGTAAAGTGATGGCTGTGTTCAAGTCACTGTGCACAGTGTCTGTATGTTCTCTCTGTACCACGGGCGATGCTGGTCTAGGAGTGAGTCGTGAGGTTTGCCTGTGTCTGGTGTTGACGCGATCTCAGACCTCCTCTGCGAGCGGCGCATTACCATCTCCATTGTCCATTACATTCAAATGAAGACGGGATTGCCTCACAGCATCCGGGACGACCTCATCCAACACCCACGTCTCGCTGGCCACTGCGAGACCACCCCGGCGACCGTCTCAACAAACCGGAAGGAAATCTCACTCTATTATACACTGTTGAGCCAAAACATCAACACCACCTGCTGCATAACGTGGTATTCCACAAGGAACGCGATATAGCAGCGATTCGACGTCGTAAGGATTCGACAAGTCCTTGATAGTTATAAAAGATTTTGCCGTCTTATTGGCATAAATAGCTTCTGAGTCTGCTATAGTCTCTAGTAGACTCATAAAGTGTTCAAGTCCCCTGAGGAAGACCTAAGTCCAGGTCGAAACGTCGGGAAGAAGGAAGAGAAGAATTTCGACGCAGCTTGAAACTAGTTGTTTATACCAAGTCCTTGACAGGTTTCCAGAGGTATCTGGCACCAGATCTCTACTCACATTTCATGAAATTCCCGTAAATTACGGACCGCTGGTTTGTGGGCGTGGCACCTTGGAACGAGCATCATGGAAATAGCGAGAATCGTCGGCTATTCGCATACTGTTGCAGTGAGCAACCGTGGAATGTTGTTGATGGACGGTTCAACCATGAGTAGGCGACAAGGTGGTGGACGTCCACACCATATCACAAAACGTGGAGGTCGGAGTCTTGCCCGTTCGGTAAAGCAAGACAAGCGGTGACCTGTGGCAGATCTGAGAGCAGAGTACAAGGCTGGTGCAGGCACGAGTGATTCGGAGCACACGAATCACTGCTGTGTTGTGTTAAAAAAGTGAATCATTGCGCTATTCAGCAGGTGGTCGTAATGTTTTGAGTCATCAGTGTGAGTTACTATCTGGCTCCGTCACGGAAAACCACGTCTCAGCAACTAACCTTCTCGTCCTCAGAAACCAAGACACTTGTCTTGCTGCTCCTGCTCTTAACTCATCTGTAGCACTCACAATACAACCCGACAAACAAACAAAAATACTGCCATTCATTTGCGTATATTTCATTCATCACCAACCGTTTCCACAATACACTTCACCATATACACTTTCAAACAAAACGTCAAATACTTAATACTACTTTTATTGTTTTCGATTAATTACACATTTTTTAAACTTTCAAATATGGCGATGCAATACTCAGGATATCTAACCACATTCCTTACTCGCGCGCCATCAACAATAGGACACAGGCACACTCAACTAGCCCGCGCCCTTTATCATTTCTTCTCGCAGACTCCGACCAAAGATACTCTCACTCGCAGCTTACAGTTCAAAGATACTCAGATACACGCACTGTCATCGATATACTGAATACAACAATTTACAATACTTCTCGCAAAATTAAATAAACAGAATAAAATGTAAGCATAGAACACACACACACACAAATACTAAACCAATAGATTTTAAGTGTCAGGGTTGAGGGGTGAGGGGACTATGTTTCCTCACACTATTGAAATGAACCATACAGCTGGATTACTTCGCACCGTGTGCATATGTTCCATTATTTATGATGTGCTTTTGTTCGTGCGAAGTATAAAAAAGTGATGTCGCACGAATAACTTCAATATTCAAGGGAAAATTAGATAAGTCAATATGTTTCCTGGGCCAACGATATTTACAATGTATATATATATATTTGCTTCGGTCTATAAGGTTCACGGACGTTTAGGCAATCAGTGCCGGAAGAGGGTGGCCATGGACTATTAAAGGAACCATTACGACGTACAGTACAACATTTTGGATGAGAAAAACCGCATAGGTATATGGGCTGCATTTTCTTCTACTTGCATGTAGTATGACGTAACACGCATATTATTTGTGACGTCATTATTTTTACGCGCCGTTGGCATCGCAAAATTGCAATGCGGTTTCAAAGCTTTGTTTGGTAACGGAGATGTAGTGCGTGACATTTTGGGTATCACATACAGGAGTTGCACGGGGCGTAAGGTCCAACTGCTAGATTTATCTCTGGAAATTATTGGATAACACGATCAAAAGGGATATGATAAAGGAGTTGGAATGGGATTCAATGCAAGATAGGAGGTGGTTGAAGAGATTGTACTCGACGTGTATTGATGATGAGGAGTGGAAAGGTACTGGTGGAAGAATTAAGATAGGAACATGGAAGAGAAAAGATGACTGTGACCACAACCTGCCACTCGATTTAAGGTATTCCAGAGTAGGAAAAATTTCTGTCATGAACTACAAAGGGAATTTGTGAATGCTTTGCCAAAAACTCTGAAAGAATTTAAAATTATCATTCGTAGAGAGCACAAGTTGGCAGGTACAAGAACGGAGGAAAATGGGTGTGTACGAAAATTGCCTCTGGAATGTGCTAACAATCGCACTTAAATTAAATTTAATTCATTACTACCGGGAGTCGAGCATTACTTCCTTAACCAAGCCACATCAGCATTGACCTAAAATATTGTTGGAAATGCGGATGGCATGTCTGGAAATCGAACCAATTTCCACCTTCTGAATGTTAGGACCCAACGATACCGCTGATCAACTGGACTCGGTAACGAATTCCAAATACTATGAACGTAAATGACGGTTCCGCTGGCTCTATGGCTGCTGGAGCCAGGCTGGAGTGGGGGGGGGTACGTGACGTGAGTCCAGGCTGGAGGACGCAGTCTCCAGGACCTGCAGTGTCAACACGAGCCGCGCTCCGTTTTCGTAAGAGTCGCCCATTAGTCTATTATGCGACGAGGTCGATAGAAAGCCACCGCCGACAATTAATCGCATTTTAATAGCGCTCCTCAGGGACGAGCTCGTAATCGTAAAAACACGTTTGTCAGGTTGGCAGGCCTTGATGACAAATCATCTCAGCAGCGACGAGGTGGAAGCGGTGATTGACAAGCGCCACCTTCAGGGAAGAGGCTGGAAACAACCATCAACAGACAGGCGTTCACTCCTCAACAGGTATATCCACAGCTCACCCATCAGGACGAGCGATCTTGTCACTCAGTGGCTAAGGTGTCTGACTGGGGGTTGAAAGGTCTCCGGTTCGAATTCCTGTCCCACCGGTGATTTTTATTGGCCCTCAACCCGAGCGTTTCTTTTTTTTTTTTTAAGAAAAATTCTTAACGTCTCTTAACAGCGAGGTCTTTAGAGACAGGAAAGGATAGGGAAGAAATTCGGCCATGGCCTTTTGAAGGAAGCATCCTGGCATTTGCCTGGAGTGATTTGGGAAACCATGGAAAACCAAAATCTGGATGTCCGGACGGAGTTTCGAACCGCCGTCATCCCGAATGCGAGGCCAGAACGCTAACCATTACACCACCACGCTCGGTCAACCCGACCTTCACCTCTGGCACAGCGTGCTGTGTAATGTGAAGTACACCAGGACGCTTCCGTGGTTCGGATTGCTGTGTACCAGGTATGGTTGCCGGGTTAGGTTGCGGCGGCTACAGCAGGGGCGGAAAGCGCAGCGAATTGATACAATCCTTGTCACTAGATTATTTCGATTGCAAGGAATTATTGTTATATCCATTAGGACTGGGAGTGTCCTAAATCGCGAACCAGTTGCGGCGCAGCCACCTTCAAGTCAATAAAACACTGTGCCGAAAACTTACAACGGAGCCTCCGTCCACTGTTTTGTGTATGGTCACCGGACAGGTTTCCATTTTTAGGGTCTGCCGATCAGGAAGAAATATACAAACTTGAGTTGTTTTCGACTCAGAGAGTTCTCTGTGAAAAATGAGAAGAATTTCTGTTTAGTTAGACAACGTTAAGACAGAAATAGTCGGAGCGTCATGGCTGTTATTATACCACTGCTAGTACATAATCTAATTTCGTAATAACCAAACGGTCTCCCTGAACATTTCTTCTTCTCCCTCCATGGCAGCTCTCGTAAGAACATGAACTGCGGTGGTTTCCGTTGCCTTCCCCAGCATGTGTCGTTCTATGTGTGGATGATTGTCATCGTATGGTTGTTCAGTGTATAGAGTTTGTGTTGTATGAAATGATAGATGAACAATCGAAAGGGTGAACCTCGATGCCAGTCCATTCAGCCTACTGTTCCGAAAGACACTAGAGAGTCATCAGGTTTAATGTACCGAGCGTGGGGGGTGAACGGTTAGCGTTCTGGCCTCGCATTCGGGAGGACGTGGGTTCGAATCCCCGTCCGGGCATTCAGATTTGGGTTTTCCATGGTTTTCCAAATCACTCCAGGCGAATGCCGGGAAGCTTCCTTTAAAAAGGCAAATGCAGAATTCCTTCCCGTTCCTAGTACGCAGTCCCATCCCGCCTCTAATGACCTTAGCCGTCGACGAGGCGTAAAGCAATAAGTAAAAAAAGTTTTACGTTCCAATCCAACGGACGAATCCTCAATAATGTGGTATGCCCTCACTCCATACCAACTGCGGAGAGGTTTGGGATTTAACACACGACTCTGGAGCACTATCTGGTGCCTAGGAATCGTGCACCGCCACCTCTGCTACCCTGCCTGGCCAAGTACACCACCAGGACTGGAACCAGCTAACCCCGTGTCAGCGCCGGACACCAACACGGCGCCACAACCAACAGAGACAACGGGGCATTGGTGATTAGGAATCGTGCACCGCCACCTCTGCTACCCTGCTGGCCAAGTACACCACCAGGACTGGAACCAGCTAACCCCGTGTCAGCGCCGGACACCAACACGGCGCCGCAACCAACTGAGACAACGGGGCATTGGTGCCTAGGAATCGTGCACCGCCACCTCTGCTACCCTGCTGGCCAAGTACACCACCAGGACTGGAACCAGCTAACCCCGTGTCAGCGCCGGACACCAACACGGCGCCACAACCAACAGAGACAACGGGGCATTGGTGATTAGGAATCGTGCACCGCCACCTCTGCTACCCTGCTGGCCAAGTACACCACCAGGACTGGAACCAGCTAACCCCGTGTCAGCGCCGGACACCAACACGGCGCCACAACCAACAGAGACAACGGGGCATTGGTGATTAGGAAATGTGCACCGCCACCTCTGCTACCCTGCTGGCCAAGTACACCACCAGGACTGGAACCAGCTAACCCCGTGTCAGCGCCTGACACCATCACGGCGCCGCAACCAACTGAGACAACGGGGCATTGGTGCCTAGGAATCGTGCACCGCCACCTCTGCTACCCTGCTGGCCAAGTACACCACCAGGACTGGAACCAGCTAACCCCGTGTCAGCGCCGGACACCAACACGGCGCCACAACCAACAGAGACAACGGGGCATTGGTGATTAGGAATCGTGCACCGCCACCTCTGCTACCCTGCTGGCCAAGTACACCACCAGGACTGGAACCAGCTAACCCCGTGTCAGCGCCGGACACCAACACGGCGCCACAACCAACAGAGACAACGGGGCATTGGTGATTAGGAATCGTGCACCGCCACCTCTGCTACCCTGCTGGCCAAGTACACCACCAGGACTGGAACCAGCTAACCCCGTGTCAGCGCCTGACACCATCACGGCGCCGCAACCAACTGAGACAACGGGGCAATGGTGCCTAGGAATCGTGCACCGCCACCTCTGCTACCCTGCTGGCCAAGTACACCACCAGGACTGGAACCAGCTAACCCCGTGTCAGCGCCGGACACCGTCACGGCGCCGCAACCAACTGAGACAACGGGGCATTGGTGCCTAGGAATCGTGCACCGCCACCTCTGCTACCCTGCTGGCCAAGTACACCACCAGGACTGGAACCAGCTAACCCCGTGTCAGCGCCTGACACCATCACGGCGCCGCAACCAACTGAGACAACGGGGCATTGGTGCCTAGGAATCGTGCACCGCCACCTCTGCTACCCTGCTGGCCAAGTACACCACCACGACTGGAACCAGCTAACCCCGTGTCAGCGCCGGACACCAACACGGCGCCACAACCAACAGAGACAACGGGGCATTGGTGATTAGGAATCGTGCACCGCCACCTCTGCTACCCTGCTGGCCAAGTCCACCACCACGACTGGAACCAGCTAACCCCGTGTCAGCGCCGGACACCAACACGGCGCCACAACCAACAGAGACAACGGGCATTGGTGATTAGGAATCGTGCACCGCCACCTCTGCTACCCTGCTGGCCAAGTCCACCACCACGACTGGAACCAGCTAACCCCGTGTCAGCGCCGGACACCAACACGGCGCCACAACCAACAGAGACAACGGGGCATTGGTGATTAGGAATCGTGCACCGCCACCTCTGCTACCCTGCTGGCCAAGTCCACCACCACGACTGGAACCAGCTAACCCCGTGTCAGCGCCGGACACCAACACGGCGCCACAACCAACAGAGACAACGGGGCATTGGTGATTAGGAATCGTGCACCGCCACCTCTGCTACCCTGCTGGCCAAGTACACCACCACGACTGGAACCAGCTAACCCCGTGTCAGCGCCGGACACCAACACGGCGCCACAACCAACAGAGACAACGGGGCATTGGTGATTAGGAATCGTGCACCGCCACCTCTGCTACCCTGCTGGCCAAGTCCACCACCACGACTGGAACCAGCTAACCCCGTGTCAGCGCCGGACACCAACACGGCGCCACAACCAACAGAGACAACGGGGCATTGGTGATTAGGAATCGTGCACCGCCACCTCTGCTACCCTGCTGGCCAAGTACACCACCACGACTGGAACCAGCTAACCCCGTGTCAGCGCCGGACACCAACACGGCGCCACAACCAACAGAGACAACGGGGCATTGGTGATTAGGAATCGTGCACCGCCACCTCTGCTACCCTGCTGGCCAAGTCCACCACCACGACTGGAACCAGCTAACCCCGTGTCAGCGCCGGACACCAACACGGCGCCACAACTAACAGAGACAACGGGGCATTGGTGATTAGGAATCGTGCACCGCCACCTCTGCTACCCTGCTGGCCAAGTCCACCACCACGACTGGAACCAGCTAACCCCGTGTCAGCGCCGGACACCAACACGGCGCCACAACCAACAGAGACAACGGGGCATTGGTGATTAGGAATCGTGCACCGCCACCTCTGCTACCCTGCTGGCCAAGTCCACCACCACGACTGGAACCAGCTAACCCCGTGTCAGCGCCGGACACCAACACGGCGCCACAACCAACAGAGACAACGGGGCATTGGTGATTAGGAATCGTGCACCGCCACCTCTGCTACCCTGCTGGCCAAGTCCACCACCACGACTGGAACCAGCTAACCCCGTGTCAGCGCCGGACACCAACACGGCGCCACAACCAACAGAGACAACGGGGCATTGGTGATTAGGAATCGTGCACCGCCACCTCTGCTACCCTGCTGGCCAAGTCCACCACCACGACTGGAACCAGCTAACCCCGTGTCAGCGCCGGACACCAACACGGCGCCACAACCAACAGAGACAACGGGGCATTGGTGCCTAGGAATCGTGCACCGCCACCTCTGCTACCCTGCTGGCCAAGTACACCACCAGGACTGGAACCAGCTAACCCCGTGTCAGCGCCGGACACCAACACGGCGCCACAACCAACAGAGACAACGGGGCATTGGTGATTAGGAATCGTGCACCGCCACCTCTGCTACCCTGCTGGCCAAGTCCACCACCACGACTGGAACCAGCTAACCCCGTGTCAGCGCCGGACACCAACACGGCGCCACAACCAACAGAGACAACGGGGCATTGGTGATTAGGAATCGTGCACCGCCACCTCTGCTACCCTGCTGGCCAAGTCCACCACCACGACTGGAACCAGCTAACCCCGTGTCAGCGCCGGACACCAACACGGCGCCACAACTAACAGAGACAACGGGGCATTGGTGATTAGGAATCGTGCACCGCCACCTCTGCTACCCTGCTGGCCAAGTCCACCACCACGACTGGAACCAGCTAACCCCGTGTCAGCGCCGGACACCAACACGGCGCCACAACCAACAGAGACAACGGGGCATTGGTGATTAGGAATCGTGCACCGCCACCTCTGCTACCCTGCTGGCCAAGTCCACCACCACGACTGGAACCAGCTAACCCCGTGTCAGCGCCGGACACCAACACGGCGCCACAACCAACAGAGACAACGGGGCATTGGTGATTAGGAATCGTGCACCGCCACCTCTGCTACCCTGCTGGCCAAGTCCACCACCACGACTGGAACCAGCTAACCCCGTGTCAGCGCC
Source organism: Vandiemenella viatica (assembly GCA_031002005.1). NCBI lineage: Eukaryota > Metazoa > Arthropoda > Insecta > Orthoptera > Morabidae > Vandiemenella > Vandiemenella viatica. The sequence continues at coordinate 259,267,803 of JARYHS010009186.1, forward strand.
GGACACCAACACGGCGCCACAACCAACAGAGACAACGGGGCATTGGTGATTAGGAATCGTGCACCGCCACCTCTGCTACCCTGCTGGCCAAGTCCACCACCACGACTGGAACCAGCTAACCCCGTGTCAGCGCCGGACACCAACACGGCGCCACAACCAACAGAGACAACGGGGCATTGGTGCCTAGGAATCGTGCACCGCCACCTCTGCTACCCTGCTGGCCAAGTACACCACCAGGACTGGAACCAGCTAACCCCGTGTCAGCGCCGGACACCAACACGGCGCCACAACCAACAGAGACAACGGGGCATTGGTGATTAGGAATCGTGCACCGCCACCTCTGCTACCCTGCTGGCCAAGTCCACCACCACGACTGGAACCAGCTAACCCCGTGTCAGCGCCGGACACCAACACGGCGCCACAACCAACAGAGACAACGGGGCATTGGTGATTAGGAATCGTGCACCGCCACCTCTGCTACCCTGCTGGCCAAGTCCACCACCACGACTGGAACCAGCTAACCCCGTGTCAGCGCCGGACACCAACACGGCGCCACAACCAACAGAGACAACGGGGCATTGGTGATTAGGAATCGTGCACCGCCACCTCTGCTACCCTGCTGGCCAAGTCCACCACCACGACTGGAACCAGCTAACCCCGTGTCAGCGCCGGACACCAACACGGCGCCACAACCAACAGAGACAACGGGGCATTGGTGCCTAGGAATCGTGCACCGCCACCTCTGCTACCCTGCTGGCCAAGTACACCACCAGGACTGGAACCAGCTAACCCCGTGTCAGCGCCGGACACCAACACGGCGCCACAACCAACAGAGACAACGGGGCATTGGTGATTAGGAATCGTGCACCGCCACCTCTGCTACCCTGCGGCCAAGTCTACCACCAGGACTGGAACCAGCTAACCCCGTGTCAGCGCCGGATACCATCACGGCGCCACAACCAACTGAGACAACGGGGCATTGGTGCCTAGGAATCGTGCACCGCCACCTCTGCTACCCTGCTGGCCAAGTACACCACCAGGACTGGAACCAGCTAACCCCGTGTCAGCGCCGGACACCAACACGGCGCCGCAACCAACAGAGACAACGGGGCATTGGTGATTAGGAATCGTGCACCGCCACCTCTGCTACCCTGCTGGCCAAGTACACCACCAGGACTGGAACCAGCTAACCCCGTGTCAGCGCCGGACACCAACACGGCGCCACAACCAACAGAGACAACGGGGCATTGGTGCCTAGGAATCGTGCACCGCCACCTCTGCTACCCTGCTGGCCAAGTACACCACCAGGACTGGAACCAGCTAACCCCGTGTCAGCGCCGGACACCAACACGGCGCCACAACCAACAGAGACAACGGGGCATTGGTGATTAGGAATCGTGCACCGCCACCTCTGCTACCCTGCCGGCCAAGTCTACCACCAGGACTGGAACCAGCTAACCCCGTGTCAGCGCCGGATACCATCACGGCGCCACAACCAACTGAGACAACGGGGCATTGGTGCCTAGGAATCGTGCACCGCCACCTCTGCTACCCTGCCTGGCCAAGTACACCACCAGGACTGGAACCAGCTAACCCCGTGTCAGCGCCGGACACCAACACGGCGCCGCAACCAACAGAGACAACGGGGCATTGGTGATTAGGAATCGTGCACCGCCACCTCTGCTACCCTGCTGGCCAAGTACACCACCAGGACTGGAACCAGCTAACCCCGTGTCAGCGCCGGACACCATCACGGCGCCACAACCAACAGAGAAAACAGGGCGGGCAACCTTTCTTCTGGAATCTAATATTCTGTGACATGTCGGCAAAATTGGGGCGAATAATTTTTTTTAACCGCCACTGTATCAGGGAGTATATATTTATAAATTATCTGAAACAGTGTGATCTCTCTGTTCTGAACCGGTAACCTAGAAAGCGTTCGTTCGAAGAAATCTTTGATTCTTCAACATTTTTGTTATTCTCACTTCCGAACGTTGTTCTTATCCGTCGCGTACCAAAACCTTAAACGTACTGCTGGAATAACAGAGTTTCAGCTTCTCCATAAGAAGTATTGAGCTTTCGTTCGACACAATGTTTTCAATGGACAATACCCGGTAGAACTATAAGAACCTCCGACGCGAAGTTGACAGAAAGGCGTATGTTTTGCACGTATTTATTTTGAGACCTGTGGTGTCTGCAATGTTGATTGACTCAAAGCTTTATACGAAATATCGGAATATTCACTGCAGCAATTATTTTCAGAATCATACTAGTGAAGTTGTTTTGATTGGTATTTTGACGATGTTTGTAATTCTTCCTTTTGTCAGTAGCCTCTGAACACGGGTTTGCGTCTCAACCTCAACTTCTCTACACTTCACATCATCTGTATGCAGCCGTTTAGTATGGAGTTCTTCACGCAATGACTACCGAACTGATTTGAATGTGAGAAATCAGTTTTTCCCGGCATATAAATGAAATAAAATCTTCAGCGGGCTAGTTATAGAAGCAAGGACTCGCTCACGCAGTAACATTTTTAGCTTCGTTATGACAGCTTACATGACGAAGGCAGCGGAGGTTGCAGCCGAAACGTTGTTTATTAAAGAAATTAAGTTTAGTAAAGATATTATCCGGCAGATAACCCGTGAAGATTTTATTTGATTTGAATATTGTTTACACTGTCTCAAAGCTTAGGATCTAACTTAAAGATACGGAATTTCTTATATGTCTACCTGCCCTGTGGTCTGTACAGCTAGGGGTCAAACATTATCCTGCATTTCCGATGAACTCTCCTTCCTTAATCTGAACACATAGCCAGCAAATACCATACATCATCCAAGACTCTATAGTCTTCGGATTAAATGATGTTGAAAACGTACTCCCATTATTTATTTCTTCAGTTTTCTGAAAAATAGTGCATTTAAATACACTTAAAACATGAAATGTTGTTACAGGCCATGTTTCCGCAGTTGCTTAATTAATGACCATTAGCGTTCTGGCCTCGTATTCGGGAAGACGCCGGTTCGAATCCCCGTCCGGGCATCCAGTTTTGGGTTTCCCATGGTTTCCCAAATCACTCCAGGCAAATGCCGGGATGCTTCCTTCAAAAGGCCATGGCCGAATTCCTTCACATTCCTTGTCCTCCATCCATTCCCGTCTCTAAAGACCTCGCTGTTAAGAGACGTTAAGCCGTTAAAAAAAAAAAGACCAGTTGAAAGATAACGCCAATGAAACTGTTTAAACAGTTGCATTGGCGTTATCTTCCAACTGGTAAACTTAAAAAATGACTCAAGCCTTTCGGAGCGATGGATGAGCGGTAACGCTCTGGCCCCGTGTTAGGGAGACGGGCCTTCGAATCCCCATCCGGACATTCAGGTTTAGGTTTGCGGACATCACTCCAATCGGATGCAGGGGCGGTTCCTCCAATAGGCCAGGGGCGAATTCCTTTCAGTCCCTGGTCCCACCTCTTTCTCGTTTTTAATGACCCAGACGTCGACGAGGCAAAAGGCATAATAAAATAAAACTCGCTACAACCATTTCGTTTTTGGCATTTTTGTCTAGAGAATCCTAGAAATTAAGACCCTGCTATTCCTCGTAGCTAGTGGTCGCGGCTGATTGCTGTGCTGTGCTGTGCTGTGCTGTGCTGTGCATGGTCGTTCATCACGCTGATAGCCTTGTTACGGCGCCTCTATTGTCGTGCCTGAGACGCGGTTAATTCGCTGCCCCGCCCCTCTCCAGGAGTAGCTCTGTGGTCGTTTCCGCTGGAGTCTGTGAGGCCGGAGGGGTCGTTGCTTAATTAGCGGCTAATGACACTCGTAATGCGCGCGGCGCCGAATTAATCACCGCAGCACTGATTACGGCTAATGGCCGCTGCGTGGCGGAACCAACGCCACCTCGGCGTGTGCTACACCCGCACCACCTGAGATACTCTAGAACTACCGAATGTGGGTCCACGTCATCGGTATAAAATACAAGAATTAGAGGGCACGCACACAAGAGCAGCTAGATTTATTTGTGGAAATTGCCGAAGGATCCAGTTAGTAACTGATATGGTAAAGAAGATGGACTGGAAGTCACTGAAAAACAGGAAGAAGGTGACGAGAGTGATGGGAGTGTACAATGCATATGTTTTTTTTTTTTTTAATTGTGTGGAGCACAACACTTAACGGTAGCGAAACATGGACTTTAGGAATACCGGAAAGAAGGAAAATTGAAGCATTTCAAATGTGGTGCCACAGAAGAATGCTGAAAAATGCAGACAAAGTAAGAAATGAACGAGTTTTGGGAATGATGGGTGAGGAAAGAACTTTGTTGAAGAAGCATACAAAAAGAAGAGACAGGCTAGTAGGTCATATTTTAAGACATCCTGGATTGGTTAATTTGTTAGTAGAGGGAACAGTCGAAGGAAAGAACTGTAGAGGAAGACAGAGATTAGAATATACGAAGCAGATAATTGAGGACGTGGGTTGTGTGGGATATGTAGAGATGAAGAGGTTAGCACAGGATAGGAAGGGATGGAGGATTGCATCAAACCAGTCGAAAGACTGACGATAGCAAAAGAATAAAAAAAAATGGCTTTAGACCTCATCGACGTCGATGTCAGTAGAGGCGAGATGGGAATGATGCCAAGGAGCGGGAAGGAATTCCGCCATGGCCTTTTGAAGGAAGCATCCCGACATTCACCTGAAGTGATTTGGGAAAACCATGGAAAACCCAAATCTGGATGCACAGACGTGGATTCGAACACGCGTCCTCTCGAATACGAGGCCAGAGCGTTAACCACTCACCCACCTCATTCATTGCATATGTTCTTGATGGGGCTTGGAAGGTTATTGGTCTGAGAATTATGTGTAGTGTTTTGGAAGGGGAAAGACGACCTTCGGCACAAGATGATATTCGATTTCAGGGATAAGGAGGTAGAAAGTATTCTTTTACAGGCAAGGAAGTAAGGGGCTGGAATAATCAGATGAATATTTGAAACTAACAGATTTCTCTCTTTCATGAAGGCTCTTTTCGCTACTGCTATTCTGCTTTTAACATCATTCCTGCTCCGGCCATCGGTTGTAATTTTACTTCCTAAGTAGCAAAATTCGCTAACTTTTGCCATCGCACCTGAGCCTATTTTTATATTTAAGCTAGTAGTGTTGGTTTTATTTCTACTACACGGTGGACTATTTCCCTGGATGCTGAGCCAGTGAGGTCGTCCCGCCCCGCTGTCTGGGAGCTGGTAATCACTCGCCGCCGCTGCTCCGTAAGGAAGCGGCGGGTTCGGAATGGAAATCACGCGGCCTCGCCACGCCATATCCAGCACCGCATCTGTCACGCCAGAGCCCGTTTAGCGGCAGCTTTCCGTCCAACTAAACTGATAACTTCCCGCCAGACACAATATTTCTACGTTACATACTACTTCCCTACTGAATATACTGATAATTTGAAACCTGGTGAGAAACTTCACGTTTCAGTTAGTTGCTGCTAGTCTTACGCATAATAGTTCGCGACTGGGAGCGTTCAGTTTAGATCGCAACTCCTTAGCGAATTAGGTCGCTCTTGTAGTTGGTTAACTCCAGAAAGACTGATCGCTCGCTCGCTTTGCTACCGCTACTGCACGCGCTCTTTTGTTTGTTATGATAGTTGGGGTTATCGGTGGTTGTCTTTTAATTATTAATGAGATCAAAGATTGTATTTTTTTCATATTCCTGGTTAAATTTCCATTTTGATCCTCCTGCAATAGTTATTAATATTAAACAGCATTTCTTTTTTTTTTTTTTATCTGTCTTCAGTGAAATGTGTTCACGGAGAACTATGTTTCATTTTTGATGACACCGTAATAAACAACGTGAAATAAAACCCTATAATCAAACTGAAATACATTACACTACTTCATATCATCGCATTGTACAAGTCACATAATATTTTGACAATAATCTTCGGGTTCGAATCCTCGTCCGGGTATTTACATTTGGGTTCTCCATGGTTTCCTCAAATCACTCCAGCCGAATGCCGGGATGTTTCCTTCAAAAGGCCATGGCTGAATTCCTTCGTGTTCTTTGTCCCCAGTCTTTTCTCGCCTCTAATGACCTCGATGTCGACGATGCATAAAGCCATAAACACAAAGAAAAAGAAAAAAAACAGTCATTTCACATTAGTTACCTGTTAGCAGTGTATAATTATTGATAAACCAATATTCGCCACTTCGTGCCAAAACTTGGCAGTGTTGCCACTAGCTGAACGACTAGACGCGCGTGTTGGGTGAGTGGTAATGCGACCAGCTAGTGGAACACCCCGCTACTGTAAGTCGGTCTTTGAGATAGGATCGAACGAACTAACGAACTAAAGCCGCGTTGACACGATGCGAGTTGACTGGAACGACAGTTGGCCAGACCGTCGGTGGTGGGGGTAACAGAGTGGACTAGCATGCAGTAATAATTAGAAGACAGTGTACCGTCCACTGTCCACTGTGAGGACAGTTCGCTACTCCTACACTGTGATCCTGTTGAAAGTAGTATGTCCATATTACATTAAATAACAATGGAGCGCATGCTCCGGTGGCAATTTCCCTAAACACCTATCTTCCCCTTTTCTGCATCCACCTACATTGACCCTTTACAAATTTCAAATTTAAATTCTTTCCACTTTTTTGGCAAATTATTAATCATTTCTCTTGGTAACTTATTCCAATCCCTAACACCCTTACCTAAAAAGAGAATCTTCCTACAACTTTGTACCTGAAATCGAGTGACAGTTTGTGGTCATGATTACAGGAAGAAATTAACATCGTAGCTAATTTGTTGATTATAATGTTGAATGATGTGAAGAATAACAAAATAAAACAGAAAAAATGGTTAAAATACTGGATATTAAAAAGAAATGCTTTAAATGCCTCTGCGCTTTTTTAAAAAATAAAGTTGCAAGTGAAAATGTAGAGTGTTGCATCATTTAAGACTAACTGTATCTCAATTTGAAGAGCTATTGTGAAATATTTTATCCGATACATAAAAGATTACACCGTTATGAAACAATTTTTTGATAGCAGAGTCTCTAAAATTCTTGTTCTTGTTCTTATAATTTTTATTCTTAAAATCCACGGAATTTCCGCACTTTCATGCAGTTCTAAAGATTTTAATGCCTCTGCTACACTCCGCTTACGCGAATTGTTAGTTGTCGCCATCTTGATTGTTGAACTCGCACGCCAGAAGTTGGTCGTGAGCAGAGTCCACTATCCTCAGTCAGCTGTCTGTCTGGTACCTGTTGACACGAGGAGAGTGGACTATCCAGTGCTGCGCGCGCAACAAGACAGTACACTCGCAACTCGCACCGTGCAAACGCGGCATTAGGAGCGAGGTACCTTGGAACTAGTTCGCCCGTGGAAGCGTTCTTTGGAACCAGTTCGTTCGCGATCTACACATGACTAGTTGCTGCCCAGTGGTGGTCTTCGTCGCCTGACACGGGTTAGCTGTTTCAATTCCTGGAGGTGGAAGTAATTATCATGACCAAGGCTTTGGCCGGGGAGATTGGATAGGTGCTGGTGTGCATTCCCAATCACCAGACGTTGCGCCAAATTCTTGGGCTAAATACGAAACCTCTTCGGTGTGGGTATGGAGTGAAGTAATACGACACTAATGATGCAAACTGGCCCTTTGGATGTGACCCGTTACTGTGTTCACAGACACTATGTCCGAACGTGACGTCACTGAATTTCAACCCACTCCCTTCTGGAATCTTTCATTCACGACACAAACGGCTTTGGACACACTCACAAATCCACCGTCAGAAACACTTTCTTACCGGGAGAGGCAACGGGAATCGCCCTAGGTCATCTCCCCGGGTTGATCTTACGGATGGATAGCACCCTCGTGGATGAGCGGTAATGCCCTGTCCTCACATTAGGGAGGACGCAGGTTCGAATCTCCATCCGGCCGTCCAGATTTGAATTTTCCATGATTTCCAGGAACCACTCCAGGCGAATGCAGGGATGGATCCTTCAAATGGTCATTGGTGAATTCCTTCACGTTGGTTATCTCACATGCCCTTTCCCTTTTCTAATGACGTCAACGAGACGAAGAGTCATAAGCAAAAAAAACGACAACATCAACAACAACGACAAAAATGACAACAACGACATCAACAACGACAACGACAATCAAGACAACAACGACAATGATAAACAACGACAAACAACAACGACAACAACAACAACGACAACAACGACAATAACGACAAAAACGACAACAACAACTTTAATCAATCAGCTACCTTCAAAAGATCTTGTAATAATAAGTCTGAAGATAGTACCAGAGTTTCACCCGGTCATGAATGTCACATGTATCGAACATCAAGTAAGCACAACTGTCGATCAACCTGATGATCCTACAACTCGATATTTAATAGTCCTGGAAATTTTTCGATATTCGCGAGGGTCAAAATATGGATGAAAATGAGATTGTGGGTGGAGAAGGGGATCTCCGTAAGGTTCCAGCTATGTGAATGTTTATGCGTCTGGTAACCAGGGAACTGTTTATTAATTTACACCGCAGTGAAATCCTTATGTCTTAAAAAAGTCGTCAGCCTGCACTGTACGCATGGATTAGTTCTTTGCTTTCTTACCCCAAAGCTTATGTAACGAAAATATGACACCACACCTCGTCTCAACATCCAGTTTTTTACCTTTTAAAAAATCAAATAGTCTAACATATACTCTTACAATTACGTTATTCAACTTTTACTATAAATATTTAACGAAGTGACAATAAACCCGTACGGTTTTCACCTTAATTTTTCGTTGTAACGCAGCGAATTTCACAGAGAACTAGACAACTTGTTGTCCAGCATATTTTGTTATTATAGATCACTTTGAACAACATCAGACAGTCAACGCGTAAGAATTTCTAAAACACATGTGTGGAACGTAGCCCTATATGAAAGTGAATCACGGATTATAGGGACGGCTGGAGACATTTGAAGTCTGGTGTTACAGACGAATGCTGAAGATAAGCTGGATGGATCATATCATTGATGATGAAGTATTCAGCAGAGTTTCTGAGGAACGAAACTCTGGAAGAATTTACAGACAAGAATATAGGTCATGTTATGCGTCACAATGGTTTACTTAAGGGCTTTATTCAAGGAAAGATAGAAGGAAAAAACCACAGAGGAAGGTCAAGTTATATGAACCAAAATAAATATGAATCACATTAAATGCGACAGCTATGTATAATCGAAAAGGAATGCAAAGAAATGGCGGACATGGAAAATTGCTGCAAACCAATTTTCTCTTTTTTTTCTTATGGTTTTACGCCTCGTCGACGTCGAGGTCATTAGAGGCGGGAAAGGATTAAGGACAAGGAACGGGAAGGATTTCGGCTATGGTCTTTTGAAGGAAGCATCCCATCATTCGCCTGGAATGATTTGGAGAAACCATGGAAAACTCAAATCTGGATGCCCGGACGGGGATTCGAACCCACGTCCTCCCAAATGCGAGGCCAGAGCGTTAACCGTTCATCTACCTCGCTCGGTAGAAAGAAGGAAAACTGAAGCATTTGCCTGGAGTGATTTGGGAAATGATGGAGAACCGAAATTTGGGTTTCCGGACGGGGATTCGAACCGGAGTCCTCCAGAATGCGAGGCAAGAGCGTTAACAGCTCACCCACCATGCTCGGTAAAACCAATCTCTGGATGGATAACTAAAAGAAGAAGAAGATCACTAGAACGAATCAAGCGATTCGCCTTCCATGGAGTCCGCAAGTTCTTAGTCGCTCACCTTCGAAATGACCGGTTCAGGCTGAAATCCGACTTTGGTGACGGTCTTTTTTTTTATTGTTCGCATGACGCTGTGTGTTGCAGGTGGGACGTGCCCTGTCGCGTCGCCCGCAGGGATCCTGTTCGGGATCGCCACTACTCGCCAGCTCGTGCGTTGCGTAACACTGTGCGACAGGTAGTGCTGTGTTTGCAGACGCCCCCGGAGGGAGCGTCTCGCAAACACTCCTGGTGCAGTTAATTGCGCGCTGTTTGCGCGCGGCTTTCTCCGGGCGCCTCTTTTATTGGTGTCGTCCCACGACCGGCGACGCTTTCTAGCGTGGGTGTCGGCAGAAGACACCTGCTCGCGCGGGGACTTTCTCGGATTTCTCTGCTGCATCCAGTTCTGCACGGCGATCTGAATGACCCAACCAGACCCGTCTCGACAGCCCGGCCGCGGGGGTTGGGCAATATCGCAGACTTGTTTTCGAGTGGCGAGCGGTGGTTTCTAAAGCGTCGCATCAACCAGTGCGTTGGTCACAGCACTTCAGTCTGCGTGGCTGAGATCCAGTGTCCTCAGAGCCATTTATTTACATACGTCCACCCTAAGGACAGGGGCGTAAGCTACTATGGGGCTAGCGGTGCATTGCACCGGGCCCCTTCGTCCTTAGGGGGCCCCTGAGACCACAGGAGCCCCCTCACTAAGAGGCCCCACTGCTCAGAGGGCCCCCAACCACTGCTCAGAAGGGTCCCCAGCCTTAACGCAGAGGGCCACTACCAGCAACACAGAGCAAAAAGACGGTCGCCCCATCAGGTCTGAGGGCCCAAAATAATTTTTTTTCACCGGGGCCCTTGTGACTTAGCTACGCCACTGCCTAAGGACCGAACAATTCATATAAGAAACAGTTCCAGTGCAACTACTTGTCCAACACATTAAGCCGCGTAACCTAACCGTCTCTGGTGGGTGAACTGTAACGTTTCGGCCTAACAGTCGAGATATCTTTGGTTCAAATACTCGTGTGATCATTCAGATTTTGGTCTTTTGAAATGAAGTCAGGCTATTGCATGTGTTGGTTCCTTCAAAAGACCATTTTTTTTTTGCTGTGATCGGTCTCTCGACTGGTTTAATGCAATCCTCCATTCATTTCTATCTTGCGCTATCCTCTTCATCTCTAAGTACCTTACAATCCATGTCCTCAATAATCTGCTTCGTATATTCTAATCTCTGTCCTCCTTTGCATTTTACCTTCGAATGTTCTCTCCATTAACAAATTAACAAATCCTGCATGTCTCAAACTATGACCTACCATCCTGTCTCTTTTTTCTGTAAGCCTCTTCACAAATTTCTTTCATCACCCATCACCTCCATTTTGTACTTTATCCGCCCACTTAATTTTCAGCATCCTTCTGTAACACCATTTGCCAAATGTTTCAATTTTCTTTCTTTCTAGTATTCCTAAACTCCATACTTCGCTACACAATGTGCTGTGCTCCATACATAGACTTTTAAAACGTTCTTTCTGAGTCGTAGATGAATATTTGAAACTAAAAGATTTCTCTCTTTCGAAAAGACCGTTTTCGTTTGAACTATTGTGTTATTAACATAATTTCTGCTTCGGTCATCAGTTGTAAGTTTACTTCCTAAGTAGCGGAATTCACTTCTCCTATTGCATTCGATCCTGTTTTAATACTAATATTTTTATCATTTTTTAAAATTTGTTTTATCACTTGCTTTGTTTTAAATTTAATCTAAGTCGGAAATAAGAAATAAAAAATAATAATAATATAAAAAAATAGACCAGGAGTCGTATGGAAAGTAACAGCTGTGAGCTGGGAAATCAGATAGTCACTGTCGTTTAGTCGCGAATCGGGAGCGCAACAGTTTTAATAGTAGGTTGAAGATATTCTATCCAGTAGCAATTTCCTTTTAACGTAAAGGTACTGATTGGATGGAGCGTTCCTACCGAAATTATGATTGTTGGTACCAAGTCAGTAATGCCCTATATACTGTATGTCAATTGAAAGCTGAAGTCTGAACGAGGACAGGTAAAGGCGATGTAAAACCTTAACTGATCTCATAAACTGGATTGAGAAGGGTATCATACGGAAGAGAATGATGCTTCTTACGAAGTTATGCAGGAAACAAATACAACAAAGTTGCGTATAATAAGGGAAAAAGCGAACTAGCAGAAAACAATAGTAGCTACTATAATTAAAAAAAAAAAAAAAAATGTCTGGTGCACAAACCTTCATGTTATTCGTATCATTGTAATATCATGTTGGGTTCTACAGCAGATCAGAATGAATACGTTGCAATGTTACGAAACATGCCATTGTAATTGCTGTCGTTGAATGCACACTTAGCCATACTTTCCGCTGCATTCCTCAGTCGCCTATCATTCTTCAAATAACACAGCAAAGTGAATAGCCTTTTAAAATACTCCTTAAATCTGGCCGCAAAGAAATGTCGTCAGTTACACAATTGATCAGAACGAGTATAGTCATTGGAGAAGTAACAGAAATAAATTAAAGAGAGCGGGCTTACATTTTGGCAGTGGGCATAGCAGGAGCAAAGCTGCACGCCCGCATAACACCACCACTCCACCTGCGACGACAGCCCTGTTGCGTGGGAAGCACAGGGTGTTCTGCACCATTGCTAATCCCTGTCGTCTGTTTTCCAGCCCCTAGCGGCACATCGGAAGAGCGAATTCGTATTGGCATGTTTCCCTGATACTATCCATCCTGTGAGGATCAAGTTTTTTCCCGGTGTATGGTTCACAAGAATTCTTCTCTGATATTCTGTCCGATAAGTTCTTACTGTCCACAACGTTTCGGCAGCAACCTCCGCCACCTTCATCAGGTGAGATGTCATAGCGAAGACTGTATTTCGAGGCATTCACAGTCGGTGCTGTGTCGTCACAGTGGTCGCTTCGCTATGACATGTCACCTGATGAAGACGGCGGAGGTTGCTGCCGAAACGTTGTGGACAGAACAGCCGAGAAGAGTTCTTGTCATTATCCATCCTGTTACTGCGGCCGAAGTACAATGGACGGAGAAGTAGTTTCCTGTATTCGTGGCAGAAGTTGGGGGGCGTCATTATAACAACGAGGCTCAGTCTAAAGGCGCATTCCCACGATCCCTTGTAGGCGAGGCGAGACGGGACGGGACCTCATTAGCCGAAGTGTAGGGACGACCGCGGGCCGCAGGTTAGTCCTAGCTTACCTCGCCGCCACCTGCGCACCACGTTGCCTAGTGTCGTTTGGCACAGAGCACTTTACAGCAACAGAAGGGGTGCGCACCGCTGTTCCAAACCGATAGCAACAGCGCACCGCTACACACGCCTGTGATGTTTGGCGACTCAGACTGGGTAGCTGCGTCTCGTCTCCGCTAGCAGAGGCGGCCCTGTTCCCCGTCCCGTCCCGTCTCGCCTCCGTTCACAAGGGATCGTGGGAATGCGCCTTAAGGAAGGGGTGGGGGAGGGGTTGGCTGGAAAGCTACGCTGGGCTACGTGAAGGAGGGAGGATTCCTAGCCAGGCCACTTAACATATCACTCACATTATTTGTAACGGTTAAAATAAGGTACAGAACACAGAACAGCATGTGAATATTTATTTCCGTATATAATTTACGATGGTCTGACAAAAGAAAGCAGAACAAAAGTTTTTCGAATCAAATAGGGAAGAAAACTACGTGCTACGAGGGTGGGGGGATAGAGGCAAAAGACACGTCGAGCTACTTGTGGAGGAAAAAAAGGGGGGGAGAGGGTTCACAGGAGGCCGAAATGAAACAACGTGATTTATGGATGCTCCGTCGTCCGCATGTTAATAAATAACCCCAGCCCAATCTCCGTATCGATTCTGTGACATTATTCCAAGAGACTGTGCCAAGCGGCCACAAATCGCACGGCTCTTCTCCGCACATTATCGATACTATTAATCGATCCCTAGCTATGTGGATCCGATGCGGCGCAGCAATATACCAAATCAGAACGTATAAGAGTTTTAAACGCTATTTCCTTTACAGATACGTTGCAGTGTTTCGTGATACTACACACGAATAAAAAAAAATGAAAAAGTCGGGGGATTCTCACAGATTTTAAGCTGTATTCCCGTATGATTAGCGGAGGTAGAGTTCCGTATTCCTATTTCCTGACCGTAGGCACTAGAGTGGACGTGACATGGTCCACACCTTTTTCTTTCCCTTCCCGCGTAGTTTCCTCCACGGTACTCATTGGATAGCAGGATGAGTGGGCCTGGGGGGTCTACTCCGGACGTTCAGCTTCGAGGAACAATCCTCGGCTCCGTCGGAGATCGAACCCCGGGAATCCGGGCCGCAGTCAGACGCTCTACCGCCCAAGCTACGCCGTCCCTCACTTCCCATGCATATTATTCCTCTGACGGCCTGTTATATGCTGATACTATTTGATATTGCTTTGTAATGTGCTACCAACAGAACTAAATGGCATACTTTAGAGAATGTTTCAATCGTAACTTCTTATTGGTTAACGTCGTTACGTTTTTGTTATTTTTCGTTTTTTCCCCCTTACTTTTGTTTTTTGTTTGGATTATCACATTATTTCTAATAAAATTAAGACCATTCTGGTAGTTTTAACAGTATGTTAACAATAACTACGGTAATTCTTTGAACAGCCCTTCAGCGATCGTTTAGGTTCTGAAGCAGCGGCGCGTGTCTTTGTAACATTCGAGATTTTTCGCAGTACGTAAATAGATGATCGCTCGGCGAACACCTAGCGGCGTTGCTTGAAACTGTTGAAGCTCAGTGCCAGGGGGCGTCCATTAATGACGTGAGGTGAAGTAGGAGGGGGGGGATCCGGCGAAATCCTACCAATGGGAGGGGAGCTCAAAATCTCACGTCATTTTAGAGGGGGGGAACCGACTATATCTCAGGAAGTCTCACCAAATAAAGGAGGGGGGGGGGGGGTGCGGGATTCCGGAAAAAAAACCTCAAGTAATTAATCGACGCCCCCAAATGATGAGGGTGTTAACCCGCTGTAAGCAGCGGATACATCAACCCGAAATAATCCTGAGGAAGGCCAAATGTTGGGTGCTGAAACGTTTGCAGCCCTAAACCAGCCAAGTAAGTGGACTTCTGCACGCCTCACTGTCGCCATGTAGCAATACGTCTTCGTACGTGCTTCATCTGTTAGGAAAAAAGTCTGATATACCATTTTAACGCCGTTGTTAAATGAATCCGAAATAAAAATCTGCGAGTTTAATCATCTATCAGAACACCATGTCAATGAAAACTGAAAGTAATCAGTACTTTACACGAACTTCGAGTACCAATCGCTTGGCGACCGGGAAAACCTGTATGTTTGAAAAACTCACTACTCACAGTGTAACTCGTTATGGCCTGAATGGAAGTCTACACAACATTACATCTTAATTTCATACTAACAGGGGACACCATTGACCTCGAGCGCACGGAACCGCACGAAGACATGCTTAGAACAACGAGCGATCGTAAACAAAACAGTGGTGTGTGTCATTTCCATGCAGAACGTTGCATTCCACCTGAAGTAACATTTTAATAGAGAAAAACAAAGTAACAAGATACCTATACCGTTTGAAGGAAATAATTATACGTAGGCCAATGACGTCAGTGTATCATTACATTTTCAATCAACAGTACCGGAAACCCTCTGGTTAAACTGCTTAATATAGCGCAAAACACGCATATACAGCAGTACCACACACCTGATAGTGCTTATATTAATCCTCTAAGTGCAGATGCGGGATTTCGATGAAGCGGTTAAAACAAAGTGGAAGAGAACCACGTGCACACCTCAGTAAGCCACGTTATCGCATTCCAAATCACTTTCGCATTGACGCAGTGAAACGTCAAAAGCAATACAAGTTACATTTTCAAATGATGATGTTGGTATATCAATGTCATAACCCGAGTTTCGCCAAGCATATTGCAACACAGGCTTATAGGTAGGTGCAGCAAATTGATTGTAAATCACAGAGTGAAGTTTCATGATGGAAAATTAAAGATTTTCGCATATTCTCCAGCAAATTCAAACGAAAACGACGTCGTCTGTCCTGCCAAACAATCCCAGCCCTATCTATGTATCAATTCTGTGACACTTTCGTAAGGACTGTAACTAGCCGTCACGAATCGAGCGGCTCTCCTCTGTACTTTCTCTAACGTGTCAATCAATCCCTTGCGATACGGATCCCAAACTCCACAACAGTAATCCAAATGTGGACGCACTAGTGTTTTGTACGCTGTTTCCTTTGTAGACACACATCTCTGTTTTGTTTATGATCGCCTTGTTATTCTAAACATGTTTTCGTGCGGTTCCGAGCGCTCGAGGTCAGAGGTGTCCCTTGCGCGCAGGACGTGTCTGGTAGCACTACTACAGGGCACTGGCAGCATCCCACTCATCAGGTTCACCGAATAGCTGCCGTGTGCTGATGGAGCGGTATTTGATCCTGCTAATGTGGGAATGATCTGCTTTCGGGAGGCTGTGAGGTGCAGGCACGTGCCAGATGGAGCGCTTCATTTGCTGAGGCTCTGCAAACTCACTGTGCACACACACTCTACGCGGTAGCTAGCTGCCCGCTGCACAACTCGCGCCAGCATTCTCTCCGAGTTCGTGAGCGTCCATAAACCACGTGGGTCCATTTTGGCCCATTTTGACTCCCCTCCCGCCCCCTTAGCCTGACGTGGCTTTTGCGTTGACCCCCCCCCCCTCAACCCCCTGTTTGGCAAGTAGCTTTTTGCCTATTAAATCCAAAAGACTTTCCCTTGACAGACTATCATCAAAATAGGCTAAGCTACTTGCTTGTTTATTGAACACAACACATATTTGCATAATCTATTTTTCTATAAGGGAGGTTGCATAAACAACGTAGCTCCATTTTGGCCTCTTGTGAATCCCCCTCCCCCCCCCCCCCCCCCCACGTAGCCCTACGTGACTTTTGCCTCTACCCCCCTCCTCCACTCCCCTACCACGTAGCACGTAGCTTTTTTCCCCTTTTGATTCCAGAAGACATTTTGTACTGTTTTCTCTTGTCAGACTATTGTACATTACATACGGAGATAATTAACTGAGGGAAATAAATATTCACATGCTGTTGTTAGTTCTATTCCTCATTTTAACTGTGGAAAATGTTATGAAAGGAAAGCTACGTGGCCTGGCTCGGAACCTCCCACGTAGACCAGCGTAGCCTTCCAGCCAACCCCCCCCCCCCCCCTGGACCGAGCCTCGTAGTTTGTGCATGGTCCATAATTATGAATATTCTTAGCGAAGGAAGCATTTAGTATGAAAAGGCGCATACTAACTGGAAAAATAGACAAAGTACTCATAAGAAGACTTGGACAATATTTTGTTTGGAGTGTGGGTCTTAATGGGGCGGAGACTGTGGAATTCGTAATCGGCAAACTATGTGCCAAAGACCTAAGTTAAGTCCCAAATCTTTACTCAGGGGGTAGGCTGTACTATTATTATTATTATTGTTATTACTCCGCGATTCACTAAAAGTGGTTGGGGGAGGGTGCATTGCACCTATTCGAAAGGGTAATGGTTTGGAAGAGATATACGAGATATGGCAGGAGGCGCCCTGGACTATTTTGGGGAACCATTCCGGCATTCACCTGGAACGATCTGGGAAAACCATGTAAAACCCAAATCAAGATGGACGGAGTGGTTTATCGAGAAATACTCCTGTCTGATTCTAAGTTTCCTCGCCCGGTTAATCCTTCCTATTCCATTCCCTAATCGCTCATGGAAAAAATGAGTATAGAAATAAATCGGTTCTGGCCCTTATTTCTCTTATTTTCTCGGTCATTCCTATATATTACTGATGATAATATTTGTTTGCTGTAATCCCGAATAGATCAGTCTTGAATTTTCCAATTAGCTTGTGCCGAGAGCAATGCCTTCGGTGTTCCAGGTCATCCCAACCAACTCCTTCAACATCGCACTAACGCTTTCGCTCTAGGTATATATACCTGTCACGTATCGGGCGGCTCTTATTTGGACGATAATTCGTGCGTGAAATGGGGATATTCAACTTTGCGGCGTGAAGGTGTCTTTCGGAAGAACAGGCTTGTGTATACCCCACTGTACTTCACGCACTCATTTCTTCCATCTCTTACGCACAGCACATTACACTCAACACACTCCGTCGGCAGTCACGTGAACAGTAACACGAACTATGTTCAAAACTGGGGAAAACCAACTCGCTTAAATTTTCTAGGGTAGTTGCTTCAGACGGGTGATAATAACCGACATATAGACGACAGACACGGCATCCACTTTTACTGTTCACTGTAAAATAACATTTTGAGCTGTTATCTTGGATGTCCGGGTTGAACCGCGTCAATTTATCGAAACCTAACGTTTCGGTCATCATTTTGTGGCCTTCTTCAGAGGCGGTTCAACCCGGACAACCAGATAACATCGACAAAGACCGCTAAAGTCTGCGCACCCAACATTTTGAGGTGTTCGCTTTTCGTTGCTTTGGATTTTGGGACACTTCAAAGACAGTATCTGCCCACCAGAAGGGCAATGGGAGCCCACAGCCTGTCCTATTTTCTACATTCGCAGAGACTATCACAAGAAAATAAAATACTTGTTGCGCTCCGTTTCATTTTAATTTAAATGAAGGTTGGACAGACGAACACGAAGTGCAGACCATCTGCGACGAGTGTAGGAAGATTCAATCCTGCGAAGCCGTGTTCTGCAGTGAACACAAATTAAGAGTTCCGAGTAATCGCAGCGGCCGGAGACTCTGTTTTATGTTCGAGACGCTTTCTTTTTTTTTCGGGCGAGTGTGTTGTCGCACTACGCAACCTACTCAGACATAAAACCCGCCCGGACGATCCAGCGACGCGCTCGAGGTGGGAGGCGCAATTTCTCGTCTCTTTTATTTCTGTTGATTCGTGAACGCGCTGACAGGCTCCGAGGACCAGAGATCCCAAGGATGTGAGAGAGGCCGGATTATATGCAACACAAAATGCTGGAAATATGCACGAAAAATGCTTAAAACATGCAGGAAAAGTGTCAAAACATCCAACATTATATTATATAAAAATAGCAATTTTTAGATTTTTATTTAAAAATCAGCATGCAATTAGTAAGTAGTTGAATAACATTTATAAATTCGACAATTAACAATTATTTAACATTTTTTCTTTTCTTTTGCAAATGTAAACAATAGGGTACTGTTCCAAAAATTCAATAGTAAGATTGTTTCTTCAACTCTCAAAATATTTTTCATTCACTGATGTAACTGGGCAGTACTTGAAACTAAGTGATGTGTTAGCAGTCATTGTTTCTGGAAAAAGTTCACCCATCCCGTTACTAAAACTACCAATCTGACACAAAAGTTCACAACCTGGGTTATTGGTAAAAATATTTTAAAACTTCACTTTAAGTTTTTAAGTGAATAGATTCATTCAACGTCAAACCTTGAGTTTAAAGCTTTTTAACACTCGCAGCTATATGGGAAAAACGAATGTTAATCACAGCTATTGTTTTAATACTAGAATTGTTAAATGCTTCCTTGTACTGACAAACTGTTATAGCATCTCCACTATCAAAGTCGTTTACTACACCTTTAATGGCCTCGAAATGTTCATTGTAAAATAGTACAGCTTCAACCCACCAACCCACGTTGCCCATCGAGTAACCACTGGTTCCGGAGGTAAAGGCACATTTGGCCATTTTTTTAGGCATTATTACGAGAACTTGCCTTAAGAACCTATTTCTTTGTTGAAGAAATCAGTTTATTTATATTCCCAAACGTGGGTCGTAGTTCTTCAGCGAGTCTTCGTAGACTAAGAACTGTGCTGCTAGTAGGTTTTGCAGGGTACAGCGTAAGATATTATTTATTAACTAGGTGCACTACCGAAAAATATTGTAAATATAGCGAAAATATGCATCATCACTAGGTTTTAAGTAAAATATACAATAACCTGTGAAAATGGGCTTAATATGCAAATGCATTTGCAAACATGGAAATGTACCGTTTATGATCCGGTCTGTAATCATCACTATTTGTCAGAAGAACCAGAGATTGCGATGGAATTTTTACTCTATGTCTGTTTTAATTCTACACGTCTGATCAGTCAAAGCGTATCAGAGATAAAATAATTTTTGTCTCTTAGGAAAGTCGGTTCTATTATTTAAACGTTTACGCCGGGCGGTATCGTACGGTGAGCACGTGTTTGCAAGGAGGGTTATCTGTCCACGGTTTGAAAATTACCTTAATACCGGTACTGTTAATATCGGGTGCTAGTGGCCCGAGCAGAAATCAGAAGTAATATCAATAAAAATTGGATGTAAAAATATACAAATTAATAAACCTATACTAATAAAAGACTAAGCTTAATAATTTTGTAGCCATATTCTCAAATCAGGCGTAACGTGCCTAATCGTCGTGGCTGGATTAACAATGGTCAAAGATGTTACTACGTAGTAGACGTTATGAGCGTTATTTTCTTTCTGTTCATTCTATTTAATTAAGCAACTACTGACAGATTATAGGCAGAATACTGAAAAACTGTGTGCTGCGTTTAAATCAACATATTGATTATTTCTTGTTTTTTGTTTGTTTGTATTCAGTCGATGTAGATATTATCTTATACTTTCTATCCAGAGATATCGCTGTTATAACAAACTAAGAAACATGCGATCACGTTTATATAATGAATGTGTCATTCAAGGTTTCATTTTCGACCAGACGTATGAATTTGTATGAATAACTAAAATGACACCAATGCAATTAATTAAATTCGTTTAATTCTTATTTATGTAAACAAATTATACTGCACTGGCGTGATATTAATTATTCATACAAATTGATTCTATGGCAATTCGGGAAACGGTCCTGAACATCCAGACATACTCGTATTATCATGCGTTTTTACAGCCTAGGGAATGAATTATTCAAGTTTTTTTTTAAAAATAATTTAAGTTGGTTTCATGAGTGCCATGATATGAAATCATAACCTCATTTAAATGAAAATAGTTCCACATTGATTGTGATCTATGCTTCCTGAACCACGTAAAATTAATATTACGTGGCTTGCCATAAGTATCGACGTGCGATTGAAGCTTTGATTTTCTAGAGGCAATATTGGAGCAGTTTGTGGTAAGGTTAAATTGCAGCCTGAACGAGGATGGCAACCGAAACTTTTTGTGACGGCATAAGGTACGAGGAACTGACTTGAGCTTTATTGTTTAACAATTCTATTTAGTAAAGTGCCATTTTTCAAGGGTTTCGAAGCTAGTATGTAAATATTATACAGAAATATCAAATACATGTATCTATGTGATCAACTACTATTATGATGCAAATATGTATATTATAACAAATTTGGATTATGAATGTAAAAAGGATATAAATAACTAGATAAAAATATGAAAACACCTAGAGCTGGAAAGAGCGAATAGCTCTCCAGTAACCTCGGAATCGTCCTTAAACTAAGGGAATGAAATTAAAATGTTATAAAACAAAGTTGACCCAGGCAGTGTGAGGAAAGTTGCAGTGACAAGCAGCAGCGGCAGATTCCGAGGTTCGTTTCTTTTTTTGCCACGCTGAGGTCATTATAGACAGGAATGGATTGTGGACCAAGGAGTGGGAAGGAATTTGGCCATGGCCTTTTGAAGGAACCAACCCGGCATTCGCATGCAGTGATGATTTGGGTAAACCAGGTACGTAGCGCTTATCCTATCACGGTCGCCATATCAGAGTTTCCCGTATTTAACTTATTTCTGGTCAGATTAGCTGAACGTAATATACGAGTATATTTTTCCTACATTCCCTGAGATCAAGTGACGCTTCTGGACACTGCAGGCAAGGAGAAACGGACAGTGTATTAAAATGATATGATCAGGGAGTGCAGTGTACGAAGAAGGTACTCATCTGTCTCGAGTGAGCAGGGACCACAAACAAAGGAACATTCTCGGAAATTCCTTGAATACAGAAATTCGTCGCAGTCTCAATTAATTAATGACTACTTTTTTTTAAAACTGCTTAACGTCTCTTAACAGTGAGGTCTTTAGAGACGGGAAAGGATAGGGGGCAAGGAATTGGAAGGAATTCGGCCATGGCCTTTTAAAGGAAGCATCCCGGAATTTGCCTGGAGTGATTTGGGAAACCATGGAAGATCCAAATCTGGACTCCCGGACGGGGATTCGAACCGCAGTCCTCGCGAATGCGAGGCCAGAACGCTAACCGTTACACCACCACGCTCGGGACTACTTGTGTTTGCCTAAATAGAAAGGATTGTAATTGGCGTAGAGAAGCAGGAAATCGCTAATCTATATACCAATAAAACGAAAACCGGATAAATTCGTCATATAAAAACTCAGAAACTACTCAGCAGATTTCGATGGAGTTTTCACTGTTTTAAAGCTTATAATCTCAATTCAGGTGTTTGATATGTCTTACGATTCTACGTTACATAACGCTGGAGCATTAGATGAAATTCTCAACATGTGGTTACAAATACCAAAGATGGAACCACTAGATGCTGCATACATTGCACGAAACACAACTACAATGTCTCTGACCCTAGCCTTTAATGAAAGCAATTAAATCAGTTTCAATAATACCTATGTTGCATGTTCCACACTAAACAAAACTTGAAATATTCTTAGTTTTTAAATGCCACAGATGGTCGTATTGAATGCGAGAAACTAATATCGAGAAAACAACAGAGATTTTCTTTGATCACGATTTCTGGCAGCACAATTACAACGTCTCTGGCTATCATCTTCACTGATCTGTTCACACTAAAATTGTTAATTTATTTTCTATAATATTACTGTGGATTACATTCAACCGTACAAGTAACACTGATAATCGATATAGTTTTCACACCTTGATTACTCAGCTAGTTATTAATAAATCTCACAGAAAACGATTTGGGTGATATAGGACTGTTGTGATCCAGTGAGCCTGTATGGCAGTAGTGAATTCTGTTGTCTGATGACAGTGTGAAGACAGCGCTGAGTTGGTGGACCAGGTGGAGCGCTATGTGTGCTGACCTCGACGGCGCCGTTACTCTGCGTTATTACCACTCGTAAACAATACCACGCGCCGATCGCCTCCCTTCACACCATATTATTTCCTCGCAAGTTTCTCTTTTTGTGGTTTAAAATTACACAGTCTCTGCTTCTTAACTGCTTATGACACTGTTTATCTTTTCATTCCGGCATTGCCCGGTCGTGTTCTTAGCAGAGCCTAGAATGAAAGAGGAAACAAAATATGTAAGCAATACAGTGATGTAGTCCTGGGAGGTAGTTTTAATCCCTCCATATTTTTATTTTCACAATTTTAAACAAAATCAAATATCATGACAATCGGTCCTTTTTTTATATGTGTTAAAATGAATCACTTTTGAGGGGGTTGGTTGTGTTTGATTTGCCCCTGCACTATTTTTAGTAGCCAATGAGAAACATGTATAGCAAGTTTCATCAAAATCACTTCAGCCTTTCATTTATTTATTTTTTTGCTTGGGCTTTACGCCTCGTCGACGGTGAGGTTATTAGAGGCGGGATGGGACTGGGACAAGGAACGGGAAGGAATTTGGCCATGGCCTGTTTGAAGGAAGCATCATGGCATTCACCTGGAGTGATTTGGGGAAACCATGGAAAACCCAAATCTGGATGCCCGGACGGGATTCGAACCCGCATCCTCCCGAATGCGAGCCAGAACGATTAACCGTTCACCCTCCCCACGCTCGGTCAAGCCTTTCAGAAGCGATGCTGAAAAAGGTAATCATATACACGCAAGACATATGGATCTCAAGGATAACATCGTTTATATATCTGTACCTATAAGAGTAACCGATTTATTTTTCTTTTCTTTTTCTCTCCCGGTATGAAACACATGAGGCGGACTGGTGCAACGTAAAAGGGACCCTTCTCAGTCAAGAGGCAGGACGGGATTCGGAACAAGGAATGGCAAGGAATTCTGTCGTCGTGAGCTTTTATAGGAAACATTCTGACAGTTGTTTATAACTCCATGGTTTTATGTCTCATCGACGTTAAGGTTATTAGAGGCACAAGAGGATTGAATATCTGGATGGCAGAATGCTTCACTCACTTTAGTTCGTAAATATGAAATCGGTTTAACCGTTTACAGCCATCATTGCAATGATCTTTGTTTTTACCGAAAGGTCATTAGTTCGTCTACTTTTTCTTTTTTTTATCGCTATATCCAACTGAGGAGCGCGAATGAACTTATTTATCAGATATGTTTTTCTTATTTTCCCAAAATCTCTTCATCCTATAGCTGAGCTCTTTCCTGCTTTCCTCGTCCAGGTGTTCCTTCTTCTAATACACTGTTTGTTGGAAAATTGGTGGTTATTGACCATGCTACTAAATCTGTTTCTGTCCTGTATGATATCATCTGTGATTGCGATATCCTAGAGATCCTTTTCGATTTAAAATAGCCAGTTTTTTCCATTGAAATGGCCAGGTTTAGAATTCATTTCGGCAGTCTGTTGTTATTCGCTCTGATAACATGGTCAACGAATTTAATTCGTCTTTTTCCTGAATGTCCATGAATTTTTTTTCTGAGTGCTGGTATAATTCATTTGATTTCATTTTCATCCAAATTCCTCCTGTATAAACTGGGCCAAAGATATTCCTTAAAATCTTCATTTCTTGCTTTTCAATATATTTAATCAATGATATGCCCCCAACAATCAAAGTTTTCGATGCGTATAATTTAGGGATGGCGATTCTATCCGAAAAAGATCGATTCATGAATCGATTCGAATCGAAATTTGATAAATCGATTCACAAAAAATCGAGGTCTAAAAGATCGATTTTCTAAAAATAGATCTTTTTTCGATTTGGTTTTCGTTTTCGTATTTTCAATATAATTCTAATCATGGAAAACAAAAATGACACCATAATAATCGATCTTTTATTATCTTTAAACTAATTAAAGTTTATTTTACAACTGAATCGAAGTATCAGGTATACAATAAGACATTTATTTCACAAATTTGTTGGATACATAAAATTGTTTTGAGATGATGTAGTTTACAGTTCCCAGTGCTTCATGTCCAAGCTTTTCAGGAACAAGCGGTTCCGCTCATCGCTTGCGATGTTGCCGGAAAAAAAAAAAAAAAAAAGCGCTCGCAAGGCTGTGATGATTGCACTGTACAGATATACTTCTTTGCTGTTGAGTAAACGTGATGATAAATTGATTTTTTTGTTCTTGCCATACTTCAGGTGCACAACTGCTCGCGATAAAGCGTATAAATTCTTCGTTTAAACCCTGACTTTCATGTGCAAGTGCATTATGTGTAGAAAGTGCTTTTTCACATTCGATTTTCACGGGTGAAATATCAATTCACTGAATCGATTCACTAGATCGATTCAGTACTATAAATCGATTTTTTTGGTACCAAAGGATCGATTCTTCGATTAATCGATGTCAGATCGCCATCCCTAGTACAATGCCTCCGGTTTAATTAAAATGTTATAGCGTCTTAATTTGGCGTTTCGAGATATTGACTTTTTGTTGTATCTGTTCCAGGTAATTCTGTAGACTTTTTGTAATTTAGTTATTTTCTACTTGTTTGCTTCACGATTTAGTCCTCCAGGTTGAATAATTTCTCCGAGATATATGAATTTAGTTACTTGAGAAATATTGCCAAATCGCGTTTTCATGGGTTGTTCATACTGGTACCGCGAAGATCCTTCCATATAGTGGGTTTTAACATACGAGATTTGGAGATCACATTCAGCTGAAATTTCATGGAGTTTTTCAAGGTAATAGATTGCCTCTTGCCTGTAATTGAAGTGAATTGCTATGTGATCTACAAAGGCCAAACACCGTAGGTGAAATTTATTTTTGAGTAGCCCGCCAATGGTTATTCCTTCTACTTGTTTCTCCCAGTCTTTGATTACTTTGTCCAGTTTGTCTAATTATTATTCTAATTGTTGCATTATGCGAAATATTGAGTAATTTCGTTTTGTTTTCCGAATAATAATTTCTGACACCAAGTCGTCCTGACACTTTAGTTGTTTGATAACGCGCGGAATCCTCTTGTTATTTTGACGCACTGCCTGTTGTTTCGTGTTTTCTAAGGTTTTGTTGAAGTTCCTCGCTGTTGACCAACACCGAGAGTGGTGGGGAGCGGTAATGCTCTGGCCTCTCATTCTGGAGGACGCTTGTTCGGTTCCTCTACCGGCCATCCGGATCTCGGTTTCAATGCTTTCCTGAAATCACTCCAGTCAAATATCAGAATGATTTCTTCAATACGCCTTGGCCGAATTCCATACCGTTCGTTGCGCCAGTCCTTTCCCGCTTCTAATGACATCGACGTCGACGGGATGTAAAGTTACCAGTTTTAACGCCCGTTAATAATGACGGGTATCATCTATAGTGGTCCTAGGAATTTGCCCTGGAAAAGTTTCTAAGGAAATCATTATTTTTTCTTGATGGCGGCAATTTTTAATGTTGCAAAAATAGTTTCTAACTGAAGTATAATTTCAAAAACATGAATTGATATATTTCGCCATAATCTACGTTTCGTGTGATTTTTATATGAGTTTTAATAAACGCCACTTGTTGGGGGGCGTCCATAACGACGTGAAGTGAAGTGGGGGGGGGGAGGGGAGTCCGACGAAATCTCACTAACGGGGATGGAGGGGTCAACGGAAACCTCACGTGAGTTTTGAAATTCTGACCGAGCATGGTGGTGTAACGGTTAGCGTTCTGGTCTCGCATACGGGGAGGACGGCGGTTCGAATCCCCGTCCGGGCATCCAGATTTGGGTTTTCCATGGTTTACCGAAATCACTCCAGGTGAATGCCGGGATGCTTCCTTCAAAAGGCCATGACCGAATTCCTTCCCATTCCTTGCCCCCATCCTTTCCCGTCCTCTAAAGACCTCGCTGATAAGAGACGTTAAGCAGTTAAAAAAAAATTGAAAATCTAGTCGAATTGCAGAGCTAAAGAAAAAAAGGCCTACAAATGACGCAAAATCGATATTAGGGGGGGGGGGGGTAATAACCGCCTCGGAGCATGAGACCTAAAATAAAATGTTGTGAGGTCGATTGGTAGGGGGGGGGGGATATCTCCCAATATCTCACTTAATTTAAAGGGGGGGACGGTCCGAATATTCGGAAAAATACCTCACGTCATTAATCGACGCCCCCTTGTTATTTTCTTTCAAAATTTTTTAGGTTATGTTTGTCACTTCGTTCCAGTATCTGCTGTAGAGAATACAGCGGAAATATCGGATGCTCTGCTCTCTACATGAATTTCTGTATCTAGTCGCCGTAAGTAAACAAAAACAACATATAACCTTAAAAGAATGTCACATTATACTCGATATTTATCTGCATCGCATTATAATCTGTATCTGTGCTACACAACAAACAGTTCCATTTTAACTTGCATCGCATTTACACTATCCTTCCACAATATGTGTGTAAATAAAACCAAATTCAATTATTTATTTGAACTTTACACTTCCTTCTAACAGTATGAACGCAAATAAAGTCAGTACAGTTATTTATTTGAAATTTCATGCTAGCCAAGCAGCGCTGAGGTGGCAGGCAGTGTAACTAAGTCTTCGGGTATCATCGAGCTTCGCCGAAGATTGCCGATCTATTGAGGTGCGCGCAGTCTGCAGACGACGCATTTTATTAAAGAGGATATTTCCGACTAATGCCGTTTCTAATAACTTTTCATTATGTCCCGTGTTCCAAGTTGTCGTGTCGAATCAAATAAACAGCTGTACGTGTTGAGGTTCGTAACGTGATTCCCGCGCGTGCTAAGTTTTGCCTCGGGGCTGCGTTAAACAAGTCGATACCATTCGGCGGACATAATTACAGCCCGGCAAATAAGGGCCCCGGGCGACCCGTAACGAGGAGCTACGGGCAGGCGAGGTCCATAAATACCCGCGCTGGCGGGGCGGCTTTACGAATCCATTAACAAGCCGCTTAATGCGCGGTTCTCGTATTGTTTCGCATTGGCGGCTGAGTTATACCGCAGTAACTCGCCGTGATATCTTGAGCCGCGCCGTCCAGTTGAGCGGTTCCTTACCTCCCGCTCACAAATTGGGACCCTCCGCCTTATCGCCTGCCCACTTCGCCCGGTCACGTTTCGCCGAAACGGCCTCATTCCCCCTGCAGTTCACCGGCATCCTCCCACGTGAAAAACGAGAAATCGCTTCAGTTAGCTCGTTCACCTAGATGTTTCGGCCTGCACTCGAACTATGAAACCGAGCGTGCTGGCTGAACGGTTAACGCGCTGGGCCTCGCATACCGCGGGACGCCGGTTCGAATCCCCGTCCGCGCATCCAGATTAGAATTTTCCATGGTTTCCTCAAATCACTTCAGGCAAATGACGGAACGCTTCCCATATTTTTTTTTACTTATTGCTTTACGCCTCGTCGACGGCTAAGGTCATTAGAGGTGGGATGGGACCGGGGACAAGGGACGGGAAGGAATTCGACCATGGCCTTTTTGAAGGAAGCATCCCTGCATTCGCCTGGAGTGATTTGGGGAAACGATGGAAAACCCAAATCTGGATGCCCGGACGGGGATTCGAGCCGCCGTCCTCCCGTATGACCCTGTTCACCCTCCTCCTGTCTTCCAATGGATCTCATTCCAGCTCTTTTATCATATCTGTTAGTGATTGCATTCTGCGGTAATTTCCTGAAACAAATGTAGCAGCCCTTTTTGTCAAATTTACTGTCAAAGTGTGTACCTTTAATGGCAGTGTCCTTAGAACGGTAGATTCCGCTAAATACCTGGGGGTAACAATTCATAATAATTTGTTGTAGAATGAAAATATTGAGAAGGTAATTGGGAAAGCAAATCACATGCTCCGATTTCTAGGTCTTAATTTGAAACAGTTTACAGCGGAAGTGATTGCATACAAACTACTGGTGCGTCCTGACACAGAATATTGTTGTTCTGTATGGGGCCCCCATCAAGATGGGTTAGAGGAGGCACTGGAGGAGGTCCAAAGAAGAGCCACCCGATTTGTGATATATATATATATATGTATATATATATATATATATATAGAGAGAGAGAGAGAGAGAGAGAGAGAGAGAGAGAGAGCTAGAGGGAAAGCACAAGTGCGATGTTGATGGAGGTAGATCTGGAAGACTAATATCTAGGAATGACCGAGAAAATACGATAAGAGAAATCAGGATTTGAACAGATTCATTTCTGTACTCATTTTTAGGGAATGGACTAGGAAGGATTTATTGAGCGAGAAAACTTAGAATCCAATTGGAGAAGGTCTCGATAAACCGCTCCGGCAATCCCGATCTGGGTTTTCCATGGATTTCCCAGATCGCTCCAGGCAAATGCTGGGATGGTTGTTCAAAATAGCCCATGGGCGCCTCCTGCCATATCCAGTATATCCCTTCCTATGCACAATCGATTATAGTTTAGGACAGGCGCAGAGCTCCGTCAACCACTAACTTTTAGTGACTCGCGGATTAATAATAACAACATGAAGCAGGTTGTAAGGTGCATGTTGTTGGACTGCGTGAGACCAGTGTGTGGTCGGGAGCTGCAGGCCTTGGTTTTCGAGGACACTGGCATTCCTGGCCGATTACCCGACGCCTCCCGGTCTGCGCGGGTAATTAGCGCTCTATGCTAATGCCCCGCCTTGTAGAGCGGCCGCTTCCTTTTAAAACACTGTCGGCTCCGCGTGTCTCCGATCTTGACGAGCGCTCGCCGTTAATTGTCAGCCGGCGAGTCGAAGGTCGCACTGTACTGCCGACAGGCATCAACACACAGCTCGCTCGGTCGCCACTTGAGATGCCTACAAAGTGACAAGTCGAAATAACTTACTGACACAAGAAAAGCAATGACCAGTTGTTAATATTTAATAAAATTCAGATGGACCGTGTGCTCCGGTGGCAATTTCTCTTCACACCCATCTTCCCCCTTTCCTGCACCCACCTACATTTTACCGCTACAAATTTTAACTTTAAATTCTGTCAACGTTTTTCATCATTTCTCTTCGTAATTTATTTCAATCCCTGACACCCTTAACCAAAAAAGAGAATCTTCCTACACACTTGTGTCTTAAATCGAGTGCCAGCTTGTGGTCATGGTCATCTTTTCTCTTCCATGCATTACTTTTAATTGTTACACCAATATCTTTCCATGCCTCGTCAGTCATCACCAATATACGACCGTTTTTTTTTTTTTTTACGCCTCGAAACGGCTAAGGTCATTAGAGGCGGGTGGGACTGGGGACAAGGTACGGGAAGGAATTCGACCAAGGCCTTTTGAAGGAAGCCTCCCGGCATTCGCCTGGAGTCATTTGGGAAACCATGGAAAACCCAAATCTGGATGCCCGGACGGGGATTCGAACCGGCGTCCTCCCGAATGACCCTCTTCATCCTCCTCCTGTCTTCCAATGAATCCCATTCCAGGTCTTTTATCGTATCTGTTACTGATTGCACTATGCGATAATTTGCAGAAACAAATCTAGCAGCCCTTTTTTTCACCCCATCTAATTCCTGTATTTGATACGCAAAATGTGGGTCCTATACTACACTACCATATTCAAGCAATGATCTGACAAAGTTTTGTAACCAAATTCCTTTAATTCTTTCGTACATCCCCTAATCACTCTCTCCAACAAGTGCAGAATTTTGAAACCTTTTACTACTACCTGACCAATGTGTTCTGCCCAGTTAAGCTTGTTATCAAATGTAATGCCACGATATTTACATTTCAAGTCTTCAGCAAGCAATTTTTTCCCCACCTCATAATCGTAATCAACCTCTAGTTTTTTGTTTTTTAGACCCAGATCAATAATAATATTTTTGACAGCGAATCGATATGGTGGTGCGGTCGATCTTGCTTATGAATAACAACATTGAGACGGTGGTACTACTACTAACAGACAGTAATTATCCACAAGGATACAGTGGGAAGTGTGTGGGAACATGGTTAGCAGTTCAAGCCTTCTTTAAACATTGGTTTATTACAATTATTAAAGATAATGCTGACACTTACAGAAAATGTTACAACTATAATATCAAATACCACCAATCCTGGTCTTGCAACTTATACCTTGAATAACCCTTATAATTAGAAACAATCCTATTTATACCAAATTATAAAAAATAACCAGACTGGCTCTTAACAATCTACTAGCCAAATACAATTTTATACTTGAGCCAGACTGGTAACGACGAGGTAGAAGGCGACACACTGGTAGTAGCAATTAACAGAGAAAATGACTAATATAATGTCAAATAAAGCTGGCCTCAATCTTGTAGATTAACGTGTGAATAATCCTGTAATCACCGACAATTCCACATAGATCAATGACAGAAATAACAAGACCAGCTCGTTCCCATCTACTAGCACCTAACACTCTGCCAGTAGGACCAAGCACAATTTATGGCTGAGGCAAACCGCTAACGACGAGGCGGAAGGCAACACTTGTGGTTGCAGTTGACGGCCACTACCTCCAGTACCCACAGCACTCTCGGTGAAGAGTGTCGGAGAACTCCCTCTTTGCAGGTGGTCGAAGCTCGGCCGCACTGACTGCTTCCTCCTTAGTCCCGCGGCGCTATCACTCCGGAAAACATTGGCGGGATGCCGACCGCGTGCCTTCAACTCACTGACTGGCTGACTGTCCGACTCCATTCTCCAGCCCCGCTGCCACTCCGGGAAGTACTAGTGGAACACCGGCTGCCTGCACCCCCAACCGACTGACAGCCTCCCTGGCCGCCCGGTCCAACCGCGGACCCGCCAACCCCACCGGGCTTCCGGCGTCACGGCGACACAGGGAAGTACTCTTTCCCGACTGACTGCGACTAACTGCCTCAGACTAACTGCCACTAACTGCCCGCTCGGTTCCGTGTCCCCCACATATATACCGGCTATCGCCAGGCGCCACAGCGTTCTCTAGCGGGGGAACACGAAAGAGGAAAAAATCGCGAGCGGAAGAGAAGAGAAGGCAAAGATACTACAAGAGCCGAGCACGGCTCAAACATAATAAGGGGCGTCCATTAATTACGTGTGGTGCTACGGGGGGTGGGGACGGGGGAAGTTTGTGACATACATGCCACTTGTAACAAGCCCCCCTCGATCCATAATATTTCTAATTTCAGTTGTTTATTTCAAATGTAATTATAAATTTTCTGTTCCTTACATTAAAAATTCAAATAGTAATGATGAAGCCTTGTTTCTGGAGTTAGAGAAGTTCATTGTTGTGTAGGCGCAAGAAAGGCTCGCCAGCTAGCCAGATGCCGCGCAGTGTAATACACTCGTTACCTGGCTAAAAATAATACATTCGGTGCGTTCCGCGGGAGATTGTTGGATAGTAAAGACATGGTGTTAGGTTATAGAGTGCTGAGGCAGAGGCCTACAATTGAATGTTTGAGTGGAATGAAAGATGTATAGATGAGTTGAAAAATATTAATAGTAAAGAGGAAATTTGTGAAGACTTTGTAATATTGATTTGCTTTGCGACGAGTTCTGTAATAAATGAACTCTACTGCATTTCGTATTATTATTTCTACAATAATAATACCTCTCATTGAAATATTTAAGAGGAAATTTAATTAAGAAAAGAATAAGAAAGTAATTAAAATGAGTTTTGTTTTGAGAAGAGGCAACAACCTGCTCATACGCTCGCAACAGAAGAGGACCAGCTGTTAGAAGCGTGGTAGGGATGTCGCAGGTTCGACAGAAATCTCACGTAATATATTTTAATTCATTGAAGAACAATAAAGTAAAAAGTCTACAAACGATGTCGATCCCAAGGTAAGGGTTGAGGGGGGGAGGGGGGATGAGGTCTAACCACTCTTCCGCCTCTGAAAACAGGAGAACCATCCAACTTGCTGGAGCGTGAGAGCTTATCCTGGCAGGGTCGCCAAATGTGAGCTTACCCTGACGTGGTAGCCATATGTAAGCTATTGGATGACGGCGTGTTATGCAGAGGAGATCGAGCCTAATTCCCCTCTTTCAATACATGCAAGCCGTTACCTCGAATAAACAAATTGAGAGGTATATGACATAATCCGGAAATTAAAATGGAGGGGCATACAGCTCCCATGGCAACCGCCGAGGCGTTCATAGAAGAACATACTTTAAGAATTTATGAAACCGTTTTATTTGAAGAGAAATTCTTGACCGAGCGTGGTAGGTGAACGGTTAACATTCTGGCCTCGCATTCGGGAGGACGCGAGTTTCAATCCCCGACCGGGCATCCAGATTTGGGCTTTCCATGGTTTTCCAAATCTCTCCAGGCGAATTCCTTCCCGTTCCTTGTCCCCGGTCCCATCCCGCCTCTAATGACCTTAGCCGTCGACGAGGCGTAAAGCCCTAAGTAAAAAAAAATCTGAATTAGGGAATATTTACGTTTGAAAACATTATAAACGCAGTTGTATCAACAACAAAAAAGCTACTTATTTACAGCTAACAGGTAACTGCATACAAAATGGATAGTAATTAGTAAATTACAAATATTTATGTTGTTACTAAGCCATTGTAAACTGTGAGATTATATTTGCCAAACTGATATTTTTCTGTTTTGACTGCTGGTAACTGCAGAGAAAAAACAAACAGAAAAACAGAGAGAAAGACAGAAAGTACGCAAATGTGAATAACACGCAACGAAGCGAGAAGGAGAAGAAGAAATTGTCACTAATTTTTTATCTTACGTGTCACCTCATTCGGAAAAGTGTAATAAGTGTGCAGTCTGTATTCGGATTTCTTTGAAAACAAAGTGTGGGGATTAGTGAAGCCTACTTTACTGTTTTTTGGTTGTTTTGTTGTTGTTGTATTTGTCTTTACTCATGGCTTTACGCACCGTCGGCGTCATTAGAGGCGAGATGGGAATAGTGGCATGGAACGGGAAGGAATTCGGCCATGGCCTTTTGAAGGAAGCGTCCCGGCATTCGCCTGCAGTGATTTGGGAAAAACATGGAAAACCCAAATCTGGATGCCCGGACGGGGATTCGAACCTGTGTCTTCCGAATGCGAGGCCAGAACGTTAACCACTCACCTACCACTCTCGCTAGTCTCTTACCCATGAGGAGTATTTTGCGACAACTTCACAATACATGAATGAAAGAGACGCAAAAAAGAAACAGGATTTAGGCTACAAGATCAAAGAGAAAGACCTGTTTCTGGTTCTCTTGGAATACTGTTGTCTTCAGAAAGAAAATGTGGTCGGTTGAACTCCCCCAGTATATGCGGTCGATGTTTTCGCGACGGAGAGTAGCGAGTGTGTCCTTACTTTGTCGGGAGAGTTTCGGCAAGTTTATTGGCCACTCGGCCGACACCGCTCGTATATTACCGCTCGCATCCCGGAGTAATAAGGCGGCAGGCTTACGCGAGTGTCGTCTGCAGATGGCGTTTATGGGAGGCTCGTAAACGGGGGTCCGGGTTAACGGGGGGGAAATTGGCGAGACCCGGTACGCAGAACTCCAAGGCACCTCGCTGTTAGTCACCAGCTGCGAGGCAAGTTCCTAAAGCTAACTGTAACGGCATAGACTATATGAAAACATATACATCTACTGTAATATAATTTAGCTGGCTCTTTCCCTCCACCTAGGACAACTCAGTAGCTGTTGGCTGGAGCTCATTCTGACGTCATGCGTCCGGCGGACTAACACTGGCCAGAGATATTACTACAAAATTGAGGTTATGTGATAACTAGTGACCGAATTATATGCAACACAAAAAGGTATAAATATCCATGAAAATATTCATGAAAAATGAGTAAAAAATGCATGAAAAGTGTCAAAAAGTGTCAAAATATGCAACATTAAATAATGTAAAAATAGTAATATTTAGATTTTTTATTTCAAAATCAGCATGCAATTAGTAAGTAGTTGAATAACATTTATAAATTCGATAGTTAACAATTACTTAACATTTTTTCTTTTCTTTTGTAAATGTAAACAATCGGATACTGTTCCAAATATTCAATAGTAAGATTGTTTCTTCGATCTCTCAAAATATTTTTATAAGTGGATTTGGACCGTTCCACGTTAACTGATGTAACTGGACAGTATTTGAATTTGGGTGCTGTGTTAGCCGCCATTGTTTCTGGAAAAACGTTCACCCGTCCCATTACTAAAACTATCAGTTTGACTCAAAGGTTAAATACCTGGTTTATTGTTCAAAATATTTTCAAACTTTAAATTTACACAGGAATACCTCTGGCAATGCGGATTTTATTCATTAACTGAATTGATTCAGTCGACGTCAAACCTTGAGTTTCAAGCTTTTTAATACTCGAAGGTATGTGGGAAAAACAAATGCTGATCACAGGTATGGTTTTAATACTAGAATTGTTAAATGCTTCGTTGTACTGACAAACTTTCATAGCCTCTCCACTAAGAAAGTCGTTTACTACACCTTTAATGGGCTCGAAATGTTCAGTGTAAAACAGTACAGCTTCAACCACGTCACCCATCGAATTACCACTGGTTCCGGAGGTAAAGGACACATTTGACAAATTTTTTTATAGGCATTATTACGAGCAAGTATCAAAAGAAACGCTTTCTTTGCTGATAAAATCAGTTTATTTACATTCCCAAACGTGGGTCGTAGTTCTTCAGGGAGTCGTCGTAGACTAAGAGCTGTGCTGCTAGTAGGTTTTGCCGATCAGAATGTAAGATATTATTTATTAACTAGGCACACTACCGAAAAACATTGTAAATATAGCTAAAATATGCATCATCATTAGTTTTTTTGGTAAAATATGCTAGTGAAAATGGGCTTAATTTATGCTTTCGTAACTGTTGATATTTTATTTTTAGTTTGTGAAGTAAAGGACTTTTATAACCATTTTCTTAACAGTAAAGCAAATCGTTAGCTATCAACTGCAGAGAAATGAGTTGACACAGTATTTTAATTCATTTTGATGATCGTAGCATTTCATTTTGAATTAAACGCCAATTTGATTCAGAAATATTGGAAAACATTGTAGCTCAAACAAAAGCAAACTAACATATTTTTGTTGTTCGTTTTTGGGTCGAATTTTATGTGAAAATTTAATTTCGTATTTTAGCTAGATCAGATCAACTTGTCATTATCTTTGACCATAAAAGCAGGAGCCATTTTTAAACCCGCGACCAAACGCAGACCAGAGTTACGGCGTTCTACCAGACAATATAGGTAGATCCCAGGCACGTCAAAAATAATGGCTTGAACGAATTGAGTGTTTTTTTTTTGCTTATGGCTTTACTCCTTGTTGACGTCGAGGTCATTGGAGGCGAGAAATGACTGAGGGCATGGAACGGGAAGGAATTCGGCCATTGTCTCTTGAAGGAACCCTCCCGGCATTCGCCCAGTGTGAGCTGGGGAAACCGTGGGAAATCCAAATCT
The DNA here is from genome assembly GCA_031002005.1 of Vandiemenella viatica. Taxonomy (NCBI): domain Eukaryota; kingdom Metazoa; phylum Arthropoda; class Insecta; order Orthoptera; family Morabidae; genus Vandiemenella; species Vandiemenella viatica. Next base: position 259,303,869 of record JARYHS010009186.1, read on the forward strand.
GGATGCCCGGACTGGGATTCGAACAGCTGTCCTACCGAATGCGAGGCCAGAGGGTTACTCCTGACCGATCACGCTGGTTAGAACACAGTGTTCTCTCAATTCATTTGTTCGTAGTTATTTAACTAAATTACTCACAGGTTTACTCACTTAAAAGTTAATAATTTTTAAAAGTTACTCATGGCGATGTAATCAAGCTTTGATACAAAAATTCTCTGTTTCTCCCTATAAATCTGGAATTACTATTAAACTGATATATTTTATTTTTAAATGAATTTCTCTCTCTCATGTAAGCCAGCTTTTATCTTGTAGCTCTTTTATTTAAAAAGTTCAAACTCTATGTTTTTGAAGTATCTCCTTAAATAGAATTGTCAGAACATACGAAATAAATCTTAAAAGGATCGTCATTCTCTGCTTACATAGTGGAAATGAATGTAACAAAATTCATTATGACTAAAAAACAACCTAGTTATAATAATATTTCTCTTACGAATTTTTTTAGAATCGATTTAAAAATGCTTTACTGTTAATAAAATGGTTATAATAGTCCTTTACTATACAAATATATGAGACGTCCCCTCTAAATTGTTTTAGCAACATAATGGATGTCTAACAAACTTATGTTCCGAGCTGAAAAGTACTTTACAATTAAGAAAGTGGTTTTAAAAGTTATTTGCTAAATAAATTGTGTAATAGACCTGCTGTTAAACGTTTTAGGAAAGATAATAGCTATATATACTGAGAGAGCCAAAGAAACTGGTACACGTGCTTAATATCGTGTAGGACCCTCGCGAGCACGCAGAAGTGCCGCAACATGACTTGGCATGGACTCGACTAATGTCTGAAGTAGTTCTGGAGGGAATGGACACCCTGCATACTGCAGAGCTGTCCATAGATCCGTGAGAGTGCGAGGGGGTGGAGATATCTTCTGAACGGCACGTTGCAAGGAATCACAGATATGCTCAATAATGTTCATGTCTTGGGAGTTTGGTAGCCAGCGGAGGTGTTTAAACTCAGAAGAGTGTTCCTGGAGCCACTCTGTAGCAATTCTGGACGTGTGGGGTGTCTAATTGTCCTGATCGAATTGCCCAAGTCCGTCGGAATTCACAATGGACATGAATGGATGCAGGTGATCTGCCAGGATGCGCACGTACGAGTCACCTGTCAGAGTCGTATCTAGATGTATCAGGGGTCCCATGTCACTCCAACTGCACACGCCCCACACCATTACAGAGCCTCCACCACCTTGAACAGTCCTCTGCTGACATGCAGGGTCCACGAATTCATGAGGTTGTCTCCATACCCGTACACGTCCATCCGCTCGATACAATTGGAAATGAGACTCGTCAGACCAGGCAACATGTTTCTAATTTATCAACATTCCAATGTTGGTGTTGACGGGCCCAGGTGAGGAGTACAGCATTGTGTCGTGCACTCAGCAAGGGTACACGAGTGGGTCTTCGGCTCCGAAAGCCCATATCGATTATGTTTCGTTGAATGGTTCGCACGCTGACACTTGTTGATGGCCCAGCATTGAAATCTGCAGCAATTTTCGGAAGGTTGCACTTCTGTCACGCTAAACGATTCTCTTTAGTTGTCGTATCTTTTTCCGCCCGCATCGATGTCGGAGATTTGATGTTTTACCGGATTCCCGATATTCACGGTGCACTCGTGAAATGGTCGTGCGGGAAAATCCCCACCTCATTGCTACCTCGGAGATGCTGTGTCCCATCTCTCGTGCGCCGACTATAACACCACGTTCAAACCCACTTAAATCGTGCTAACCTGGCATTGTAGCAGCAGTAATAGATCTAACGCCTGCGCCAGACACCTGTTGTCTTGTATAGGTTTCCGTCCGCAGCGCTGTACTCTGAGTGTTTACATATCTCTGTGTTTGCATACGCATGCCTATGCCAGTTTATTTGGCTCTTCAGTGTAACACCCCCTCTCACCTTGTTTTAGCGTATAGGTTACGACCTACGCCATTAGCACTACGCTACTGGAGGAAACGCAGTGTCGCCATCTTTTTGTGAAACAGGTAACGTATTTATGTCTGCTAAATGTATTTTTTTTTTTTTTTTTTTTTTTTGTGAAACAAGTATTTTTTGATGTGCAAATTGGGGACTGTACCAGAACTCGACTAGAGGCGAGCGGTAAACAGCTTAATCAATAAATCAATCAGAACGGCAGGTATGCGGTGACCGGGGCTTGAGCCTCGGTCCGTTCTACCTCCCAGATCCCGGAACGCTGGGGAGAGTAGTGGCAGGTTTAATTTAATTGCAGTTGAACACAGACTCCAGTGGCGATTTACCTACACAACCATTTCTCCCCTTTTATGTGCCCGCCTACTTTTGCCCTCAAGAAATATCGACTTTAAATTATTTAAGCGTTTTTTGTAAATTATTCGTCGTCTCTCTTGGTAATTTATTCCAATGCCCGATCCCTTTACCTACGAAAGAAAATCTTTCCACGCCCTTAATGCGTGAAATCGAGTGTCAGCTTCTGGTCATGGTTGTCTTTTCACTTCTATGGACTATTCATAATTCTTCCTCCAATATCATTAAGGTGGCAGGACTGAAAGGACCACACAATGGAAGATAATCCCCCGTCGATCTCTGCACAGTGTGAGTGCACCGGCAGAATCCCTCGCGTCACTGCTTTAAACGAACGCGAGACGGTGCCATTGTGCCGGGTGTATCTCAGTGACAGGGCATTTCATGCTTCGAATGTGACAATCGGGAGGAGACTTAAGGAAAATTGGTTTAGAGTCGCGTGATGGAATTGTGTAACTGAAATCACTTTCGATCGCCGCCGCCATGTGAAGTTGAATCAGCGGCAAGTGGTTTTCTCCTTTGCTGGAGGTCCAGGCGGTCGCTGGAATCACTTACCAGTCTGGACCTGCGCTACAGCTCCACTCATTACGTCTCCAGTGGTGTCCAGTCAACAGGAATACATGGTACACTCGCCGGTATACTGCGTAGTGGTAACTCTGTTGCTGACTGCTTCAGAACTTGCACACCAGGTGCCTCCGAAAATCTCACCCCTTATAACGTTGGAGTCTTTGGGGCTCCGTAGCCAAAATCGCAAAAAAAAGAAAAGAAACGGAAGCCTCATAGTTTCGTCACTTTCATCCCCTGTGGCAGCGCGTTCCTTCAGCTACTAGGGGGCTAACCTCAGGCAGACGCGGAAGTCAACGGGCAGGGATAGTGTCACTGCCCTGCAGTATATGACGGGATTTCATAGCCATTTTAAGTAGAAAATGACGGGAATCACCTATGGTGGCAGTAGAAACTTGTTCTGGAAAGGTTTCTAAGGATAAACGAATAACGGTTAATTACTAAATTATTATGTTTTTATTGATATTTTTAGTAATGGTACGATGGTACACCGAAAGGAAATGCGCACATGCTTGTAGAACACTCATAGAAACCAATAGCAAAAAATACATTAAAGTACAATTCTGAAGTTTCACAATCATATATTTATTTTTCAACATCGTCACTGGTAAACTTAACACATTTCTCCTAGCGTGAAACAGATTCCCCCCCCCCCCCCCACTGAAAAATTCTTCCGATTTTTCTCGAATCCAGGATTTTACAGCTGCCTTTACCTCATCGTCCGAGATGAAATGATTATCCTTGAGGTTTCTCTTAAGTAGAGGAACAGCGCGCATACAACTATCTTAAAACTACATTAATGTCATAAAAGTGAAAGTCTGTCTTTCCGTCTGTTTGTTACGTTTTCGTGACGTAATGGCTAAACCAATTATGAAGAAATTTTACAGGGATATACTATGTATCATTAGGAATAACTCAGGAGCCTTTTTTTTCTTTGGGATAAATAACATATTTTGTCATGAAATTTCGAAAACTAACCGAACGGTGACAGACAGAGACCGAGCGTGGTGGTGTAACGGTTAGCGCTCTCGCCTCGCATTCGGGAGGACGGTGGTTCGAATCCCCGTCCGGGCATCCAGATTTGGGTTTTCCATGGTTTCCCCAAATCACTCCAGGCAAATGCCGGGATGCTTCCTTCAAAAGGCCATGGTCGAATTCCTTCCCGTTCATGGTATCCACTCCCATACCGCCTCTATTTACATCGGCGTCGACGAGGCGTAAAGCCATAAGCAAAAAAATATCAAAGACAGACAGAGGGATAGCGTGTGTAATTCTCTGTAATGTTACATCAGTCACTCAGGCTTTGTTTCTCTCGCAGCTAATTTGTGATTGATCTGTCAATTAATTTCATGCACACACACACCACGACTGTGCTACGGCACACGCCTACAAATAACGCAATTAGGTCGCAACGTAGTGGAAATTGTGATCATGACTGGTATGTCGAAATGTGATCAGTTGTTGATTCCTCGAATACCAATAATTCCGACAGACCCACTGTTCCAGTTCAAAACACTACTGTTCACACTAACATTAGCCTTTGCGATGACTGTCAAAGAATCCCGGAGACAGATACTCAAAATAGCAAGGGTACGCTTATAAAAGAGGTGTTTTTCGCATGGGCAGTTACACGTAGCTGGCTAACGGGATTCTAGCCACCAGAGGCTATATATGTTAGCAAAACACATTAAAACTAAAAACTGTAAAAAAAAAAAAAGGCATTTGTATAAGAAGCACCCAGAAAGAGACATAATTTTAAACGACAAACAAAAATCTGACTAAGGACTGTTGTATGTAGTATCGCACAGTTAATCCTCCCCCTTAATTTATTGCTATTTTTAAATATGTTGCATATTGGTTCACTTCATGAAGCAGATTCAGTGGTAGATTGGTCTTTTTTTTTTTTTTTTACTTATTGCTTTACGCCTCGTCGATGGCTAAGGTCATTAGAGGCGGGGTGAGACTGCGGATAAGAAACGGGAAGGAATTCGGCCATGGCCTTTTTGAAGGAAGCATCCCGGCATTCACCTTGAGTGATTTGGGGAAACCATGGAAAACCCAAATCTAGATGCCCGGACGGTGATTCGAACCCGCGTCTTCCCGAATGCGAGGCTAGAGCGTTAACCGTTCACCCACCATGCTCGGTGGTAGAATGGTATAGTAATGGTTTCCCCGTCATAATCTGATATAATGAAGGACCAGGTGAAAAGGACTTCAATGAATGTAAAATGAGTGACGTCACTTAAGGGCGTATCACACGAGTGTGATTAATTGAGACAAGAACGAGGAAGGGGGATCTGAGATTTGTGCTATGTGATTTGTGTTGAGCTGGCGTCGAACTGGGTACCGCGAGAGGTAGAAAGCAGCAAGTGTTGCGTCACGGCCGGCGACCTACTTGCTGGACCGCAGCCTGCGCACCGCATCTCTTACTACACACAGCCAAACAGAGCAGCTCCAGCACCTCACATCCAAAACAGAATGTCGTACTCAGAATTTTTAAAATATTTATAGTAGGGTTACATATAAATAAACCAAATCGAACGAGATTCTATGTTATCCTACTCCAGCATCTAGGATGACGATGCTTCCAACTCATCCATTAGAGCTTTATTATTCGATGGAAGATTTATTATTATTATTATTAATCATTATTGCCCTTGAGGACAGAATTTAAACTCAAATTATTCATGATTATTCAGTTCTTTTTTGTATTTGTCTTCTTCCCCTTCTCTTCCCCAAACCTCTTCATACGCTCACTGTGTTCCTGTTTCCTTTGTTCAGTCCATTTTGTTCCGGTTTTCCTTTGTATTTTAAATTTTGTGTTCATAACTTTGTTCGTGAATCGTACCCTATTATGTGTCATTTCCTTGCATTATTTAAGTCCTCTTCAATTTCCTGGAACCAACTAATTTTGACTGAGTGAGCCATTTACCAAACCAAAGATCCTCTTTGTGAGTCTAATGTTGTTGATTCGCTGTAAATGTCCATAGAATTGTAATCTACGTCTTCTGATCATGTCTTTTCATCCATCTGCTGTCTTTATGCATTGCTCCAACATTTTTTCTAAGAAGATTTGATGAATCAGTTACTAAATAGGTGCTAAAAATACCTTTTCAAAAATTCTCCTGAAATCAACAATAATTTTTCAACTTTTGTTTTTTATTTATCTAAGCCAATTTGAAGAAAATTTCGCTAAACGAATATTGAAATCAATATAAAAATTACTTATTACATTTACCAAAGTGTTTACTATTTTATTACTAAATTCAATTTAATATGCAAATTGTGCAAGGAGCCCATAGGGAGCATCCATAAATTACGTGAAGTGTTTTTCCGGATTTCCGGACCCCCCCCCCCCACCCTCTGGTGAGACTTCGTGAGATCTGGTCCAAACCCGCCCCCCCCCCCTTCTGGTGAGATCTGGTGCGCGAGCCCCCTCCCCCTAGAAATCTCCCTCGCAACTTTTTGTGACCTTTTTTTTGGTCTCACCCTTCCAAAGCCGGTTACACCCCCAAATTTTCGACGAAATATCCCCCTAAAATGGACTTTCTCGTGTTTTGTATTTTTTGTTTTGTTTAGCTTTACAGTCCAACAAAAATTTCCAAAACCTCACGTGAGATTTTCATTGCCCCCCCCACCCTGGTGAGATTTGGTGATATTTCGTCGGACCCTCCCCCCCCTTATTTCACTTCACGTAATTTATGGACGCCCACTTAGGGCGGGATGCCTAATCGCACTTGCAATTATTTTTTATTTTTTCATTTTCTACCGATGTTCGCTGTGATCTACAGGGTGTGGATCAAACGCAGTCCGATGGACTTAAAATGTTACCTCTAATGCGGTGTTGACAGAACTTAGAGTCACACGTTAGGGTGGGTGGACCTAGCTACCCTCCTTTGGACCCTTCCCATTCGCGTATTTGACTGCAAACATGTGGGTCCCCGGCCACCGTACTCAAGCAATGAACCGACCAAAGTTTTGTAACTCGATTTATTTCCCCTGTGTTTTGCTTGATCGCCCTTTGTAACAAATATGCAAATTTTCAAACCTTTTCCTGTCCAACATGACTTGCCCAGTTGAATTTACTGTCACATGTAATGCCAAGGCATTTACGCTTAAGGTCTTTAACAAACAATTACTCCCCCACCGCATAATCATAATCAACCTTTAATTTATTATCTATGTACTGTACATAATAAACTGTTCTTTGCATTTATCTTCATCCCATGTTAATCTAGACAGCTAGTTATACTTTCCAGGTCACCCTGCAGCTGTTTACCGCTTTTGATGCTGTTAAATGCCATTATACCATCTGCAAAGAAACTGACTTTTAATTCAAAACCATAAACACAATCATTAGTTAGAATAATGAACAGCAGTTGTCCCAATACATCATCCTATGGACCCCTATTGTTTATTCCATCTGTTTTAATACTATGAACATTTCCCGTGTTTTTTTCCTTTTAAGAAATCCATTATTTATCAAGTCGTTTTTACATCCACGTCAGTCGTTTTCGTGTTATTGATCGTCATTTTATGGTTCACTCCGTCAAATCCCTTGGACGGATTCAACGCTAAGCCATCAGCCCTCGGCTAGATCTCGTAATTTTGAAGACCTTTTTTTTCGATTTTTCTCCTTTTAAATGAGATTTGGAGAAATATTGCTGACCCATCTCCACCTTTCCCCCCCCCCCCCCCGTATTTTGAGTCCACTTTATTAATGGACGCCCCCTAACGCTCGGCCTCGCATTCTGGAGGACGCAGGTTCGAATCTCCGTCAGGCAATCCAGATTTCGGTTTTCAATGGTTTCTCAAAATTACTCCAGGCGAATTCCACTATGGTTCCTTCAAAAAACACTGTCAACTTCCTTCCCGTTCCTTTCCAGGCTCTAGTCACCTCGACGTTGACGTAAGGAATAACTGTCAAGAAGGTCATTCGAAATTTCTGAGATTCAGATGAATGTCCTCTGGTGACTAGTTGGTTTCCCCACAGACGCTTCCAATGCGATTGCGGGTGAGTCTGGCTGTACTCGTGGTGCTGCTAGGAGCGGCTGCTTAGCGCTGCTTGCGGTTGCGGTGGAAAGCAGTTAGCTGCCGCGGCTCGTATTTCACGAGCCTCTTGTATCAGCTGCTGGTGACACCGACAGCTTTGTCACTGCAGGTCCCATTAATAGCTTCGCGCTCGCCCACTTAGTTCCAGGTCAGCGGTCGAATCTGCGCATCCAAATGGTGGCTTTCCACGGCCCGTGGTTTTGTATGCCGCGCCCTGCAGCCGAATTGTATGGATCAGCACGCGCCACAGGCACTACGCGCCTAGTGTCGTTTCAGCTACCCGGGCGTTTGATGTTTACCGACTGGGTGACGGATAGAGGCGGCTCTCTTTCCACGGCCCGCTGTTCACAGCTGCACCAGCGTGGTCCACAAATGCACGGGCCGAGGGTGGTCACCTATACAGCTACCCGGCAGTCCAACCACCGGAAGGGAAGGGACAGGTGACCAGTCGTCTGCACGCTAGGACGCACGATGGATGCACAGGTAATCAATCATCTCTATTAGAGTCTTTATTAAGACGTCTTGTAGCGAAGGCGAGACGGGACGGGACCTCATTGAAGTGTAGGGACGACCGCGGGCCCAGGTTAGCCCTCGCTTACTTCACCGCCAGCTCCGCACCACGCTGCCTAGAGTCGTTTGACACAGAGCACTTTACAGCAACAGAGGGGTGCGCACCGCTGCTGCAAACCGATGGCAACAGCGCACCGCTACACACGCCTGTGATGTTTACCGACTCAGAGTGGGTAGCTGCGTCTCGTCTCCGCTAGCAGAGGCGGCCCTGTTCCCATGGCGTGTGGTCGAGTATTCGTCCCGTCCCGTCCCGCCTCCGTTACAAGAGATCGTGGGAACTAGACTATATGACCTGTTCGAAAATTTCACAAATAATATGTTTCTATAGTAATCGTATAGCCATCTCTTGGAACCAGTAGCCAACAAAACACGTTTGTGAATTTTTGGAGAAAAAATTAAATTTATTACAAACATTAAAAATTTTACAAAATTTTTAACCACTGTTATTGGACGAACAGAGAAAGTAAAGAAATTTAAATATATGGGTGAAATAATCCAAGAAAATAGATAGATCTGCCGTAGAAGAAAGGATAGAGTTACACAGGATGGAAGGAACGTATGGTATCACTATAAAATTTATGACAAATAGTGCTTGTCTAAAAATATTAAAATAAGGCACTACAACTCGGCCGTGAAACGAGAATGTGTATGTGCTAGTGAATGCCAAGTGTTGAACTATTCATTGGATAAATTCGAATTGCTAGAAAGAAGAATCATGAGTGAAATCTTTTGTCCACTTAAAACAATGGAACTATGGAAATTAAGAAGTAATAATGAAATATGCCAGAGCATAGAAAATATAACAGAATCAATAAGAAAAAGGAGATTGCTGTGTTTGGAACTTATCTAAAGAATGAATCATAACAGAATAACAAAAAAAGATATTCATTACCTTTGGAGGTAAGAAATAAACAAGATTCAAGAGGTTAAGAAAGATTTAAAAACAAATAAGTAAGAGAAGAGAAAATTAAATCATTAGATAGAAGGTATTAAGTATGGAAGGATTCCAAGACAGAAAAGAACAAAAATCCGCCCCAAAGTGATCTGACGAGAGAAGGAATAAACATAGTGAAATGAAGAAGGAATATTGGATTGCACGGAAGAAACACACCAAAAGGTGAAAAATTGAAATTGACAGATGGTGCAGCAGGCCTTATCGGAAAGAAAATAAAATTGTAGTTTAAAAAACTAAAATCACGCTTTCGTAGTAATGTGAACTAAAAGGTTAAAAATAATATTTAAATATAAACATTTTGTTTAACAGTGATAGGACGTCCCACAATTCAGGATAAATTAATTTTTTTGAATAAGCTTAAAGTATAAAGTCACTGATTACAAAATTAACTTTAATGTAAAAAAGCATGGGGTGCTATTTCAGTTGTCTTGTATTTTTTGTCGTTGGCTGTTTGTAAAGACAGAGTCATTGTCAAAAGTTATGTAGAGCGCACCCCACGCTTTTTTAACATTAAAGTTAATTTTGTAATCAGTGACTTTGTACTTTAAGCTTATTCAAAAAAAATAATTTATCCTGAATTGTGGGACGTCCTATCACTGTTAAACAAAATGTTTATATTTAAATATTATTTTTAACCTTTTAGTTCACATTACTACGAAAGCGTGATTTTCGTTTTTTAAACTACAATTTTATTTTTAACTTTTTAGTTCAGATAGTTTAAAAAGTATGTTTCTTATTGTTGGCTTTTCTTCGCCAATCTCTCTTTTTCTTTGAGTTGTGGTTTCATTATTAATTATTATTCCCACGAGTAAAATACAATTAAATGGTCAACTCAACAAGAGATCCAATAGCACGGTAAATGAGGAAGGCTACTTTTCTATAATAGTACGAAGTAATATTTCGAATACTTACTATTCAACATCACGTTAAGCGACTTCAGACATACTGGAGAACGATGATGATGATGATGGCTATATTGGGTGGGAAATCTCCGAAGGGTGTGGCCGCCAAATGACGAAGATTTCTCGAATCGCACCTGTGCACTAATGTCGCGGCTGCATTTGCCTAACTCAGTAATCCCATCAGGTATAGGATACACTGACAACGTGGTGAGAGTGAAATTATTGAATTTTTATCGGTTCTTAATAAGTGTGCAAAATTTAAAACGATTCGGACGTCAGGAAGCGGGTAAACACTGAAATGAAAGATTCCATTACATGGCAACCATTTTTCTATTGTTACCGTCAGAGTAACGAGAATAGCAGGACGTTGCTAAGAGACTACTGTATTGTCAACGGTTCTTAAAACGTGGGCAAAATTTTTATGTTTTTACTGTCAATGTAATCAGAATATCAAGACATAGCTATGAAATTATTGTATTGTAATCAGTTATCAATAGATGAGCAAAATTTTAAACAACTCGGACATCTGGAATTGGGTTAAAATTATATTGCAAAATTCCACGACATTCAACCATTTTTCTGTTGTTACTGTCAAAGTAAAGAGCATAGCAGGATCTAGCTATGAAATTATTGTATTGTCACCGGTTCTTAATATGTGTGCCAAATTTCAAACAGCTCGGACATCGGGAAGTGGGTCAAAATGGAGTTGTAAAATTCCGTTACATTCATACATACATACATACATACATACATACAAGTCAAGCTAATATAAAGCGTGTAAAAAAAAAAGAATTGTCTAGTAAAACAATAACCTGTGCGAAAATTTAGCGTATAAATTAACATGAATAGCAAGGATGCTAGATGTAGAAGGTTGAAAAAGAGGAGGTTCGTTTGTAGCGACACCTTTGTGATTTCACCTGGTGTATGCTACCCTGCAGCCCTCTACTTTGACCTTAACACCTGGAGCTTTCCCCTACCGGAAGCAGAAGTGTCTCATATCTAAACAGAATACAACTAACCTGAACAAAACACTCAAAGTATATCTCTGTCACATGTGTTGCTGCTATCTAGCGCTAACGTGATCAATTGTTATCGACGCTAGCGAAGCCTGGCGGCTTGGCTCTCAACTAGCTTACAGTGTGACCTTCATAGTTCACAGTTTTGCCTTTTGAGGATCGAATTCCGAGAAATTCCTTTCTTAAAATATGGTTTGACAACGTAGACTATAATCTTTAAAATGAAGACTCATTTATCTGTTACGGTTAGGTGTCAAGAGAGTTAAATGGCTTCTCGCAAATTAATACGGTTTTAGAAATAATGTTAGCTTTACTATTTAAGGGTTGAATTCCGAAAAATTCCTTTCTTAAAATATGATTTGACCAAAGCGGAGATCTTATTCTTTAAAATGATATCTCATTTATCGATTTCAGTTAGGTATGACTAGAGACAAATGGCTCGTGACAAGAAAAAAACACCTTTTAGATATAATAAATATGATTGCTCCTTCTTGCTCTCCAATGGGTTTGAATGTTTTCTCTGGTCTTCTGTCATTCAATATGTCGCTGGCGTGCTGTAGTAGTGGCGTGGTGACTGCTTGCATATCCGTGCGGCTTCGTTTCGACTATTACACACTGAGGTCGGTTTCTTCAGAAGACAGGCGGAGGGGTATTAAGGCTGCTACTTACTTACTGCTAGGAAAACATATGAAATATTCTTGCTCGCCACAGATTGAGCCGGGGAACTTTCGGCGGTACATCTAAAGCAGCTGTCACCCTAATGAGGCTTTTTCTAGATTTGAGCCTTTGTCTGGGGAGTTGATGTCCGAATAAGGGAGGAGCAGCGTTTTGATTAGCCTTGTTTCTTCTTGACAGCACAGCTACGTTCAATCTTATATCAGGGGGAGCGATTCCTACCAGACCACGTAGTTTTTGAATCGGCATGGCTCTGAGGCAACCCGTTAGAATTGTGCAGGTTCTAGTGATGAGCTGGTTATTGTTTCATCTTGGTACAAACCACAACCGCGCTATTCATGGCCTCTTAGTCTGAAGAATTTTGACGTTGCTCTGAATATAATAAACAATATCTTATCACCGTTAAACACGCCGAACTGTGTAAGTAGGCATAACCTCGATTAAAACAATAAATACGGAAATCAATTTAGCACAATTGAAACGTCTGATACGCGCATATAGAACCATTTCACATAACGCACAGCACAAAATACCAGACATTAGCAAATGTGATTCCCCTATTTCGAATAATTGAATCGCTTCCCTCACTTCACGTAGATTTGAACACAATACTCGCACATTTACATTTTTCTGTCTTTGACGACGCGAGTATTCGGCGACTTCTGTAGCAGCGAGGTGAAGTATCTTTAGTACTCGCGAAGGGAGTTTCTGTCGTCGACGTGGAAATCGTTAGAGCTTGCGGAATTCGCGACGAATGGAAACGTGACATTTTCAATATTAACGAATTATTGTTGAATTATTTTTCATTAATTTCTCGAAAATATTCACGAAACTAATTCACGTTAATTTGATCAAATATTTCGCGAATTGTAATAAAAAAAACTCACCTTTTACCAAAACTAAAAGGTATCTAGGGAGAGTCCATAAACCAACCAGGTAGCTTCATTTTGTTCTCATGTGAACCCCCCCTCCCCCCTGTAGCCCAACGTGGCTTTTGCCTCACCCACCCCTCTACCCCCTCCCCCCTCCCCCCTCCCCCGTAGCTTTTTTCCCTGTTGATTCCAGAAGACATTTTTTACTGTTTTCTTTGTCAGACTATCGTAAATTACTTGTGGAAATATTAAATGACGGAAATAAATATTCACATGCTGTTGAATGTTCTGTACGTTATTTTAACTGTGACAAATAATATGAATGAAAAGATACGTGGCCTGGCTATGAAACCCCCCTCCCCTCACGTAGACCAGCGTAGTCTTCCAGCGATCCCCCCCCCCCCCTCTTGGACTGAGTCACGTAGTTTATGGACGCTCCCCTACACTATTCAGCTGTGAGGTGCCGTAGCAGAAGGCGAACCAGCAAGTATTAATGAGTCATTGAGAACACATTTGCTGGTTCAAAAAAGAGAAACCTTTACTTCAAACATACAGTTTATCCACATCGCGCTATGTCTAATTTTCAGTTTGCATCGCCACAGCACGGATTTTAAGTAGCAGTTGTTTTTTGTTACTGTTGCTGTAGTTGTTTAAGTATTTCGCAAAGTAACCAATAAATTGATTTTCACAAATTTGATACTTCATCAGATAATTTTTTTGACATAAAATCATGTTTATCATTCGACGGAGAATTTTATGAATGGGATAGTACACTGAAGAGGCAGAGAAACTGGTACACCTTGTAACAGGCCTCATACCTGAACTTCACATAGGATTGTATTTAATGACGTATTTGTAGTGAGCTAAAGTTTGCTTGAATATGATCTGGCATGTTTGTTTCACAATTAACTGTAAATCATTGTATATAGACTTTGTTTTATGAAAAGAAATTGTTTAAAGTGCCATTTAATATGTTTAAGAACAGAATTGTACAAGAGAATTGTTTAAATGTGTGTAATTCCATATTAATGCAAGTTACGATGTCTACAGGACAATTTTCTACAGTTTAAAATGATTTCTGTAAATAATTTTGTGTTTAAATATCTTTAATTTCCATTTCTGACCATTTTGTAATGATATTAAGTGATTATGTATTAATTCTGATTGTTTAATTGTTTAAGTAATTGTTAATGTTCGAGAAATATCTCGTGGAAGCTTTTGAAGTATTCGGAAAATTTCGATAGAGCCTGTATAAAGAAATCAACAGAAGGACAGTTCGTTAGTTTATACAGATTCCCTTTCAACTGCCAAGGACTGCGTTAGTAGTATCTCTGGATTGTATCTATGGCTGTAAACACTATAGTGACATCGTGTTTGGTGAAAATAAACGGAAGTTTAAACTGAAATACATTGTGGGCTATTTAATTATCTTATTAATTAAAAAAACCACGAATAATCTGACAACCTGTGTAATATCGTGTAGGACCCCCGTGACGCAGGAGTGCTGCAACACGACGTGGCATGGACTCGACTAATGTCTGAAGTAGTGCTGGAGGGAATTGACACCATGCATCCTGCAGGGCTGTCCATGAATCCGTAAGAGTACGAGGGAGTGGAGAACCATTCTGAACGGCACGTTGAAAGGCATCCCAAATGAGCTCAATAAAGTTCATGTCTGGGGAGTTTGGTAGCCAGCGGAGGTGTTTAAACTCAGAAGAGTGTTCCTGGAGCCACTCTGTAGCAATTCTGGACGTGTGGGGTGTCGCATTATCCTGCTGGAAACAAAGGCCATCGGAATACACAGTGGACATGAATAGATGCAGGTGATCAGCCAGGATGAGTACATACGTGTCACCTGTCACCTAGACGTATCAGGGGTCCCATGTCACTCCAACTGCACACGCCCCACATAATTACAGAGCCATCACCAGCTTGAATAGTCCCATGCTGTCATGAGGTTGTCTCCATACCCGTACACGTCCATCCGCTCGATACAATTGGAAACGAGACTCGTCAGACCAGGCAACATGTTCCCAATCATCAACAGTCCAATGTCGGTGTTGACGGACCCAGGCGAGGCGTAAAGCTTTGTGTCGTGTACTCAGCAAGGGTACACGAGTGGGCCTTCGACTCCGAAAGCTCATGTCGATCATGTTTTTTTGAATGGTTCGCACGCTGACACTTGTTGATGGCTCAGCATTGAAATCCGCAGCAATTTGCGGAAGGGTTGCACTTCTGCCACGTTGAACCATCCTCTTCAGTAGTCGTTGGTCCCGTTATCGCAGGATCTTTTCCCGGCCGCAGTGATGTCGGAGATTTGATGATTCACCGAAGTCCCGATATTCACGGTGAATTCGTGAAATGGTCGTACGGGAAAATCCCCACCTCATCGCTACCTCGGAGATGCTGTGTCCCATCTCTCGTGCGCCGACTATAACAACGCGTTCAAACTCACTTAAATCGTGATAACCTGCCATTTTAGCAGCAGTAACCGATCTAACGCCTGCGCCAGACACCAGTTGTCTTATATAGGCGTTGCCGACCGCAGCGCCGTACTCTGAATGTTTACATATCTCTGTGTTTACATATTCATGCCTATACCAGTTTCTTTGGCTCTTCGGTGTAAATATGTCGTGCAAATACTAATTTCGCAAAGTTTCAAAGGCCCAAATTAAATTTTTCAACTGTTTTTTTTTTGTGTCTGATTTATAAATACCATTTGAAAGGGATTTTCGCAAATAGTATAGTAAACTTTAGTTTAAAATAACGTATTATTGACCTTTTTTTAAAAAATGTGATATCGACAGGTGCATAATACACAAATTTGTGTCCGGAGCACTCGTTGCCCGTGGCTTGACAGTGCATGCTGGCTCGCGCCTGTTAGATGGAGTGCTTTTGCGACTCCACG
The DNA here is from genome assembly GCA_031002005.1 of Vandiemenella viatica. NCBI lineage: Eukaryota > Metazoa > Arthropoda > Insecta > Orthoptera > Morabidae > Vandiemenella > Vandiemenella viatica. The sequence continues at coordinate 259,319,713 of JARYHS010009186.1, forward strand.
GGGAGCGGGACTCGAACCCGCGCCCCCCGCTGCGGGTCTGCCCCGCTGACCTCGCAGTCTGCTGGTCGCCAGCCTTGGACGAGCTTAATGAGCAGCGCAGCCTCGCGTTTTTTATTTGCGCACCGGATTATAGGTCCCGCCTATCGCACGTGCGCTGCCATTAACCATGTTTGCCAATCGATTAATGTTCTTTATTTTCTCTTCTGCCTGTTTGTCCAATAAAGGAGCACACTTCATTATACTACCGTATTACGCAGAAAATCTTAATCTGAAAGTGCTAGAGCCAAGCTACATTCCTTTTCGAGAGATGTTGTTAAGAAACTGTCTTCAACAGCGAAGTAAATCAGACTTCATCACCAAAATACAGCATCAAATAAGCAGCATGAAAATAAAATTGCATGACGCAACATCAGACTAGCCAGAAGTTATCATCATATGAGTAGTGTTCCAACTACTTCACACTATACATCAACAATTGCTGTTGGAAGACTTAAACACACTGCTTTACTTCCAGTATTACATTCCGCTTCTGTAGTGTTTTTTACTAATTTATTATATGTTATTACAGCATAACCAAGCTCCAACTGTATACCCTCAGCCCATATTTCCGATTTTTTTTTTTTTACGTGATTTACATAAACTTAGTATTTGTCTTGGAGATACCAATTCAATGATGTACAGGATTGATTGAAAGAATTAGACGAATATTAGTAAGTTAACCAAAAACACAGTCTGTAAATACATCTAAATATATACATATCCCCATACACATAAATACATAGGCGCCTGACCTAACCTGATAGGAGAGCATTACACACCCGGTTAGGAACTCTGTCACTCGATAGATAAAATTATCTCGGGCAACTGGTCGAGAGAGTCCGCTTGTGAAACACGAAATTTCGGCGGTAATACACTCTGTCACCATTATCAAGTGCTGCGGGTAGTTGCTCAAGATAATTGTATCTATACACAACGCCGAGAAAACCTCCAGTCTCACATATCTGTAGCTAGGGTTATGCAACCACACAATTTATTATTTTTATCGCCGACAGATTCGACGACTTTCATTGGTGGAAACAATAAACTGCGGGTTGGATGATCCAAAGTTGTCAGTGGTGGTGCGACTGACTTAGTCGCTGGGAGACGAATTGGCAGGCGGCCGTCTGTGGCCGCACATGGACACCAGCTGTGCTCTTTACACATCCGTCACGCGCTCCAAAAAACAGAGGAGTGTGCCTCCTGTGATACCACCACAGCTCCTCACGCAATCACAACTGTCTTCACAGATTTATCCGACACTTTTTTTTCCCAGCAGCAGCGTGGAGAATGTGCCGGGAGGAAAGAACCAATTGCGTGATTATATAAATGAGAGACGAAATCGCTGTCACGTGGTATTGGCGACTCACCTCCCACCCTCGCAGACATAGTAATAATTGGGGTTCAGATCTTCAAGACCAAAAAAATAGAGAAATATGCAGGCAAATATGGCCTTAAAAATTGATAAATATGATCTAAAAATAGCAAAATATCAGCAAACATTTAAATTGACTACACATCAAAACATGCTCAACTACACATCATTAATTTAATCTAGGAGTGTCGCTTTTACGTAGACAGCATAATTTGCTTCCATGCACTCACGGCACCATTGGAAAATTAAATTTTAAATCATTTTGTTGAAGCAACTTTAATTTCACATGATTTACAGAAAAGAACTCTTTCATCTCCATATTCCCTTACGTAACTTTTCACTTTCAGATTTTTTTTTTTTTTTTGGCTTGTTGGTACTCAATGATCCACTGCATATTTAACACTGATTGAGGATTATTTTGAAAAGTATTTCATTGAGACACTGATTGACGCGGCTCGACACAGGCATGCTGCTGCTGCATTGTCGAGATTAAAAGGCGGGCGGAACATTACGTTTAGAGAGAGACAATAATGCATAGCTTTAATTCTTGACTGATGAAATCTGATTAATTCAGTGACAATTACTTTGGTTTTTCCTTCAGTGTATAATATGAGTAGGTACAGTTCATGAATAATTATCTTAATTTCCTCTCATATATATCCCGGTACTATCAAAAAATTGCCAGATTTTTCCTCTAAATATGACCATAAATATTATCGTAATATGACCAATAGTAGGAAAATAGCTTAAATATATGAAATACATTCAAATACAATTAGAAACGTTAAATCACTGTTTAATTTATATTTGTTTTCACTTACGGCTTTACGCCTCGTCGACGTCGAGGTCATTAGAGGCGGGATCGGACTGGGGACAAGAAACGGGAAGGAATTCGACCATGGCCTTTTGTAGGAAGCATCCCGGCATTCGCCTGGAGTGATTTGGTGGAAACCATGTGAAACCAAAATCTGGATGCTCGGACGGGGATTCGAACCGCCGTCCTCCCGCATGCGAGGCCAGAGCGTTAACCACTCACCCACCACGCACGGCGTGTTTATTTAGCATTACAGCTCTAAAAGAAGGCAGCAAAAAAATAAGAATCGTCCTAAAGATCAGAAACCTAGACTAATCACTACAGGAAAAGGAACTTTAAATGTCATGAATATTGCTGGAATCTCCGATCAGTGTCTGAGACTGCTCTATGATTTAGCAAAGTAGTTTTCGCGTAGTCAGCTTGTTGGCGTACCTGTCTGTAATACCATTTGAATGGATCGCCTCTAAGACTGCAGAAACGGGGTAGGAAAATTTGTTATACATAAAAAAGTCTGTTGTCTTAAAGAGGGTAGATTGTTGAGACATCTGATTCATCTTGTACACCGCTGCGATTTGCCTTTTGTACCCACATTATGCATAGTACTGGGTGAGCGGTAACGCTCGGGCATTGCATTCCTGAGGACGCGGGTTCGAATACCCGTCCAATCACTCAGAATTCAGTTTTCCAGGGTATTCACTCCTGTCGACTGCCGGCTCTAATGACCTCAACGTCAACGGGGCGAAAAGCCATCTGACACTATGATCACCGCTAGTTACAGTGATGTGTATTCACTTTAGTTTAATTCCGATGAAGCGGTTTCTCCGGAGCGAATTTCCCTAGTCATTTCTTTACCGCTTCCTTCTTCTTATTATTTTTCCAGTTGTTTCATGTGCTTTGAGTGTAACTTCGTCACCATTCTACTTTTGCCTTTAATGGATTTTAAATTCTTTCAGTGTCTTTCCTAAATAATTCATCATTCCTCTTGATAATCTATTTCAATCCCATACTCCCTTACGTACAAAAGCATATTTTCCCATTCCCTTATACCTAAAGTGGAATGCCAGCTTGAACTCATGGTCATATTTTCCCATCTATATACTACTACAAAGTCTTAACTATCTCTCCAAGCCTAATCGCCACAATACGCCTTGTACACTCCCACCACTCACTTCACCCTCCTCCTGTCTTCCAATCAATCCCGTTCCAGCTCATTTATCATACCAGCTACTTTAATAAATACTTGGGGGGGGGGGAATGACTACTGTTATTAGAATATTGAGATTAATATCAGTTTTCTTAATCTAGATAGCAAGAATCTCGAATGCTGTGGAATTACAGGTGAATAAATATTAAAATTTATTAGGTCTTATGGAATTTACATTTGCTGGGTAAATTTAACGTTATTTCTAACACAAGTCAATGTAATTGCAAGCAAGCAATACCCAGACCTTGCCAATTTGCCGGAGTAGTGCAAACAACTGGATTTTAAGTATCTCAATAGTTTACAAAGTGAATATGGAACATCGTGGCATCACAGCCAACAACTAGACATATCATAAAATTCCCAAGGGCGCCAATTAAAACAAAATGAACATTATCTGAGTCATGTTACAATAGATTGTTATGAATAAATTACCTGATGATTTGTATAAATTAGTATTAAAATAATCCGAATGGTATAAAAATTGGAGTGTGGCGTAAAGCGTCCCACTACACTACTGATTGGACACTGCGGTAATTTTCACAAACAGATCTAGCTGCCCTCCTTTGCACGCCCTCGAACTCTTGTATTTGATACTCAAAATGTGAGTCCTATACTACACCACCATATTCAACCAACGGTCAGACCAAAGTTTTGTAACCCAATTCCTTTACTTCTCTGTTGCATTCCGTCATCACTCTCTCCAACAGGTGAAGGATTTTGACCCCTTTGCTGCTCCCTGTCCCATGTGCCCTGCCTCTCTCTAGCTGTCGTGTGCACTCGTGGCTGCCGACTTGCAGTGGTGCGGCGGGTCTATTGAGGCCAGTGTGTGCCGCGGGCCGACTGTTCGGAAGCTGATCGCTGATACGCGCCGCTTTATTGCCTATTATACTGTGCTCGCGCCCGGCCCTCGTAATGGGACAGATCAGCCGTAAATTGTCTGCGTCCGCCATCAGATGCGGCTAATAGGGCGCGGGCACGCGTCCCACTCTGCAGACACCAACTCACTGCGACCTGCAGCAAGTAGAAACAGCGACGCACACTGCGGAAGCTTACATCTCTCGCACCCTTACCTTTAAAGCGACGGTGATTACTTTTTGAATACCATTTTGCGCCTAGTCACTCATTTTTGTCTGGCTACATTAAAGACAATGTGTACAGAAATAACACAGAAACCACTGCTGAGCTGAAAACTGTCATTCAGGAGGTCGTCTTCATCCACCGATGTACCAACACTTCAGCGGGTCATGCAGAAGTTGTTATTCGTCTGCGCCACATCATAGTCAATCATGGCAGCCGTATCGAACATGTCACAACCTAAATCCGAATATTTGTAGTGACATTTACATGCTGAATAAAGTTTTTGCACTCAGTTGTTTTTAAATAATTTACGCTTTATTTAGATCAATAATTGTCACCCTGTATAATCGTTCAATGGGTTCAACAGTCACAAGGCTTAGAAGATTGTAAATTCAATATAGTCTACGTAGGTTTGCAGCCGGATGTTGTCATAAAAAAAAACAATATTTCTAAAACGTTCTCTGTTATCATCAGTCCAGAAGTCTGCTGTCAATAAGCTGGGCACATGGACTCATGCAACGTTCTCGCCGCCACATGTTCAGCTGCTGGCCGGCCAATGGCGTCGTGTCTGTGTAAGATGGTCTTCTCCTGATGAAGACGACAGAGAACGTCGTCGAAACGTTTTTTCATGACAGCATCCGGCAGCAAACACACGAAAACTACATTGGATCAACGCGGAAAAAGTCTCCGTTCACACAAGATTGAAAATGGTCAAGAATCGACACAAATAGACAAATGAAACTAATATAAGAGCAACGGGAACATCTAGAGCAGAGTCCAAGGAACCGAGCAAGCCGAAGACCACGTCTGCAAAATGGGAGAACCACAAATGGGAGACGTGGGATGTTGCTAGGGAGCCGACAGTCTGGTAGTGTCTCATAGTACAGACACGGAGAACTATACAGTCCACCCAAGTCTACAACAAAGAGATCTTTGAGAAACTACCCAGATACAAGCGAATGTAGCAACGCCCGGTCGCTTGCGGCGTCTACTGCAACGAGTTTGTAAACTTGTGCTTCTGGCACTGCCGATACTTTCGTCAGTGGGACGACCATTTTGCTTTGAGAAGAGGTGAAAGATGCACGAAAACGGTGTTAAAGTGGAGTCCAAGAGATCATCAAGAGGAATACCAGCAGACCGATGGGACAAAAACACACGCAACGAACCGTTCATTTTCTCTCGCACTTCTACGAATCCTCCATGTACCCAAGAGACGCAAAAAAGGTACGATGCTACCTCTAATACTACCTACTCAAAACCGAGCGTGGTGGGTGAGTGGTTAACGCTCTGGCGCCACATTCGGGAGGACGCCGGTTCGAATCCTCGTCCGTGCATCCAGATTTGGGTTTTCCATGGTTTCCCCAAATGATTCCAGATGAATACCGGGATGCTTCCTTCAAAAGGCCATGGCCATGGCCCATTTCCTTCCCATGCAGTAGCATACTGCCTCCAATGACCTCGACGTCGACGAGGCGTAAAGCCAAAAGTGTAAAAAAAAACCCTTCCCAAAGGTTTTTTTCTTTAAATTATTATTATTGTCACTTGGTTACAAGACCATACAGCCAGCATAAAGTTACATTGATATTACGTTGACCTACTAAAGCTGTTGAATTTCATGAAACACCATTCTTCAAAATAATTTATAACTGTACATCAAGAGATCACATTTAAAACACACATTTGAAATTATTATAAAATAGTATATTATGTACAGTAAAACTTACAACATATACACTACAGTGCAAACATTTCAAAATAATAAAAGTATTTTGCTATATAGGTAAGCAGTACATTGTTTATCACACTTCCAACACGGACTGGTTTATATATTTATTATTATTATTATTTTAATAAACGTTACAATGGCCGTGTGAAGGTTCAAGGTGTTTGTTGGGAGTTTTATGCCTAGTTGTTGTAGGTCTTCCAGCAGTTTGGTGGACTGCTGCCAGTTTCTTTTGCACGAGAATATCGCGTGGTTTACATCTCCCTCGCTTGTCTCGTCACAGCCGCACAGAGCAGATGATATTAGTCCCAAAGGTTTATGTATTGCGAAAATGTGTAATCTTTGAGTCGTAAAATTGGGATCAGTAAAGCTTTCAGCGAGATGACTGAGGAGAACCGCCTGAAGACCTTTAATCAGGATGTCAGGCACCCGACTTGGCTGGCACGGAGCAGTGTTTGGCTATTGTTCCGCCATGGTGTTGGGTGGAAGCCTCCGCATTGCCGGGAACGCTGCCGTCAATCTGTTTTTGGACTCCTTCTGGAACCAGAAGCTGTTCCTAATGACTTGAAGCGTAGCCTCCGCGCCGTCAATCCACTTAAGGCTGCGGACTCAATGGGAAGAGGCTTACCTGCTTTGCTGGAGAGGTTGATAAATGTCCCGCTGCCATGTACGGTTGACAGTCGCGACAGGTGTTTGGTTCCGTCCCGGAGAATTAAAACGTGAGTTGCGTATTTCAAACAAAATAATCGATTCCTGGTGATTAGATGTGACGCGTCCGATATGTCTTTCAAGGCTCACGTCAGATTATTTGCTGGTAAGGGCGTTTTACCGAGACGCACTTCATAGCCGGTGAACATCAACGAAGCTTTGTAAACAATATTTACTCACTACCTGCAAACCCGTGACCGTGTTTTGAATATACTCACGGCTCTAAAATACACTAAACAAGAAAAAATCTCGTTGGCTGCTGTTATTTGGAACCTAGTTCTTATTCGTACATTTTAACTTTCGCCTGGTTCATGGTCTTCAATTGTTTCTGGGAGTGTGCACAAACTATGTGCCTCGGTCCAGGTGTGGGGAGGGGGAGGGGTTGGCTGGAAGGCTACGCTGGGCTACGTGGGGGGAGGGGGGGTTCCGAGCCAGGCCACGTAGCTTTCCTTTCATAACATTTTTCACAGTTAAAACGAGGAACAGAATACACACAGCATGAGAATATTTATTTCCCTCAGTTAATTATCTCCTTATGTATTTAAGATAGTATGACGAGAGAAAACAATACAAAATATCTTCTGGAATCACATGGGAAAAAAGCTACGTGCTACGTGGGGTGGAGAGGGGGGACTGTTACAGGCAAAAGCCACGTAGGGCTACGTGGGGGTGAAGGGGGTTCATAGGAAGCCGAATGGACGCTCCCTCTCTCCGTTCCAATACTTGGCATCTCTGTCTCCCTCCACACGTCTATAGTCACTGACTCTATCCACAACAACGAACTACCTCCCGCTGTTAAATTCTTCACATAGGCGATCCAAGTGAACAGGAAAGTCGTGTCCATTGTGTGAAGTTTCCCTTGAGCACTGTACAAATCATTTATGGGAGGCTTTACATGAAGAAGTGGGAGAGCTGGAATCTACCAGACCAGGAGCCCACTATTTTGCTTTTACGTCGCACTTACTTTTAATTAAAAGAAAATGTAATGAGTCGATAATTATTCTCATTACAGTTTTCACAGCTTTCAAGCCGTATTCCCGTATGATCAGCAGAGGTAGAGCTCCGCTCTCCTGTTTCCTGACCGTAGGCACTACAGTGGACGTGCCGTGGGCGGCGACACGGCCCGGCCCTTTTTCTTTGCCCAACGGTACTGCAACCTCCTCACCTTCTTTTAATCTATTTATTTGTTTTTTTACTTATTGCTTTACGCCTCGTCGACGGCTAAGGTGATTAGAGGTGGGATGGGGACAAGGAACGGGAAGGAATTCGGCCATGGCCTATTTGAAGGAAGCATCCCGGCATTCGCCTGGAGTGATTTCTGAAAACCATGGAAAACCCAAATCTGAATGCCCGGACGGGGATTCGAACCCGCGTCCTCCCGAATTCGAGGCCAGAACGTTAACCGTTCTCCCACCACGTTCGGTGATCATTTTGTAGCTAATTTATTACTTGTGAGTCGGTTGGATCCTTTTTTCGTACGCTAGTTATACCTACTGGCAGGATGAACGCCAACGGTGAAATATCTGCCCTCGCTTAGTAGGATCTCCTCAGAATTCCACACACTACAACGAGGAAAGCCGTGTTCTTTTAGGGCTAGCCCTGAAAAACAGCCTCGTAACGCATAGATGCCTGCAGATATTTCATACAATCAAAAGCACAGCCATTGCGTGATGGCGAGAATATATAATATCATCACTGAGTCAATAATGAGCTAATTTCTTATTTTTAGAAATCAGTACACGACACGAATATGCCTTTTAACGACTTTTAATCGCATATGAAGTTCATTGCAACAGTAATTATTACAACATGCACATTTACATTTCATGTAACAAAGCTTTCTCACTGCCTCTACTAAAACTCACAAAACCAAATATCCTAATACTTAAACTAAGATATTAATATTATCCCAATGACATACAATATACCGTCTGTGGAAACTCGATACATTCAATTTTACAACAAAATATACAAATTTCATTGTCTCTGTACAATAACTAATCCACATAGGGAAAACAATCGTTTGTTAACTTTTACTTATAAAAGTTGTGCAACAGGGAGTGACCATATGTCACAGTACTCAGGGTACTGAGCGTGGTGGGTGAACGGTTAACGTTCTGGCCTCGCATTCGGGAGGACGGCTGTTCGAATCCCCGCCCGGGCATCCAGATTTGGGTTTTCCATGGTTTCCCAAATCACTCCAGGCAAATGCCGGGATGCTTCCTTCAAAAGGCCATGGCCGAATTCCTTCGCATTCCTTGCCCCCCATCCTTTCCCGTCTCTAAAGACCTCGCTGTTAAAGAGACGCTAAGCAGAATAAAATAAAAAAAACACAGCAGGCTGGGTGGAACTGGAGCGGGTCTGTTCCGTACGTTCAGCTTGGATGAAGGATCCTCGGCTTAATGTGGGATCGAACCCCGCTCGTCGGGGCCGTGGTCAGACACTGTACCGCGTGAGTTCCGCGGCCGCCAGGCGGTTGAGGATGATTTCAGCTGGTGGCATTGCGGTAGTAACACTCCGCGGGACGGGGGAGAGGAGCGATGTGTCGAAGGTCACGTGACGACCTCTGCTGACACTGACAGATCCCGCGACACTGCGCGCTGACTGCGCCACACATCACCCGCGCGGAGCCGCATTAGTCATCATTAAAGCCCCACTTGTCACCGCGCCGCCATTGTCGCTGCGTCCGCCCGCCGCCACGGGCTAATTAAATACGGCCGGGCGCGGCATAGAGCCCTGGGGTAGCGCAACAGGTACTGCTCATCCGAGTCTTTATTTTAACGAGCGATAATTTCAAGGTTCTCCAGTGACGGATGACGGCTGTTGACGCGAAGGTCATCAGATATTGCAGAAGTGTCCCTCAGGTTAGACGCTCGTCACTGAAAATGATTTTAGGGATTTTTTTTTTTTTATCACGGTCTAATATCTGGTCTGAATGACGGAGCGATGTCATTAGTTGAGCACAACAATTTGAGCAAACGGAACTCGTAGGATCCGATCTCGGAATTCATATTAAGAGGCGTAGATGCAGCATCCACTTATATTCCACACAAAAGGCAGGCGCTCAGATATCCACCGTGCATATGAAAGTAGCGGTATCGCTCTGGCGTTGCATTCTGGAGGACGCGGGTTCGAATACCCGTCCAGCCATCCTTATTACGGTTTCCCATGGTTTGTCCCGAAATCACTCTGCGTGAATGCCGGGTTACTTCGTTCGAAGAGTCATGGCCGAATTCATTCCCGTTCCTTGATCCGAAACCTATCCCGCCTCTAATGACCTTAAGTTCGACGAGATACAAATCCATAAGGAAAAAGGATCTACCTAAATTGGGTATTAATTAGAGACATTTACATCGAAGTATTACATAGGTATTTGCCCTATCTACTCTTTTAATAGAAATAATCTTGAAATCTCATCATTTTGGCTGATGTGCATAGTTCGGCCCAATAAAAACTACTGTCGTTATCGTAATCTTCTATATCGGATGTTCTTGCGTTCTTCATAATAATTTCCCACCACCTGTATCTTTGCCAGAATATTTTTTCCCATTATGTTCCTCTTATTGAACAGTTCCGAATGTACTTAAAATCTACTTTTTCCATAGCTGCTACATGTATCTATCACCCAGGCCCTACTTTACTACATCTGCTATCGAGACGTTATTTCGTTTTTTCAGTATTTACGTCCAATCCTACATACGAGTATAGCGCGCGCTAATATTTGACAGTTATGAACCTTGTGTTCCAAATAGGTTTCCACAACTTAATCCCATTATTATGGGAAGCTGGAGTTTTAGTAGCTTCTGTTCATTCCTAAGGGAATTCTGGTATCATCTAATATCAGCACTTCAGCAATACTGGACAATCTACAGGAAACTGATGGTAGCGGATCGTGCCCTATTCCGTACGATCTAATCTGTAAGAGAACGAGGAAGAAAGAGTTTTTTTTTTTTTTTTTTTTTTTTTTTTTTTTTTTTTATTTGAATGGTCCCTGGCTTTCGCAAATTTAGACCAGCCAACACAGGAGGACAAAATGGAGCTACGTAGTTTATGGACGCTCCCTTTCCGGAAACCATGGGAATCAGAGTGCCGTGACGGGGATTCGAAGCCGCGTCCTCTGGACTGCGAGGCCAGAGCGTTACCTCTGTACCTGTGTTGTAACAGTCGCGCTGTGGCGGGCGATGATTTACAGCGCTGGTCTCCACATCACATCCGTCTCGGCTCCGAGGACGAAACTACAAACAGCTGTCAGACCGGACACGCAGATGGCAGCACTGAGCAGGTCTCTACAGTTACATCCCCTTTTCCCAGCGCAGTAGAGCCCTGTAACTTACTAGTTTGTTTTTTCGTCACCTGCGGCGCCACCACGCAAAATGTACTATTGTTAACTTCCGGTTGACCACTGTGCGTTTGTTGTCGTCTGTGATTCAGTCTGTGTACAAAAATTTAACCTTTAAAAGAATGAAGTAACTACTTTTTAAAACCGAAGCACTTAATCTGTAGAAGTTTCTAAGCAAGAATTGATTAACAGGTAAGAATTCAAACCATCAAAACCTTTAAACCTCGAATTTACCATTTACTTTGGGCCTCTTGCCGACGTTTCGCTTCTCGTTTCGAACTGCTTGCAATCATTTTACGGCGGTTCGAATCCCCGTCCGGGCATCCAGATTTGGGTTTTTCATGGTTTCCCAAATCACTCCAGGGAAATGCCGGGATGCTTCCTTCAAAAAGGCCATGGCCGAAATGCTTCCAATTCCTTGCCACACATCCTTTCCCGTCACTAAAAACCTCGCTGTTAAGCAGTTAAAAAAATATATAAATGTGTGATTTTAGGCCAAAGTTTCTTAATAACTGTTTTTTAGAATAGTTTTTTGCGTTATATTTACAGGTAATATAGGACAAAACAACTCCTGAACATCAGTCAAATATTGTTTGAACTTGAACTAGTTCTTCTGTATTCTATTTTCCAAAGATTGGTTAAACGAGTTTCGTGCCGACCCTGAAAATAAATTTTTGGTGTTTCATGAAGATACGTAATATTAACAATTAATTTTTTTTACTTCCTTTAGATGAGTTTTAAAGATCGGTTCATCTTATTGGTCGTCCGCAAAATGTGCGCCGGTTGACGGCAAATTTAGTCTTAGAACCGCTTGAGGTTTAAACTACTGTTTTTTTTTTTAATTTTATTTGCAACATATTTTTATCATTTCCCACGTATTTTCATTTTTTTAAAGAAAAAAAATTAAGAAAAATTCTTGAAAACGATTACCTTGACCAAACTATTGAATACTTTTTTTTGTCAGTTAAATAGATTTTCAGTCAATCTAAATTATTTTTTAAGTTAATTCTCTCAGAATGTAACAGACGAAGGGAAACAATCCACACCAAATCAAGGCTATGTCGCCGCTATGTAATCACAACTACAACATATATAATTGCTTTTCAGCAAAGACGCATGCGAGGTTTTTACGATCACTTGTTACTCTTAATTCAAAGCGTGACAATCAAGCAACCACTTACAACAGCTGTCAAGCGAAGAATTAAAATTGGATTTAGCAAAATAACAATTACGCACTCGGGTCCACCTCAATGGAGTTTTTCCATGCCGCATTGTATAACCCACTGCTTTCACCGATCTTTATCTGTGAAAAAAACATGATAACGGAGAGCCTTGTTTCTCACCCAAATCGCCAAACATTCATAGATGCAACGATTAACCGGGGTAATTCCGTTTCGAATAAGCCCTGTAGCGACGATAGTAAATGTAAACACAGTGCTAGGACGCAGCCGGAAATTGAGTATACCACATTTGGGTGACTATATTGAAGTTACGAAGCTCTGTAGTTGCCCCGTTGTCTCAGCTGGTTGTGGCGCCGCGATGGTGTCTGGCGCTGACACGGGGTTAGCTGGTTCCAGTCCTGGTGGTGGACTCGGTCAGGAGGTGCTGCGCGATTCCTAATCATCACATCGTGCGTCAAAGTCATGGACTCCACGCATTGTACATGTAGTGAGACCTCGCTGGTGTCCTTGGGAAGAGTTTGCGCCAGCAAAGGTTTAATAAGAAAACGAACTTTTTTTTTAAAATGGCATTTGGCAACGGAGGCCATACAGTCAGCTCAATGTAAGTGTAATAGCTTTCAGTGTATAAGTCGTCATCCAGTATATATATTGAATTTTTCCAATGTATGAACGGCACAGGACGGACAGGACATTCACACAGACACACAACACTTAAACATCCATGCCCGCGGCCGGATTCGAACCGGCGACCTTCGGCACTCTAGCCCCTACGCTACCGAGGCCGGCGAAAACTAAACTTCAGTGCAGATGCAAACAGTTTGAAAATGATCTAATAAATCCACACTCAATATTTTTTACTAGATATATTTTGCAGTCATTTTTTACTCGAACTATTACAGTATTAGATATTCGGTAAACCGGTAAATATCACACTATTTAAAATCAAAATAGCAAAAAATACTACTACTGTTTGGCAGTCGCCTCTTAGGGACGCTATACGCCAACATGACAACATCCTGCGGCCATCTTACTTACACACACTCTTGCCACCTTTCCCGTCTGCCGCGGAGGCAGTGTTACCAAAAGCTAACACTAAAATTGTATGCTACCATCTTAAACTATTTAATCTGTAATTTACAAAATACTCCCCGCGGAACCTCGTTTACAAAACATTAGATACATGCAATGCAAAGATATGACGATATATCGTTGTAATCTTCCTTTATATCGTGAGGTCCTGTCTCAGGGGGAGAAAGTCCTGTAAAAGGCAACGGTAAGGCAAGGAGCGTGCTTTCATTCGCTTTGCGTTTAGCCAGAGAGTCTACTAGTTACTTGTAAGTGAGATATAAATCGCGTACTTGTATTGATGTCTGTTATATACATTAAACTAGCTTCGAGCCCGTCAAAAATGATGGTTTGAATATTCTGCAGCTCACTTTTTTGCAGTTGGTTAATTATACGGAATTGTTATTATATAACGCTAATGGCCTTGATTTTGTAATGTGATACATATTTCAATTGCAACATGGCAATACAGTAGTAACTTCTACTGAATTAACGACGACGGAAGTGTAGAACCAGTGAAATTAAAAAAAAAAAATATTGGAACCCAAAAAACTTTTGCCATCAATGTAATATCAGTTTTATTCCTGGTCCAGGCACAATTCAGCACGTTAAATGTGGAACTACTTCCACCCGCATTAGTTGATATCTTTAGTAACATGGCACTTATGAAAGCAGTTTAAATGGTTTGTAAAACTAATTTCAGAGTGAATTATGCTGTAACAAAATTTGTCAGTTGCGATTCTGGCCAACTTAACTACAACCTACACTAATATTGCGTTCGAAAATCATAGCTTCTATTACCCTCATATGAATAACGACGGGCATCACATATGGTGGTAGTAGGAATTTATTCTGGAAAAGCTTGTAAGGTAAAACGAATAACGATCGGGTCTACTGGAGATCGCGATTCCACCAAAATAACATTCAGTAAAAATACTGCTGTAGTCAGTCGCAAGACATATTGTGTTCAAACAGTAATTCCGTTGTAATAAGCCTGGACCATTATTTTCAAGCAGAAATTAGGTGGTAATATACCCTGGACCTGCATTACACAGTTAAATGTATTTTGGAAAGTATTTCTAGAGTCTTGCGTTTGACCACGGCGGTGTTATGACGCCAATTCCTGGCGGAATCGCGATCTCCAGTAATCCCGATTTATTTAAATAAATACATTTTAATTTAAATGACGGAAAGTATAATATCAAAAACCGATGACTGTCATTTGTTTGAGTGATACATTTCGCGATTCGTACATTTCATGTAAACTTTCTCTGAGTTTTTAATAAACTTCATTGTTTCTTATCTTCTGCCAAAAAAAATTCTTAGGTTATGCTTTAACATAGGTTTTATAACTGGTGCAGATTATATCTTAAACATTGAATACCCTTATCCTTATATGAAATTCTGAATCTAGTTGTCGTAAATAAAGAAAAAGCAACACGAAGGAACGATTGTAATATGGTGGCTGTTGATTAGCGAGTGACTGCTGGCACGTGACCGTTGTCTAGCCAATAGCGACAGACGACGTGCGCAGTCTCCAGATCACGCGTTTTATGTAAGAGGATATTTGCTGGGATTCCACTGTGTGATCTGGAGCGACTGTAGAGCGCATCTGGAGTGGGTCAGGAGGAGTATTTCCTTAATGTCTTGGTCCATTCCGTAACGGTTAGCTCGCTGCGGCGTCACCAGCGCAGGTTGTGAGTCGTGCTTTATGCGCCCGTCACAATATTTCCCGGTATGTCAGACCGCCGAGGTCTCCATAGAATAGGAGCGAGTGAATGGCTGCAGATTGCGATCTCGACGCAAATTAAGCAGCATAATTCGCGGGACGTGCGCGGCCCAAGGACGCTTTCCAACGACCTCGGCACATCTCTCCATTCCCGTCGCTCTGCAACGATTTCACAAGGGCATTACTTAGAGGCAACAGCAATCAATAAACAATCTCATCGATACAATCCTCTCGCTTAACAAACCGAGTGGATGCAGTGATTTCGCGCGATTTCTGCGATCCAGTAATACGTCGCCATCTTCTGCCAAAGTCAACTGCACCATAAGTTGGCGACCGAGAATAGGACCACCAGAATATCTTGAGCAAACCTCACAGAAATATATTGATACTCAACGCCAAGAAATATTATAAAACATCCTCTACGATCATTATCTTTGTTTGTTAGTACTTTCGTATTTTTAGTTCATTGTAACGAAGATTTGAGGCTATTTGCAGATTAATCCGAAATTTCAGTCACCTGATATGAGTGACAAATGTTGAAGCTGGTAGCAGTGAAGAAGTAATAATCAGATATACAGTGTTATTTGTCTGACTGTTAGGGGGCGTCCATTAATTACGTGAGGTGAAGTAGGGGCTCGTCTCCGTCGGTGATAAGAGTCGCAGCTGAGCTGTCGTAACGGCCGACTGACGTGATGACAACTGAGGCGTGACGTCATCTGAGACACCTGTCAGAAACCGGCACGAGGTACAGGTGGGGATCCCAGCAGCAAGACCGCCCGTACCCCGTGTGTTGATCCAAAGTGGTTGCCCTCTCTTTGAACGGTTCTGTGTTTCAGTTACGATACACACAAGACGGAAGTTAGCGCACAGACGGTGTGGCGCGCTAACTCTAACAGGTGGTAACCCCTACTTGCGGCCACTTTTACAAAGGCAACCCAAACTTTTTATAATAAGAATTCTGTGAGTTATCCGTCTAGAGCAGATAAATCAAGAACTTAGTTTTTTTGGCAGACGCGTTTCGGTTTATTCAATCATCTTCGGTGCCCTAGAACAGTTTTATTTACATGCTTTGACGTTGTTTCAAAGTATGTTTATAATTCTAATCTGTTAATAAGTGCTATGAATATTATATTCTACTTACAGTTTTTGTTTCCTGTTTTTACATTGAATTCTGGGGAAGTTCCATTTCAGTCCTTTTTCTGTTGCTTTTATACACTGTGGTGTCTTTCTATTCGCACAAACTTTCTTCTTTTTGAAAACACGCTATTGTTTACGCACTTTTCTGTTTGTGTAACCACTGTACGAGCATTTGTTATTGCTTACATTACTGTATTCAGAGATGCTTATTATTTCCGGCAAATATCTTATCGATTTGTTTGTTTGTGTTTTAAATTATATCTATGTTTTAGCGTTGTGTGTGTTTTATATATATTATAGAATTGTTTTAAGTGTTTTGAATAAAGTCTGATTCGTGATATGAATGTAGTTATTGATTATATTTTGCCCGTCATATATTGCTTTCTGTATGTAGAACTTTTCTTGTACTGTCAGCATGTTTTTGTAGTGGTTATTAATTTCCACTATTTGTATGTATTTCCATATATCAGTGTGTGCGTGTTTGTAAAAAGGTCTGAATCTCAACATGTCAAACGTTTTATTTTCCTTACATGTCTCTCTTCGAAATGAATAAAATCTATTTAAAACACAAGCGACTGAATTTTTTTGAAAATTTAATTAAAAATATTTGAGGCCATATTTTGATAGCGGAATCGTATTCTGCTACTGATAATTATACATAAAAACTGCATTTCAATCAAATAACAATTGGACGTAGAAATCATGCAGTATACAGCGAAGTGAGGTGAGCCACATGGAAGGTAATTCTGGTGAGATCGGCGACTGCTTCGTTTTTACCTGAGACAGCATAATACGACGCACGGCAGCAGGAATTGTTACTAAGGGAGCGTGCATAAACCACGTAGCTCCATTTTGGCCTCCTGTGAACCCCCCCCCCCCCCCCACGTGGCCCTACGTGGCTTTTGCCTCTACTCCCCCCCCTCCCCTCCCTCGTAGCACATAGCTTCTTTTCCCTATTGAGTCCAGCAAACATTTTGTATTGTATTCTCTCATCAGACTATCGTAAATTACACACGGAGATAATTAACCGAGGAAAATAAATATTTACATGCTGTTGTGTGTTCTGTTCCTCATTTCACTGTGAAAAATGTTATGAAAGGAAAGCTACGTGGCCTGGCTCGGAACCCCGTCCCCCCACGTAGACCAGCGTAGCCTTCCAGCCAACTCCTCGCCCCCCCCCCCCTTGGACTGAGCCACGTATTTGTGCACGCTCCCTAATGTGGCTGCAGTGATTCTGGTCCCAAGGGCAGTCTCTCGATTCCGCATATCACACATACCGCACAACGCCGACTTCAATACGTTGTTGATGTTGTTGTTGTTGTTGTCGTTGTCGTTTTTCGCACTTTAGGGGGCGTCAACATCGACGTTGTTAGCGCCATATTCATTACGTAACTGTAGCTCTTCGCATTTGTCTCCATATTTTTTTTCCTCTTAAATATGAAACATCCAATGCGTAGAAAAAAATACTGAGATAAGAATTTGTATCAAGCTTAAACGAAACCACCACGGATGGTATGAAGTGTTGCAGAAATGATAGTAACAAAATTAAATTGGATATAAAAAAAAGGATCAGATGAAAAAGTAGAAATAAGTGAATCATATTAGTTACAAAGTAAAATTACGACTGATGGACGAATCAGGACTGATTTCAAATTTCCACTCTTTTATGCCTGAAGTCAAGTATTAGTTTGCGGTTGTGGTCATCTCTTGACTCACATGAAGATCACCTAAATCTCCTGAACGCATCCAACGTTGCCTTATGGAGCGTTCATAAACTACGCGGCTCGGTCTGGGGGGGGGGGAGTTCCGAGCCAAGCAACGTAGCTTTCGATTCATATTTTTCACTGTTAAACTGATGTACAGAACACACAACAGCATGTGAATATTTATTTCGTTCATTTAACCACCTCGGTATGTAATTTACAATAGTCTGACAAGAGAAAACTGTACAAAATATCTTCTAAAATCAATAGGGGAAAAAACTACGCGCTACGTGAGAGAGGAAAAAGGGGGGGGGGGGAGGCTAGAGGCAAAACCACGTCGGGCTACGTGGGGAGGAGGGGGGTTCACAGGAGGCCAAAATGGAGCTACGTGATTTATGCACGCTCCCTTATCAGCAGTACACGAATATGAACTGCAAGCGTGACTGGGACCAGGCTATGGGGAAGATTGAATGTTAGCAGTAGCTGCGAGCGAGGAAGCTGACAAACAGCGTGAGGCCATCAGCGACGGCTGCTGAGCGATAGCCTACACCGCCACGGGGAGTGGTAACACCGCTCAGGCTATCTGTAACACCCACCAGGCGACTAACGCGCTGGCGTGAATTTCAAAAACAGTTCGTCGACCGGTTGATGAGCTCAGCGGGATTGCTACTGTGCTCTAAAATAAATGCGACGATTCTTCAGTTCTGGGGAAACCATTGAATGGGAAATGTTGTGCAACTGGATTAATACTCGAGCGAGCGATGTTAGAACGTCTGGCGGTTTTTGAAGTGAAACTTCTAAGGGCGCGGTGGGGAGGAATTTTGTCCCGGAAATTATAATCCTGTATCTGGCAACCCTAATGCCTCCTCAACAGATGGAACGAGTTGTTTAAGCTTTCAAAAATTACTTGAGTTTGTAGTATAACAGGCTACCTAAAGTAAATAATTACTCTGTGTAATTGGTAGCCAGGGTAACGTTTACATAAAAAAATAAAAATAAAAAATAAAAAATGAGAAGATAGAATAAGATCGGACAAGCTTGATGAAAGCCGTTGGTGTGTTCGCTTTGAACTTTAAGTTTCTGCAGAAAGAACTTGTAACATTCGGATAGTTAAGGATATTATGACATGATAATAAAAAAGGAATTAAGTCATATAAGTTTATTATTTATTTGAAGTATGAAGAAAGAGTCGAATAAGCAGTGAGCTGAAAGTCTATTCAATCACGAATTAAAACCAATCGTGTATCCTAACTACGATACAAAAAAGGAAGAATATACAATTAAAACATTAAAAGGGAGTATCATCATAGAAAACCTGCCATATCCTGTATATCCCTTCCAAACCATTACCTTTCCTGATAGGTGCAATGCATCCTCCGCCAAACACTTTTAGTGAATCGCGGAGTAAATGTAATAGTAATAGTAAAATACGACCATAGCATAAATAAAAATAAGACAAGTTCTGAGGCAGAAATCTGAAGGGTTTAGAAGCTAATTATTAAGTACAATTGATTGTCCATCGCAATTTAATTAAATATTATTATTATGATTGACGGTACCAGTTTGTGTGATGGAGAATCTTTGGCTGTGCGACAAAACAATGTTATGCACAACATCAGTTAGAATGCTGTACGAGCGATACAAGAAGTAATTTAAAGAATTACGGAATCGAGATGAAAAGGATTTAATAGTTTATAATCTGACTGCGGCAAAAGTAATTGTACAACGTGTAATGTGAATTACTAAGATGAAAAATGAAACTAAATAAAAGAAGTTTTATTTCTAAAGTTACAATTTCTTACATTAATTATAACTAACATTACAGCAGATACACACAATCTCTCTCTCTCTCTTTTTTTATTTTTATTTATTTTTTTGAAAGAAGTGCCGTACATGTAACTATATTGTGCCGATGATACACTTCAAGAACCATACAGCGAACCAAAGTACAGATCATTGCTGTACTGTAGTACAACAATGATCTGTACCTAGGGCCAGTGCTCGTAATTCTTATAAAGGGGGTTTCTACAGTACCTTTGTTAAGTGAACGTTGCTACAAAGTTTTTGATACGATGCAGACCATACCGGAGAAATAAAAGCTAAAGCACGTAAAATTGAGATAAAAAATATGAAAATGTAAAGTGATGGGGGCGGATCCATTGATGGCCTTACCGCTGTTTGATACGGACCTCATTGGATACTGAAAGCAGAGTACCCGTAACTATGTATTTTTTAAATTCAACTTAATAACAATTGAACACACACCCCTGTTGTAGTTTCCTACATATCTATTTTACCTTTGTTGTGAAATTAATTCATTGCATTTCCACCAATACTACAGCCCTTATTAAACTGTTTCAGTGTTTATGACACATTATTCATCATTTCTACTGGTAATTAATTATAATTCTTACTCTCTTACATACAAAAGAAATTTTTTTCATCGAGCCTGATGTTGTATAGCGGAGAACCCAGGTATAAATCATATTCCGGCCATCAGACTTGATTTTTCCATGGTTTCCCGAAATCACTCCAAGTGAATGCCGGAATAGTTCCACCAAAACGTCATGGCCGAATTCCTTCCTGTTTCTTGATCCCTGTTCAGTGCTGCCAGTCGCCTGGCTCTGAATATCCGTAGATGGTCGCTAAAATTTCCGTAGATTGGGTACAAACATCCTGAGCGTCGCTAATTAAAAGACTGAAACAATAATTATTGAAGAACGAGTCAAAATTAAGAATGATTTTTAAACCAAGTCTTTAAAATTAGAAATACAAAATAATATTATACATTGGAAGTAAGAAATATCTCTGTACGTGTTTTATACACTGCCACTTTCATGACTGCTGCTGCTATGCATTTTTTTTTTTTGGTCCATACATTTTCTTTGTTGACATTAAATTTAACAAAAGACTGCGTCCTCTTTGATTCTCGGTTAGGCCTTCTGGGAAGGCACTGCTTTGTAAGCCAAACCAATGACCTTGTCAGCGTGCATAAAGAGTTTGCCGATTGCTTTGTATTACGGTCTTTTAAGATCTATAAAATCTATAATTAAACAAAATTTGAGCTTTATTTCAATCGTTGGTTCACACGAGCGATTGCAAGGAAACGAATCTCAACTATGTAAAATTCTGTAACGCGTTAATGCTATATGCTCAAAGTTTAACAAGACACCACTATCAGGAAAAATCAGCAAATAATAAAAATTATCAAAAAATCCGTTGATTTTTTAACAAAATCCGAAAATCCTAACTTTTTATAAAAATCGTAGATCTGCGGATAAATCTGTAGAATTGCAACACTGTCCCCCAGTTGTTTCTCGCCTCTTGTCCTTGACGAGGGTGCGGTGTAAAGCAATTGTTTAAAAAAGACAAAAAATTCCCACTCCGTTAAGCTTGAAGCCTAGTGGCAGCTTGTGGTCTTGGTCATCTTTCCCTTCCGATTCTTCTGATTCTCCTGATTCTTCTATTAATATCCATCCAGACCAAATCAACAATTAACGGCTCCCACATTCCCAGCCCTGTTTACTTGTTTCTTGTGTTCCAGTGATCCATAACTTTATCGTGTATGAGGAAGTAAGTGTGTTCTCTGTCCAGAACACCAAGAAAACATGGCTAACCGTTTCTATGGAATGCAGAAGTATTTCATGCAGACGGGTCCAGTGATTAACGTCCAAGAAGGTCCGGAATCTGAGAAATATTTCGATTGGAGGGTTCTGTGCGGCTGGAATTAAAAGCGACTTAACGAGAAGCGCTACGACGTGAATAACTGGCGATATGTCGCCATCACGTATGCGGCCACAATTCCACAATTACGCGTGTGACGTGCAGTGGCCGCTATTCTGTGGGGAACTTGTGTGAACTCGTGACCAGGTCCAAATTACAAGTGTGCTAGGCGGGTAGTATATCAAAGATACCGCTGGCCTCTTCCGTTCCCACAGCTAAATGGAAACCTGTTGGTGTCAAAGGCCTCTGGCTCGCAAAACAAATAAGCTCAAATGTGCTTTATTGGACAAAAATGGAACACAATCGTGTTTAAAGTTTTGTAAACATTTTTACAGATGTTTTCAAACGGATCATGGTTTGTGAGAAAAGCAGAAATGTGCAGCTAAAATAAAAAAATACACCTACCAACGCCGATGTAAATAATCCATAGTTGAAGATACCTCAAAAACAGGGAAAACGCTTGTGACAGTGAAACATCAAAAAAGCATTAACTTCGTTCTTCGTTCTTCGATACATTAAAACCTAAAGTTTCAGTTATCATGGTGTAGCTATCATCAGGCACGAAGGTTGAGGACGGCGGGTCTGCGCAATCATCAAAAAAGCAGTTGGTTGTTATTTATTGACAATTCAGTTCCCGAGCGTGGAAGGTGAACGGTTAAAGTTCTGGCCGCGCATTCGGGAAGACGTGGGTTCGAATCCCCGTCCGGGCATCCAGATCTGTGTTTTCCATGGTTTTCCCAAATCACTCCAGGCAAATGCCGGGATGCTTCCCATAAAATGCTATGGTCTAATTCCTTCCAGTCGTCGCGTAACCGTTTGATTCGGTCCAACTTATAACTGATGATTTGTGAACCGATTGTAACTATTAAATAATTCAGTCCTTTTGTTTCAAACAGTTTTAAGTTTATTACATTGAAACTGCGTAATCTCCGAAGATGCAAAGTTTATTTCGGCAATGATAATTCCAAGCAACCGATCTATGCCTCTACGCCGATAGACACAATCTCCTGATATTTTTCCCTAGCAACCTACACTGTTCTATTGTTTTTCTCTAAGAGTAAATGTTATTGAGTTTTGTCGACACTCAAGGAGTAAAATATCATGTTCTTTTTTTTCTTTTTTTTTAAATTATGTCACATAGTTTCTTGTCCCCAGTCCTTTCCCGCCTCTAATCACCTCGATGTCGACGAGGAGTAAATCCATGAGCCAAAAAAATAATTCAGTTAATTAGGCATCAGCATAAAAATGGTCTCCGACAACGTTGCATTGAATTAATGGACAGAGGAACAAACAATTAAGCAACAAGGGTGGGGAGGGGGGCGGTACATATACAACGGCATGTGTTGTGCACCCCCCCCCTTTCCCACAAGCCGTCCTTAGGCAAATGACCTTCTGCTCTCCGCGTGAATAAGTTTTTAAACCGAAGTATTGTACAAATATGTTTCTTTCGTGTATTGTGTGTTCGTCCTAGTATCCCTCTTTTCCGGTATCGACGCTCAAGACGAACACGACTTAATTAAAAACCCCCATGCCCTAGGTTCGATTTGAACCGGCGACCCTCCGTACTTGAAGTCCTTATTCTCCTGGAGCCTCCAGAGAGAGGATATAAGACCAGTTGAGTGGTGAAGCGATTACGAAACGCCGCCGTCAACTAATATTGTCACCGGCGACTGAAATACGGGGAACTGGTTACCAGCGAATCAGCGCCATTACGGCCGATAAATAATTTAATTTGTGCCAGTTTCGCAACGTACGAGTCGCGTAAATAACAAGCAGGACGGCAGGAAAGAGCTCGCAGGAATTATTTTGTCACTCCAATCGGTCCCACTTACCTCTCCACTCCCGTATTTAATCGAACCATATTAATATTATTTTATAATTTCCTCCTTTAGTGACATCTCAGTTTTCTGTAATGTCTTAACACCCTGAATTACGGGCACTCAGTGATATAATTTAACGCTATATATATTTACGAGATTTCCACCTACCTCGTGTCTCACCGCAGGGTTTAATCTCGGCATGAGGCTAGGACACTAAAATTTCAATTCTCTATACAGTCTTTGTGGGAGACTCCAATAAATGGACGGATTTGCGCGTCGTAATTTAACGGCGTCGGCTATAAAATGCGAACCTTGAATAATCTGAATGCCCTGTTTACACTCAGTCGTCCAGCTACCATACTGAGCCGTAAAATGTATCAGTATTTTGTTTCCAAGTGGCACAATATTCACTGCGGATTGAACAAACGATCTCGAAGGAAGTTACGACCATTTGTGGTGACATGAATTTCCTGTTGGAACATGCTTAACGATATTGATGTATGTCGCCAAAGGCGTAAATGTAATCTTTTTTGCTTCAGACCTTCCCTATCAACGATATGTAAAGTTGAAGTTCCAATTTTTTTTTTTTTACTTATTGCTTTAAGTCCGTCGACTTCGAGATCATTAGAGGCGGGATGGGACTGGGGACAAGGAACTGGAAGCAATTCGGCCATGAAATTTTGAAGGAAGCATCCCGGAATTCGCCTGGAGCGATTTGGGGAAACCATGGAAAACCCAAATCTGGATGCCCGGACGGGGATTCGAACCACTGTCCTCCCGAATGCGAGACCAGAGCGTTAACCGTTCACCCACCACGCTCGATACAATGGATGCGAAGATACTGAAATCTATTTAATACGTAGGATGACATACAATTATTTAACGCAGAGAAATTCGGCGTAACAATGTCAAGTTTCTCAGTGCATAATACAGCCACCTCAAATTTCTTTGTCTCTGTTTTTTTTCGATGACTCTACGGCAATCTTTTAGCCTACTCTAGTGGATCAGATAAGTTTACAAGGCATTGTGTATTCAACTCATTGTGGGAGAAAACTGTGGCCTCTTTCATACAGCCCATGACGATACTTCAAACTTTTTAAATTAATTTTCTTGTTATGGTCATTTTTTATTTATTTATTCACTAGCATTTGCCAGTATCTAGTCCCGTAGGGATCTAATGTTTACTACCGGAGCATATTTTAAGTCAAAACCGAAACGTTCAGACACTGAAATATCCATTTAAATGCATCAAACTACGAATAGTATCTCCTAAAAAATATGAAAATACGTGAATTACTGCTGTAAATCATTTAATCTCATATTCTGAGATTTCGTAAAAGCGTGCTCACAATTTGCAAAAGTAAAAAAAAAAAATTTCGCGGGGTCAAAAACGTTTTTTTTAATACCTAAAATAACGAATAGTGACACAAAAAATAATTTGCTTTATGAAACATTTTCTTATTTCGTGTAGGGCATAAAGAAAGGTATCTTTGAAGGTGTGCACAATTTTTGGCCAGGATTATTAAAAAAAAATATTGTGAATCCATGCGCGCAGATTGTACAAAATAAACTAATAAATGTTGAAAATTCGCTGAGCATATTTTAAATCAATTTCTAACATTCTTGGCATATCGAATGTTGTTATCTTTGATGGTGTGAATAATCATCTCTGGCCGGAATTGTATTAAGAATCTTTGGCGCATATCGTTTTCCTCTTCGTTCCCCGTTCACGCAGAGACATGAGATATACTAGATGCTAAGCTTCCACATTATGAATAAACATTCAATATGTTCAGTATTTTTGTATGATGCCGGTTCAAAGAAGCAGACAGATATGCCGCGCTTACATATTTACGCATGTGCTGTGTGAGGTTCCATGTAGAGTTTTATAACATTGCTACTGGTGTGTATGACACGGTCGTTGTTTTGCTGCCTACAAATTTTACAAACATTACTTTCGTTTTCTGTTTATTTCTTCGTATAATTTCTGTGTTTTGTATCTGATCTCTGGTTCTGTGCATGAAATTTGTCTCAGAAATCGATTCCGAAGCCTACTATACCTGCTTTGGGCTCTGTTCACAGTTTCTAGTCTCAAATACGTACTTCGCATTACTGAACTCAGATCTCCTGATGAAACTAATGTCTCCTGATGATCCTAATGTCTATCTGTTTCGCGGTAAACCATTTTTCGAGTGGAAATCCGATATCTGGATGACCATACGGGTATCCGAACCAGCGTCCCCCCGAAAGCAGGACGGAACTAACGCTAAGCCACCACGTTAAGTTGGATCAGGGTGATGAATATTCAGAATAGTATTGCGTCATAGCAAAAAGTAACATATTTGGAGACTATAACAATATCGCTTAAGGCTGAAACGTCCGATGGAAGTCGAGGAAATTGGATGACGTAGTTTAATTTGTTGGACGCGAGTATGGGTCCAACGCACGCTACTAACTCGGACGCCGAGATCCAACTCTCACTGCCAACCTCATTCCAGAGCAGTGGGACTATTCCGTAACACAATAAAAATACCATGCAATGAAAGACTACTTCGGTCACTGTGTCGTCGCTGACGTCATGTGCTCACCCTTCGTTATCGGACTATCTACGGCCACAGATATTACTGCAAACACGAGGTTATCAACTTCATTTAATAAAAATTCTATTTACCTGATAAACAGCACATGGAGAAGCATACATTGCATATGTTTTAAATATATTAATTATTGGTTGCTTTTTGTTTATTCACAGTCTATGCAGAATTATTTTATACTACGAAATATGTACACTTTACATCATTCATAAGGTTTATAAGCCTTATCTGCTGACGTCGAGATCATCAGAGGCGGGAAAGGACCGGAGGCAAGGATCGGGATGGATTCTTTTTTTAATTATGGCTTTACGCCTCGTCGACGTCGAGGTCATTAGAGACGGGATGGGAGTGGGGACAAGGAACTGGAAGGAATTCGGCCATGGCCTTTTGAAGGAAGTATCCCGGCATTGGGGAAACCATGGAAAACCCAAATCTGGATGCCTGGACGGGGATTCGAACCCGGGTTCTCCCGAATGCGAGGCCAGAGCGTTACCGCTCACCCATTACGATCGGCCAGAAAGCAATGTATCAAGTTGTTCAGAGTAATGCTTACTCTTGAAGACATGCCTGGTTAAATTTGCTTTCAGCTTCCAGCAGAAGATTTAGCATCTTTCTAACTAACCACGGCAACGAAGATCTTACAATCCTCTTTGAATCGAGTCTCAAGCTTTTTATTTTGCGGTTTCTTCTTTCTATAGCACTTTATTCCTATTGTTCCTTAATACCTTCCCATTTCTCTTTGCATGCACTTATCCTTGTTGCCTCTTTATTTTCCTGTTTTGAACGCCACAGATATTATATTGCACATATTACAAAAGTCTTGTAATAACCAAAATTTACTTACTTTAACGGCCGCGGTGGCAATTTTCGCATACACATACTTTACTTTACCGTTTGATGATTTGTTTGTAATCTTAAGATCCCTGCGTGTAATATCGCGGCCACCCTACTTTAGCTCTTTCATCATCTTGTAAACGACTGGCTAGATTTGCTTGAATAAAAGTCTCTTCAGCATTTCCTCTCCATTCTCCATCTTTTTTCTTCTATTATCATCCAATCTTCACAACACATTTTTTGGCACCTCGTTCTTCCTCTGGATCTCTTCCCTTTCAGCTCCGCAGCCAGCATCTTCTTTGATATCTTCTCCTCTCCCATTCTCATCACGTGACTATACCTCTGTAACCTTCATTTCTCTATTCGACGTAGTAACGGTTCTTCCTTGGTCATTTCCTTGATTTTCTTATTCTGTCCCCTTCTCGTTACTCCTATTCCACTTCTCTGAAACGAAATTACCATACATTGTACTCTCCTTCTGCCCGTATTCTACGTCACTCATGTTTCCGATCCATTAGTCAAAATTGGCACAAAGTAGGTCTTACAAACTGCTTCGTTACTCTTTTGCTGCGCATCCCTACTCCATACCAGGCCTCCACTACTCTTTTTTTATCTGCTTTATGTCTCTCAACAGCGAGGTCTTTAGAGACGGGAAAGGATGGGGGCAAGGAATGGGAAGGAATTCAGCCATGGCCTTTTTGAAGGAAGCATCCCGGCATTCGCCTGGAAAATCCAAATCTGGATGCCCGGACGGGAATTCGAACCGGCGCCCGCCCGAATGCGAGGCCAGAATTCATCTTCCCAAACATTTGAAACATTCTACTTTGTTCAATTGCTCTGCTCCGAGTGATATTCCTGCTCTCCTTTCTTGTTGCAATTACCACTTCGCTGTTCCTTGCAGACAGCTTCATGCCATACGACGCAGCTACCCTCTCCGAGCATCCACCTGCTCCTGCACTTCTATTTCATGTTCTCCCGAAAGTAGTAGGTCATCAGTGGTCCGGCTCACGGTCTTCAATATTTCATCCATCACCACCATAAGTAACAGGGGTTAAAGGAGACCTACTTGTTTTCCTCCATTCTTAAACTGAAACGATGCGGGCTTATCCCTTCCCACTCTGGCACAGCTGCTACTACCGTCACACGTATCGTTCACTGTGTTGAGTGTCCCCTCCCTTACTGCGATGGCCAGCTCCTGGTGTCCCCGTGGGGCCCTGCCTGCGCTGTCGATATCTGGGCCACGGCGACGTGTCGTGTCGCAACTGTCACAGGCCGCCGCACCCACGGCCCACCCACCACCACCGCCACCAGGCCACCGTCTCGATACGAGATCGCACCACACCAGGCTCTCTGCAGTTCATCCTCACGAGAAACGCTCGGGACCGCACCGAAACATGCTTAGAATAACAAGCGAGCGTAAACAAACTAGTGGCGTGTGTCATTTACATGCAAAACCTTGCATTCTACCTCAAATAACATTTTAATACAGAGAAACAAAGTAACAAGATATCAATACCATATGAAGCAAATAATTATACGTAATTCAATACGTCAGTGTATCATTACATTCTCAATCTACAATGCTAAAAATCCTCTGTTTAAAGTACTTAATATAGCGCAATACACGCATTTACAGCAGTACCACACACCTGATAGTGCATATATCAGTCCTCAAAGTGCAGATGGGGGATTTCGATGAAGTGGTTAAAACAAAGTGGAAGAGAACAATGTGCACACCCCACTAAAGCCACGTTATCGCATTCGAAATCACATTCGCATTAACGCAATCCAATATCGAAAGCCACACTAATTACATTTTCAAATGATGATGTTGGTATGTTAATGTCGTAACCTGGCTTTCGTCAAGCATATTGAAACTTAGGCTGATACGTAGGTGCAGAAAATTAATTGTGAATCACACAACAGCAGGTTTTTTTCATTTGTTACATGTTCTCCAAACACTGAAGATGGGAAACGTTCAGAACACGCCACTATCGGGTGTGTGGTACTGCTGTATATGCGTGTTTTCCACTATCTTAAGTACTTTAAGCAGAGAGTTTCTGTCACTGTTGATTAAAAATGTAATGATGCACTGACGTCTCTGAATAACGTATAATTTCCTTCACATGGTATTGCTGTCTTGTTACTTTGTTTCTCTGAATTAAAATGTTAGTTGAGGTATAATACAACGTTTTGCATGGAAATGACACACACCACTGTTTTGTGATCGCTTGTTATTGTAAGCATGTTTCCGTGCGGTCCCGAGCGTTCGACGTGAAAGGTGTCCCTTGTCAGTGTTGTTCCCCACGCAGGTTTCCACACGGACAGTCATACCATGCTGTACAAGGGAGAAACCGAGCGTGGCGAGTGAGTGGTAACACTAGGCCTCGCATTCGGGAGGACGCCGGTTCGAATCCCCGTCTGGGCATCAAGATTTCGGTTTTCCGCGGTTTCCCCAAATTACTCCAGGTGAATGCCGGGATGCTTCCTTCATAAGGCCATAGCCGAATTCTTTCCCGTTCTTTCTTCCCAGTCCTTTCCCGTCTCTAATGACTACGACGTCTCACTGATCCACTGTAGATTTAGCGATGACTGAGGATGTTTCATTGAGATATTTATTGACGCGGATCGACACAGGCATGCTTCTGCTGCATTGTCGAGATTAAAAGGCGGGCGGAACATTACGTTTAGAGAGTGACAATAAGGTATAACTTTAATATTTGACTGGCGATCTCTGACCGCAGTGAAAATTAGTCCCCCCTCCCCCATCTGCATCAGTTCTGTGAATAATTATCTTAATTTATTCTCATCTATATCTAGCGAATTCCCGATACTATTAGAAAACTGACAGATTTTTCTTCAAAGTATGACCATTTGACCATAAATTTTATCGAAATATGACTAAAACTAGGGAAATGGTCTGAATATGTATTTATATAAGAAATATTTAAAAAAAAATGTTACTTGGCCTAAAGATCCGAACCGTGGTAATAAGCATTTTTTCGTTTGTGTAATGCATAGTTTACGAGGTGGAGATTGAGGAGCGTTTCAGCTTTCGCTGTGAAGATTGTGGAAAACCGCCCGAAAACCCCCATGAGGACGGGCAGTACACAAGGACCTGACCCTAGACCCGTCCTGCCTCCCCGACCCGCTGTGTTAGCGCGCAGTAACATGGCGGGTAGCCTCAAACAGAGCATGTAGCGTTCCTGCTCGTCCATTGCTTTTATGGAGCCTTTCGGACGTTGTCTATTTTCTACTCACTTACTATACTCTAGACCATGTTACGTTACAATTACAATTATTTCACATTACCTTTCACCTATTTGTCTGCATCATCTTACCAAAGACACTATTCTGCACCGTCAGTTATTCTTTATCCAGCTTCTGACGTGGGCTCTTCAGTCGTATTTTCCACCGATAATATGTTCCTTTTATCTGAAACGAAATAATCACACTCCATCCTTACTTTTTTCTCGTCTACTTTGAGAGATTCGTCCTTTTGTTTACCTGCATTAATGACTTCGATTCTCACTAAACTTCACGTTTATTCAGCAACTTCGAATACAATTATACTCCACTCAATTTATTCCTCAACTCGTGTTATACTTTCCGTAACTTAAAATCCATCTATGTAAAATTATTTTGCAGTTCCAACCGATGCCTTAAAAAATGCATCTCTTGCATCGTTTTTTTCTCTTTGTCATCGCAGCCCCTATTGCCCGCTTTACTTCTTGCTGCCAAGGATGCTTGAAAAACAATACTATTGTTATAGTTATTCCCATATAATCATAGATGTAATAAAAATACATCAATATTTAAAAACACGCTCGCGTTGGCATGATGTATGTCCGATACAAACTATTTTAATCAATTTTTCTTAGAGGCGAGTTCATTTTAATCAAACTGAATCTAAGTCTGTCTTCTACATGGTGGAAATGGTTGACGCCACAAATTCTGTTGCAACTACGGTTGCAATCACTTAACTATTCCGAGGTGCGACTGTTATCTGCGAAGGGCTCAGTTACCTGTGCGCACCGCCGTCTGTTGGCGCATGCGCGGTGTGCCAAGACATGCTTCCGATTATTTAGATGGTGCCAATCCCTAGTTTCGGCAGGTTTTACTCATTGTCTGAGAAACGAGTTACTTTGTATCGACGACAAATTTAGCTACAATTTCATGGCAAAACTGTGTAATGATTCATTTTACTCACAAACAAATGGATGTAGCTTTTTTTTTTTAAAAAAAAATAACTAAAACAGCTCAAATTAACTATACCTGCGGAAAAATATTTCTAGGCAGACCGGTCGCAAAGTATAGCTAAGTACTAATTAAAATTGCATTAGGATAAAATAGCAGATGTATTTAACAAATCACGTAATCTATGTTGCAGTTCAACCACTACTGTGCAGGTGAACAAGTTGAATCATCGACACTTGTAGAGTATACAGCGCACGAACCACTTTCCTTCATTCCATGTAATACAAAGGCTTTAATTGTGTACCAAACACTTAAAATACAAATCAAAGTCGGTTGTCAATTTGGTAAAATTCTTTAAATATCACAGCAAAAATCTTTGAATCTCGCAAGAGTTCAGTGAGAGTGCCACTTCTGATTCGTTGCAGTATCGCAGATCAGAGGTAGCGCGTCGTGAGTGAGCTGTGAACGCCGAGCCGCAGGAGGAAGTTCCCGAAACGACACTGACGCAAAACCCGGCTTCCCAGAAGATCAAACATTATCTGCGTGTTTTAGTTCATACGAACTCGTTCAATTTTCCCTACCGGATGGGGTATACGATTTTGATGGTACTGAATAAGTCCAGGTTCCTACTTACAAATTTAGCGCGAACCAATTGAGCACAAGCGGAGGTACACCGTCGTACGTAAGTTTCATGTCCAAATCTTCCCGCTGTGAACCTTTTATCAGTTAGTTAACTTGTTTATGTATATAGCATGCATAGAGAGGTTAGATAAGTAGGCGGTTTGAAGACCAAAAGAGACAACGTAGGACGTCTGTGATTGCACAGAATGTGATGCTCGAAAAGAAAAAAAGTTAAACCAAGACAACCATGGCAAACAAGGCATAATCAGCAACGTTAATTGTTTTGGATGTGATGTACTCGTATTTACGAATTGAAAAAAAAAGAACTTAAGGATGATGTAATAAGAAAGATCCACGTAAAATTAACTACAAGCCAATTGTTTCTGTTGAAATTGCATCTTCCAGCACAGTCTTGTTTTTGACCGATGTCTGGACATTAGAGGCGGGAAAGGCTGGGGGCAAGGAATGTGGGGAGAGGAAGTCCGCCGTGGCATTTTGAGTGGAGTGATTTTCGAAAATGATAGAAAACCAAAATCTGGGCGCGGATTCAAACGAGTGTCCTCTCGAATGCGAGGCCAGAGCGTTACCTCTCACTCACCACGCTCGGGTGCAGTTACGAAGTCCAGGCAATACTGTTTCAAAACCATTTGTTTCAATGAGAACGAATTCCTTGTGGCAGAAGATGAAGCCAATCTTCAAGGACTGCCACACCGAATTATTTTAGTAGGAATCAAATACAAGGTCTTCATAAAGTTGAAAAAGAAAAACCGAATGTTCATTTCAAAATAAGCTGTAAGATTCAGATTTGTAAATGCAGAAATCATAGAAAAAATTAAGCAATAAAATCTTTTACGTACCAGCTAAACATTGATACCTTGTACCAGAAAGCAAAAAGTCAAACAGTTAAGACAGTAAGGCAATGAGCCTACCTTTTTTTTGTTTTTGTTTTTGTTTTTTTGTTTTTTTGTTTTTTTTCCTTTAAAAAAAAAATCGTACCACGCACCAATGAGTGTCGAAAATAAAGTTAGAACACGTAAAGTCACAATGAGACCTTTATTGGCATCTGCTGGTGAAGCCAGAGCGATAAAATAAAAACAAAGGAGTTGTTATAAAATATTAATTCCAATAACTTGAAAAATTCTGAAGGACGGGGTACGGAGTAATGACATACTATCTTTAAAGAAAATGAATAAAAGACGAATAAAGAGACTGATCGAGGAAAGAAGGAACTATTCGAATGATCAAACAGACAGAATGGATGAAGAAAGCGTGGTTGGAAAAGCAAAAGACACTATATCTGTGAGTGGAAAGAGAGAAATGGGAAGGAGAGTTTTGCAACAACTTCAGAAGACGAGAGACAAATAGAAATAGGTCTTGCCATACTAAGAAGTAAGGGAGGACTATCAATTTACTCTCTCGCCGCTGGATCGTGCGTTGTATAAGGAAGCGGTCCTCGACAGGTTTGTCCGGGCGACACGGGGAGATATGAATGCGCGGATAGACGACGAACCTGGGTGGTCCGCCACGCCCGGGCCCGGCCGTATGGGAGCGGTCAACACGACGCTGTCAACTCGAGGGAGCATAGTCCACTTTCATTGACGTCAACGATTACCAAAAATCCTATTACAATCCCCAAGAACAAACATATTATGCACCGAAACACCAACTTATCTAAAATATCGTCATGCATCTGGATCATTTTTTGGCAGCCAGACAATGACGTAAAACAGTGTGTAACCATTTAAATAATCTTGGTGGTTGTTTGATTTGAGTCCTCGGCGTAATACCAGTACTAAATGAAGTTGCACTTCTTTAGTCACTGTACACGGGTCATGAAATACCAGTTAGTTGTTATTACCGTACTGAAAGTTCTGCCAACCAACTCGGATTACTACGGGAAAGGTTGTAGCGTATAAACACAATGCAACAATAACGTATTATGACGTCCACAGTACACACTTTTATTAATATAAAAACTTATACACAGTTCGCCAAGGTAGAGCACCAGTAGATTAAAGACTAAATGACCGGACTCCGTCGCTGAAGATTGAACAGTTCTTAAATTAGGAAGTGCTAAGCCCAACATACACAAGCGTGTCACAGTCAATAATTCCACTCTGTCGCTTACTTTATGCTCGTAAACTGTTTATACGCACGGAAAGTTCACTTTTCACGTTTACAGTCACTACAATACTATTTCACAGTACTTCCTATGCTTAGCGGCCACTTCTGCGGATTTGCTTCAGCGTAATACCTGACACACGCGCGTGTACACTATTCTGGCGCCATTTTTCTCCCGCAATCATATTCTCGTCGACCCAATATCGATAGTTCAACGATATTCTTGTATCGTGACAAGTGGTTCCGAAATAGTGGTTCGCGTACCCCCAGGGGTATGTGAGGTGGAGTTGTTTACGTCGCGGTACATGACGTCACAACGTTGTGAGTTATATTACTGTAAAACTGTGGTTAAACAAAAGACATTTATCGCGTTAGCAAAGCAGCAATAACATTTTTACTACCACTTTGCATGACGTACCTTTGGGGCAGCATTTTCGGCATATGACAAACACGAAAACCTGTTCAGCTCTAAAATGATTTTATATTGAAACTCAGTAAACAGCTACCAAAAGTCTAAGATTTGTGCAGAGAGAAACGTGCACACTTCTCCCATTAAACTTAAATAAACATTTGTGGTTTAATTATTATTGAAATGATTATAATAACACTATTGAACATTTGTTGATTTTTTGTGACCTTGTTATTGGATTAAAATTTAATATATCTCGAAAAACTGGTTTCGTTGTTTATTTATCATTTCACCTGCAAGGGGTACATGACGTTGAATTCTTTCTTGCAGTGCTATTCGGGAAAACTAATTGTAAGCCACTGATGTAACATATTTTCATAAGATAACACCGGTCGCCACAGAAGATACATCTCTTTATATGAGCGATTAACTAAGGTATCCACCGTGAAGTGAAAAGGTTGTTTAGAAACCAAAGGACCTCATAAAAGAACAGAGGACTGTGAGGATGTAGAAGATGATGGGCGAAGAAAGAGTTTGTGGACGATAACTAAAAAATTTGTGTGTAATAAATTATTTTACGCAGGAGTGCAGCGTTATCTCTGGTTTACGTCTAGCAGAGATCATCGCTGGAGATCTGGTCAGAGAGTTTGTTGCATTGTTCGAAGACTGAAACGTTATGGACTGCACTTTTATAAAAATTAATTAAACTAAAATTGTATGTGAGAAAGACCTGGAATAAATACATTAATCTATTGAAGTTAATGTATGAAGTAATACACAGTTTGTGAAAACTACACTTATTGAGAATTGCGTTTGTTATTATGCGAATAAATGCTTTAATATAGAGAACGGAGGAAGTTGATGGGATACTGTTAAAATGTTGGTAAAAGCGACACGCCGGATCTTACGTCCATTCACAACTGACACTTGTAAGAAGGAATCGTAACACCGTAACTTTTTAAATCACGCGGTATTCTTCAGTTTGTTAAGGGGAAACATGTGGACATTGTAGCGGTTATGAGGAAACGCCTTATATCTGATGTCCTATTGAATTGAACTTGAATAGTTCTTGTATTACTTGTTTTTTCTTTCTTTGCGTTGATGCCAATAAACGATGTCTGTGGAGTCAGAGATTGAGATTGGCGTTACCAGCTTGTGTAAAAGAGAATCGTTGGCTCTCCGACAAAGAAAAGTTACGCGCATTGAATGGCTGTAATAATAATGGTAATAATAATAATAAAAATCATATCGCAAGACGAGTGGACAAGATTTGTAGGATTATGAAATCAATATGGAAAGGTTTTTTTGTTTGGTTTATAATTGTACAATGTGCAGTGCAAATTATTGTAAAAGTAATACGGTTAAATAAAAGAAGTTGTTGTTTGTAAGGGCAAGTATGAATTTGTTACATGTATTGTAACTAGCAAAATTGTTGAAAGGTAGATAAAAAATTAGAACACATGAAGCAGATAAAATGAGGAAGTAGGTTGCGAAGAATTTGTTGAAATGAAGAGATGGAGGATTCCATCAAACCATGCGAGGGACTGATGACAGCAAATCACTAACGAAACAACTCGTATGTATAATGGCAACAGACCTTAAATCTCTCGTACGAGCTTACTGTTGTTTAGGATCGGGTTGCAGGGGATTTATTAGTGTTGTCGGGAAAGTGTTGAGAAGAGACATGGGAATTCTAATTATTTTTGAGTGAGACACTGTTCTTCGTTTTGAAATACGCTGTTCCACGAAGCACAAAAAGAAACAAAAGACATTTTGTCAGTATGTAGTTTGGAGCGAAAATAGATTAGGGGCAAACATGCGAGCGATGAATTAATGGGAACTGATAGTTGATAAATGAGCTTGTAGTCCCACATGGACGGAACGCTGCCGTGTTGTGGCTCTCATTCAAGGGGTGTGTAAAATATTCTCGACGCCAGGCATAACCTGGGACTCGAGGGACCGCCGTTCCATCCCTCGTCCGCTATCGACATCTCGGTTTCTGATGGTTACCCGAAACCAGTCCAGGTGACCACCAGATTACCCACAATCCTCTGCTGACTCTCGGATAGTTGTAAACACTGGCATAGTTATTTCGTGAACACGTCAATCGTCAGTTCTCGAAAAGTAACAGAAATATTGTTGAACCTCGCGACAGACAGGAAAAAAAAGATTCAGATTTTATGGACATATTCAC
The DNA here is from genome assembly GCA_031002005.1 of Vandiemenella viatica. Lineage (NCBI taxonomy): Eukaryota > Metazoa > Arthropoda > Insecta > Orthoptera > Morabidae > Vandiemenella > Vandiemenella viatica. The sequence continues at coordinate 259,356,317 of JARYHS010009186.1, forward strand.
AGACTCTAGCAACAAGACTCATTCACTAAATTATGACGTACATAGAACAGCTAAAAACTATGCACTGAGTTCAGCAGATCAAGAAAGACCTAGAAAAAGCCCACATAAACTCGTCAGAAATCATGGATAGACACACGTATAGATAACAAAAATTTAACAAATGGGAAGTACCGCCCGAATGTGAGCTTATCCTGGCAGCGTCGCCAAATGTGAGCTTATCCTGGCATGGTCGCTAAATGTGAGCTTATCCTGGCATGGTCACCAAATGTGAGCTTGTCGTGGCAAGGTCACCAGATGTGAGCTATTGGAGGATGGCGTGTCATTTAGAGGGGATTACCCCTAATTATTATCTTTGAACACATGCAAGCTGTTAGCATGAATAAACAAATTGAGAGTTTTAATATAGTCTGGAAATAAAAAAATTGCTGTCCTTTTAGTAACTTTAATTAATAACGTTTAGTGACACAATGTCTAAGACAGTTATGTAACGCTGACACAAGCTATTTCAGCTTGTGTAAGGAGAGCCTGTGGCATACAACCTCCTCCAAGCGGCACGACACTCAGACTGCCCCACGCACCGTGCTCTGCTACAAAGCACAGCTGTGCTGACCAACGTCAAAAAATGTTACACAACTTAGATAACAACACTATGCTACACAGGTTACTAAGCAAACTACAATCTGTGAAACCCAACATCACAAATGGAGTTTCAAACATTAATACAATTATTTAGGATACTTATATCTAATGTTAGATAATTCAATAATAATTGGAGTTATACTGTATTGTTTACGTTATTCGAAATAAAGTACTTTCTCATACTTTACTGGAGGAAAAGGTATAATTACCAAAAATATAGTACAATACTTTGTTGTAAGGTATGGTTGGTAGCCCTGGCTGCCGGTGGCCTCTCATTATTTGCTTGCGACTTTGTATCCGATGTCCACGCCCCTCATCCGTAATCGCCATCAGATAGGGCGAGGTAGCTAGATACTTCGTGCTGCATTACAACTCAGGTCGATCGTAATGAAATTCGCTTCTGCTACTACCGCAATTTTAGTGAGTACTTGATGCGGCTTCGATATCGATCAGCAAACAGTAAACATCGTCTTTTGCCGAAACACTTAACAGTAATAATGTGTGGAATTACTTACGAGAGTTTTTAATTTGCATTTTAACGACCGCGGGTGAGGGTTAGAGGGAGCGTGCGCCGTAATGTTTCAGCCCGTAACGACTGCGCCTGTTTAGCTTTATGACGTATGATGAGCGGCTAGGCGGTCTGGAGGTTAAGCTCACTCGGGGGCCGCGGGCACACTGTCGTGGCGGTACCACAGGTACGGCGCGACACAAACTATAATTTTTTTGTGTTTACAGTAGCGAGTTCTTCTGTTATTCGTGTCAGTGGATAAAAAAAATGAGAAAAAACTAATAATTTAATAAATTAGAACTACTATTAAACCCGGCAGTGTGACAAGGTTAGAGTCCTGGACCCGCATACCGGTTGCGGTTTTCTGGAGTCCTCAAGGCAAACGCTGGGACGCTCTCCGATCTCCTCCTCATAAATTCCACGTTTTAAAAATATCTCGGTGACAAGAACTCAGAAGATTTTACCCGTCCGTAGAGCGTCCATCACGCATGCCATACGCACAACACGTCATAGCATGTTCGGTGACGGGAGATCGTGAACTCATAGATTTATCCCCGTCCAAACATCCCCTAGCGCGCCTTTAAAGGCTTTCATTTCGATTATAATATGTTGGATAGTGATGGTGTTCTGACGAACTCTGGTTACGAGCAGGAAAGAAAAGAGGAGTATCTTTGGATCTTCTTAACGGCAGGCTGGAAGAATTTGATGAAAAGACAGAAAGTTTCAGTTAGAGACAGGGGCGCCGGCTTTGTGAAAACCTCGTGGGTGCTCATGCTCCTTTGATGACTCCTTAAGTTTTTAAAAAAAAAAAAGAAAAAAAAAGTGTGTCAAAAAATACTTGAGAAACACAAAGTCGCGGGAATTAGTAAGTCTTGCAAAATCGTGAAAATCTCATCTAAACTTATTTGATACCAAAAATCTACTAAATTTTATTGAAATTAGTTCAGTCTTTTTGACGTGATTGAGGAAAAAACTTACAGATTTTCAAATTATAATATCAGTTGATATGTAATAAGGATTTTTGTACTGCTAGAAGAATTCAGAATTTTGCTATTGCATTTGATTTCTGTTCGCAAGGATCGCTATCGAGAATGCAGTGGCGGGTGCAGCTAGTAGTTAATATGGAGGTACGGTGAAGAAGGTCGAAAAAAAAAGAGGGTACAAAATGTTGGGTTGAACAATAATAAATGTATACCTACTATAGTCATAAAAACATAAAAATGAAACAATTATGCAATGTGTAACACAGTTTTTACTAACACGAGATATTTATTATCTACTTAATGTACAAAATTGTACTACGAATTGTAAGACCAACAAATCAAAATTAATAATACTAAGAAGTAAAATTTTATAATATAAATAATGAAATAATTTGTTGGCAATTCAAACGTGTATTGTCGAACAACAGCTGCATTTATAAATCTATCAGCGATTTCTTGGAGGTCCAAATTATGCGATCATTCAGTCATTGCTTAGTACTCCTTAAATAAGTGTTTCTTCTTCGCAATGCTGCTGGAGCCAAGAGTTTAACTCCGAAAAATCCTGTGATCACGGCTCCAAAAATCGAATGTAATTTGATTGTTCTCCTCGTGGCCCCTTTTGGTTAGGCCTCGGGATATTAAAAGCGAAGAATTGAAATCATTTTTACGAAGGTGGTTCTAGCTGTTTTTATACCTTCAAGTTTTTTTATATATATAAGATGCAGTGTGAAAGTGACCTTTTAAACCTTTCTAAAGCACTTTGAGTGAATGCCTTAATAGACTCATAATCTCTTGATGATTTTATCAACGCAGAAACGCTACGAGACATGGTTACTTTACAGACGTGGCAAAACACTTTATCTCTATCTCCATCATATAATAGCCATCGAAAAATTGTTTGCCACTTACTTTGAAAATTTCATCTTCTTTTCAATTGAATTTTCAGAAATAACATTTTCCTCGATGGATTTGTTGAACTGTACTTAGTTGAGAAGAATTAGTAGTGGAGGGTTCTTCATGTTTGGTAATTTACGATTTCGAACGACGAATTTATCCATCGAAACTATTAATTTTCCGAAATAAAACTCGATAACAAAACACGCAGCGGGGTCTGAAAGCAAGTGCTTTATTTATCAGCAAGAATGCTTGGCTTGGTTGTGTGCTTGCTCTTTACAAATCTCACCCATACTTACCACACACTAGATGTTTTGAGTATGGCCTAACGTAGTACTTACTTTCTCCTTGGGCATGATGTGCATGCTCGTATGGTATGCAAGCGCGATCTGGTTCAGACGTTTTGCATTTGAATTAAAGCCGATTACTGGTTAGTTTTGATGTCTATGTTCATGGGTGCTCCGCACCCACTATTGCCCTCTCATGGGTGCTACAGCCCCCGAGCACCCACAGAGTCGGCGCCCGTGGTTAGAGAACATTTCTTAAGGAAAGTGTGTGGCAACAGATTTGTAGTAATTACGGGTAAAACTTAGAGTTAATTAAACATCTTGAAAATGTAACAAGCGAAGCCGATTCTACAGGGAAGATACTTGTTGGTAATAAACAGGGAAGTTTATTGAAAATGGACACCAGGAAGTGATAAAGAATATCTGGTCACTTTTTCTTTCTTCTCATCTCTCGATTGGTTTGATGAAATCCCCCATCTCTTCCTATATTTCAATAACCTCTTCATCTCAGTATATTCAGTGCAAACTACGTCCTCAATTATCAGCTTCATATATTCCAATCTTCGTCTTCCTCGACAGTTCTTTTATCAGCTGTTCCCTCCACTAACAAAATATACTATCCGCATGTCTTAAAAAGTGACGCACCAACCTGACTCTTCTTTCTGTAGACCTCTTCCACAAATTTTTTCCCTACTCATCAGCTCCACAACATATTCATTTCGTACTTAATTTGTCCACATAATTTTCAGCATTCTTCTATAGCGCACCATTTCAAATGCTTCAATTTTTCTTCTTTCTCGCATTGCTCATGTCCATCCTTCCGTGCCATAAAGTAGGCCTACTATGCTCCACATATAAAACTTCTTCTTTCTTAGTCTTAAATCACTATCTGAAAATAAACAATTTTTCTTTTTCAGGAAGTCTCTGTTCGCCGTGCTACTAAAATTTAGGGACGGGGAAATAAAAAATATATCGATAAATATCTATACGATATTTACAAACAGTATAGATACGGATGGAGAGAAAAATATCGATATTTTTGCCTAACGGCAGTAATTTTCTAAAAATATTCCCAAAATATATGAAAATATTTATGAAAATTCAGAAATTAAAAACATATATGGAAAATATAGAAACTTTTATTGATTTGTCTATTTTTTCAATCAATCAAATCAGTATTAATCTGATGTAGACATCAAAAGAACTCTCTGTTTTATGTGTTCCCCCGTCAATCTACTCCTGTTGTCGGGTGGCGCCAAGTTAACTGCAGAAGCCACTCTTTAGGACTACACAGAAGAGGCTTCGCATATCAGATACTTGATCAACGCATTAACTTCAGTTCATCAATAAAAAAAACTGAAAAAAGAAACTGTAAATTAATGTCAACTCTTAACTTCGCAACACGGGTGCTTAATCAGTAATCTTCAACTCGATTAAAAATGATCCAATCGTTAACATTCAAATATGTTGACAAAAAAATTACGTTGACGTTAATGTAAACCTCTTAAAATTTAACATCTTTTTTAACCTGTTAACGATTAATGAAGAACTGTTAAAGAACGGCGAATTCACTTTTTTAAGATCCGTTCAGATTAGATATGTCCGTATATTTATCCAATATATACGCAACACATGAAATTGGATACTGATTTGCGTTCGAACAAAAATATCGAATTGGTGTTTAAAATTAATACTCCAATTAAAATATCGATTTTTGATATATCTAGAATAAAAATATCGACGATAAATATCGATTATGTTATGAAAAAATATCGACGATAAATATCGATTATTTTATGAAAAAATATCGATATTTCGATATATTTTTACCAACCCTACTTTGATTTTAAAATCATTTCTGCCTCGTCCATCAGTTGTAAAAGGAAATAAGGGTACTACAAAAGTGAAAATTTCCTCTAATCAAGTCACAGTCCCCACCTTCCAGCACATGTCGCTTTTCTTAACGTTAGGACTGAGTTGTTTATACATCATCAACATTCACACGGAACGAATAGATTGGATAGGGTTCGAGAAACGTAAACTCGGAAACGATACTTGGGAACCAGGTCAAGACGCCGCCGTGTAGCAGGGTAGATCCCCTCGTACGGCACGTCAGGACAGGAATTACCTGGAGTATTTTGAGAGCCGTCCGCCGCGGATGTTTACGTCCGGTTAACGGGGAACTCCCGCTAATCACTTCATTGATGAGCGCCGCTCCAGGTTCCCAGAAGAGCCGCTCTGACGTCACGGGGCCCGCTAATTGGGCCGGCGTCACGGCGGCTGCGTCACCGACTGCTGTGATTTTGTTGCAGTCATCGGCGGTCAAGGTCGCGGCTGCTGCCTCTTCAGAATAACTCCCGTCGAGTTTTTGCTGATGTTGACTCGCGGAAAATATAGCCACGGAGGAGCTTCTTCTGTGAAGATGACGTGTGCGTTGTTACCAAGTCTGAGTTCCTCCAGGTTAATAATACTCCGATAGGAAGCTCCACCGACGTACGCGCCAAGGTTTTCCCCCGTGTATTCAGTTGACGATGAATTGCAGGTACTTGTATGCAGGTCATGGTGCTCCAGTGACTATCTCGTCAATCCATCTTGTGATATTTTTCCTTCGGCATTTACTGCTGGTAAACGTCAAGATCATTAGAGACGACAGAGGATGATGGGGAAGGAACAGGAAGGAATTTGGCCATGGACTTATGTAGCAGCCTTCCAGGCACTGGAATGGAGTGATTTTGGAAAATTATGGAAAACAAAAATCAGGATGGTTGAACGAAGATTTTGACCTACATCTTGCTGAAGCAAGCGTTAATCTTAAGACAAGAAGATGCTCTTAAGGAATATACGAAAGACTGTGTGTACAGCAACTGAATCAGAAACGAAAACATCTAAGATACATTATCGTTTGGTGCAGTAGAATACACGATAATGAAGGAAAGACTGTAATGATTTGGGACATGTCATGAGGCTGGATGAGGTGAGAATGTCGGAGTTGGTGTTGTTCAATAAAGGAGGAGAAAGAGACCTTTCGAGCGACTATGCACATGATAGACGTACTACGCAGAGAAAGACTTAGAAGCCAAGGGCGTTGACTGCAGACAAGTAGTAACAGCAGACTCCTGGAGAGACCGTCAACAGAGGAAACAGACTGTGCCGAACGCCACTGAGAAGTGCAAACCTCCAATGTTGACCATGACGAGTTGAGCAGAATTATTTGTTTCAGTAAATTATCCTGGCCGATAAGTGATCAAAAGTATATTGTGATGAGAAAGGTATTTTTCTTGACGAGGAAATTCCACAAATGTCTTACAGGAGAAGTGGAAAAAGGGTTCGAAGATGTAGGAGTAGTTCCTTTACACTACGAAATGTGCTGATTGGGAGAGTTATTCTTCTGTGACTAAAAGAGAAGACAAAACTGCGTTAGTTGAAAAATGGAGTAAATGAATTAATTAAACAACGGAAAAGACCTTCAGATTGGGAAGGAGACGGCAAATCGTATAAATGTAAGCGAGTGGCAACCTGCAAACACTGTTCAACAAGGGATCCCTTGGTACAGTACCTGTCAGGCAGGGTATTGTCAAGGATCTCGCTGCATAATGCTGATTGCAATGTAATTAATAGTTCTCTAATTCACAGTATACTGTCGGAGGGCCGCCAGGTGATATTTTAAAGCTTTAACCAAAGGATGATTATTAATACAACCTGTCATTTGGATAAAAAGTTTCAATGAAATAACAAGACCGATGACACAGTTTTCATGCAGCTGTTTTTATTTCGGCGTAATCCTCATAATAAAACGATGATAAAAAAAAAAAAATCCTCCAGTTATTAAGCTTCAGCGGACGGAACTACTTGAAAAACATTCCTGCTTGACGACTGTTGTTAATTAATACAGATGACGACTGAATATGCTCGTCTTCTAAGTGAACGTAAGAAGGCATTAGAGAAACATCCAGAAGACACTAAAGAGTGCTGACAGACGTTTCTCGAGCGTTGACAGTCAAATTCATAACAAAAACAATTAAAACTTGTACAAAATCACTCACAATCATTACCAAACATTATTGACATGGAAATTAAAGCTATTTGAATGCGTTTAAACACAAAACTAGAAACTAAACCACTCCAAACAGCTGAAAATTGACCTCGAAACATTATAAATTTATAATTACAAGCTTTCAATTAATACTTTAAGCATCTTACTACTTATAATCATATTACAATCGTTTACAGAGTATCATTCTATGAAAGCAATATTCATTCATGAAAAAATTTACAAATTAGTAATTAATTAACTTTCATCTCTCTATACTTAATTCCCAAGATCATAATTAGCATAAGACTGGGTTTAAGAGCTGATACAGTACGTACGTATGATGCAAATATAGTGAGGCAGTCTGCCGGCTTACTACCACGGCCAAGTCTTACAAGTGTTCTGCGGTACAAAGAGAATCGTTAGAAGCAGCAAATTTTGACTGTTCTTACAGCTGTCGGCACACGTGGCAATTTTATCAGTTTATTTAAAACGTTTGTCTGTCGTATAGCTAATACATTAATGGACATTCAGGTGCAGTAACCAAAAAGTGTTTTTGTTTCTGTACATTATCCCCATACTAGTTATTACAGCATGATTTGTTCGTCGGAGGACTCAGTGTGTCCTACAAGTTAAAACTGGGCAGTGGTGAGATTGCGAGAGTGTTCTGGAGAACTGACTTCTGTGTGGCATAGTTTTCCTGCTGAATATAATATTTCATTTCTAGTGAAAACTCGTCTTTCTCTGGCTATGTCAGAGTAAAAATTTCTTGACTCTATTTCTCCTTAACTCTTTACAATCATCTGTGCAACAGATGTTTTACAACTACTTTTAAAAATGAACCTCTTAAGTGCTACGCATGTCACAATTTTGTTTCTTTGTGCAGTGTTGTTGGTTTTTTGATGGCTCTGCATTTCTCGTTGGTTGCTGTCTGTTGATATTTTCACGACTGGGTAATTGTTGAGGACAGATATAGCCTCTATCAAGCTGTGACTGTCTGTTTAAAAGATACTTTCACAGCTACCATGAAGTAGTCGCACGTGGCGACCTTGTTGTTGGACATTGGTGGCACTTGTCGCAATAAACTGAGCTCTGCTAATGTCATTTCGTCGAATTCTTCACTATGTTCGACATGTAATTATTCTTTTCCAGTTACTAACCAGTGTATAATAATAAGGGTGCTGATTTTATTGACAACTATTTAAAATCTCTCCGGAGATATCCATTTTAGTACGGAGCGAATGTGTGCTAGCAGGTGAGACGTGACCTCGACGTGAGGTCAGCTTAATGCGGGTATCTGCCGCATCTGCCCTTGGCTTCGACACTGCATTAGTATTAATTGATGTGGTGCGGCGCCGCTTACTAACCTTGCAGTCGTTTTACCGGCGCTGTGACGTCATCAATAAAGGCAGCGGTCAGATGACCAGAGGCAGCGGAACATCGAGTGAAAATGAATCGCTCGAGGATAAGAACCTTGAAGATATGTGCCAGGTAAATCAGTTGCTGTCATTGTCAGCAATTTGATTTAATTAAATTACGATGGAGAGCTCGCTCCGGTGTCAGTTTACTACATACCCATTTATCTCCTATCCTATACCCGCCTACTTTCCCCATCTTCAAACTTCAATTTCAAATTCTTTCGGCGTTTTTTTGGTAAATTATTCGTCACACCTCTTTGTAATTTATTCCAATCCCTTACTCCATTACGTACGAAAGAAAATAAGCCCAGACCTTTATTCCTGAAATCGAAGGGCAGCTTGAGGTCATGGTCACCTTTTCCCTTCCGTGAACGTCTCTTAGTTCTCCTACCAGTATCTTTCCACGCCTCATCACCACCATACCCCTTGTACACTCCCAACACTCTCTTTAATCCCCTTCTTTCTAAGCGAAATGAAGGGTGCACTACTTTAAGTGACTGCAGTAATAATATTTTCTCGTTAGAAAACCTAGCAAAGGAGGTGCTCGTATTATACGAATGTTGTACAAAGATACATTTCTTGCTGACCTTACCCTAAATATATAAGGGCTGTTCCCTCAATAGAAAACATTTTTCTGTCTTCTTGGACTGTCCTCGACAAATCTTTAAACAGCTTTACTTCATTTAGAACTCCTTCGCTGATGCATTGCAGGGTCCTAGTGGCTATTTGACTCTATCAGAACTGTTACCGTTCTTTTATATCCTTTGATTTTTTTCAAGAAATGATCTTTGTGAACGTTATTGAGAGGAAAGGGCGGAGGAGGGAGGGGTTGGTATCCACCATAGCTGACCATTGTTGACAACTTCAAGACACACGAGTGTGATTAAGTTTGTGTTCTGGTTAGCAGTACGCAGTATCTCAACAAAAAAAACTCCTGAAATGTAATAAGGAAACACCGCATACTTTTATAAAGCGTGTGAATTAATTACATTGTTCTGGATACTAAACCACGTAAGAACTAAACTAGCACTAAATTCAACGAAGTGGTAAATAAGAAGATCGACCTTCGTGAAGTATGCATCCCACCGTCAAGTAGTGTGGAGCTATACAGGGTGAGTTTTTTATCTTGAGACAACTAAATATCTCGAAAACTACAAATCCGATCAAAAAAAGTGGGTAATAAAAATTGTTCGTCTCGACGGGGGACATCCGATGATACCAAATTTGACTCCCCACCCCCACCCCCTAGGGGTGGGGGAAGGGGGAGAAAAAAAACTTAAATAGGAACCCCCATTTTTTATTGCAGATTCTGATTCCCCGGAAAAAACTACCCCTATTTCACCCCCAATTCGAGTCATTTTGGTCGATAGATGGCGCTGCAATCGACAAAAATCAAAATAAGCAAAAATTCATTTAAAAATGAGGATATCTCGTGAAATACACATCAGATCAGCAAAATACAAGTTAATGTGATTGATATTTTTCAAAAACTATTCAATAACACCACCCACCTCCAAACTTGAGGGATGGGAATGGACATTATTTCAAAATGCACTGATGCAAATTCTTTAGCAGATAGCGAAAGTCAAACATTACTTTTTGCGTTACCCAGGAACAACGACGTGGACGTAGTAATTTTCTGTTCCCTTTGGGGTGCTAGATTTAGGTGAGTCCCCTCGCCTCTCACCATCGGGGTGCTTGTTTTTGGTGAGTCCCCTCGCCTCTCACCATCGGGGTGCTTGTTTTTGGTGAGTCCCCTCGCCTCTCACCATCGGGGTGCTTGTTTTTGGTGAGTCCCCTCGCCTCTCACCATCGGGGTGCTTGTTTTTGGTGAGTCCCCTCGCCTCTCACCATCGGGGTGCTTGTTTTTGGTGAGTCCCCTCGCCTCTCACCATCGGGGTGCTTGTTTTTGGTGAGTCCCCTCGCCTCTCACCATCGGGGTGCTTGTTTTTGGTGAGTCCCCTCGCCTCTCACGTGTTTGTTTCTAACAACAATTCTAAAGCAAGTGCTCGAAAATATCACCACCGACATCGATGCATTTATTTACCCGCTCTTGGAATGATTCGACGCAACTAAGAAGCATATCCGGCGTGATTTTTTGACAAGCGTTGGTAATTCGTTCAATCATGTTTTCAGGCGTTGTTGGCACTTCACTGTAAACTTCATTCTTCAAGTATCCCCATAAAAAAAAATCAGGCGAAGTGAGATCTGGTGATCTTGCAGGCCACGGCACTGGACCTCCTCTTCCGATCCATCGACGATTGTACAGACGATCTAACACTTCCCGCGATCTTACAGCAAAATGTGCTGGACAACCGTCATGTTGAAACCACATTGTTTGTCGCACGTCTAAGGGTACGTCTTCAAGCAATGTTGGCAGTACGTCCTCTAAGAGTTGTTGATATTTCTCCCCATTGAAATGTCCATGGATAAAATGTGGACCAATAAGTTTGTCCCCAATTATCCCACACCAAACATTTACATTCCACGGACGCTGATGTTCAACTTGGCGTAACCAATGCGGGTTTTCCACACTCCAATAATGCATGTTGTGTCGATTAATGGTGCCGTGGTTAGTAAAAGTGGATTCATCCGAAAACAGTACTCGAGCAAAGAAATGGGGTTCTTCTTGTATTTTCTGTAGCGACCATCGGCAAAATGTCAATCGATTATCGAAATCATTGCCGTGAAGTTCTTGATGCAACGAAACATGGAACGGATGGTATTTTCTACGATGCAAAATCTGACAAACAGTAGTCTGAGAAATTCCTGATTCACGACTTATTTGTCGAGTACTAATGTGAGGGTTATAAGCCACTGCAGCTAAAACTGCAACTTCGTTATTTTCTCCAGCTATCGTCCTTCGCCGCTTTCGTTTGTTTGTGTGCACACTTCCCTCCTGAGTGAACTGTTGGATAATACGGTAAAAAGAAGCGCGCGATCGACGCTGGTCTGGAAAACGATGAGCATAAAGATCAACAGCATTATCGATATTCTTGCGACATTCTCCATAAATGTAGACCATTTCAATTTTTTCTTGCAACGTTATAGCCTGCATTCTCATTGACACGTGCAACAGAACGAAGTAAATAAATCAGAGATGTTATGAACGCTATGAAAGTACATCAAGTAATGAGAAAACTCTGAGAAATGAGCGACGATGTGAACGCAATGGAAGTACATCAAGTAATGAGAAAACTCTGAGAAATGCAGCGCCATCTATCGACCAAAATGACTCGAATTGGGGGTCAAATAGGGGTAGTTTTTTCCGGGGAATCAGAATCTGCAATAAAAAATGGGGGTTCCTATTTAAGTTTTTTTTCTCCCCCTTCCCCCACCCCTAGGGGGTGGGGGTGGGGAGTCAAATTTGGTATCATCGGATGTCCCCCGTCGAGACGAACAATTTTTATTACCCACTTTTTTTGATCGGATTTGTAGTTTTCGAGATATTTAGTTGTCTCAAGATAAAAAACTCACTTGGTATACTTTCTAGTTTGCTGTTCTGGAACGAGAAACATTCAGTGTATTGGGTGCACAATCTGCAGGCCATGATCTCCGACCAGAGACATGGAACCACTTAGCGCAGTGGTCAGCAGCATACGCCGTCTCAGCATGGCGGTTGTTAGCAAACAACTTAGGTGATATCATGAAGGCAATGCGGCACGTCTGTTATCGACTGGCAGAATACGCGTCAATGGTCGGGATACAAAGTAAAAGATGTTTGCAAAAGAAAATGAACATTACGCTATAGTGAAATACTGGTAGGCATTAAAATTATTTATGCTTGCAATATTAATATACACTCTAAAATTTTCTGTCTATCAGTCAAATGGTTACTTCGCACTCGTTTGATTGCCTTTTTATATGATACTAATATAGTCTCTGATTCCGTGTATCTTCTGTTTCATTTGATCATTGTGTTCTAATGTAGTCTTCTGTTTCTTTTTAACTGTAGTTCTCGCGGGTTTGATTGCATCTTCCGCAGGCCTCTGTAGTGAAGTTTATCTCAGGCAAATTTTTTACACTGTAACCTCTTCGCAGTTCGGAGGTCTCTGAAGTAAGTGTCATATCTCTGACACACTCTCCTTGCGTCGAAGTAGGATCCAACCAACTAGGGCTGCCAACTTCACTGGGGAAAAATTATACTTATCTTTGTAAAAGGAATATAAAACGTATGTGAAACAAAAAATAAAGTATTTTTAAGTTTAGATGTTTATTCACTTATTTTTCATGCTTATTGAGCTAGCTAGTATTTTTTTATTTTTAATTTCATTTCAAAATTTTATAGATGGTATCACAGTCTAAATCTAAAGTAAATTGACAAGGGGATTCCGTTCCATGAGTTGTATATTTTATCAAAATCTTTTCGTATGGTTTATGGCTAGAGTAACGCATACCGACCGAAAATAAAATATGATACTACTTTTCAATGAATGGTCTCTTCGCCAGTTACAGGTCTCATGCATTTAAACAGAATAAAACGTATGTTTCGATGGCCCAAAACCTAATTCTGAGTGTATTTTTTTTTTTACACTACTGGTTTTTAATAGAAATGAAGGTGTCAATATATATATACTAGTATGTGAGGAATAGATATTTAAAACTTGTCAAATTAAGAACTAACATTTTTTTTTTTTTTTTTTTTTTTTTTTTTTTTTTTACAGATTATTTTGCCTGAGTACCTCAGAAAGTTATTGATTTTATACCATTTTTGGAATCTTAAAAGCTGTATTACCTATATGTATAGAGGGTATGAATCCATTCCAATTTTATAAATGCTAAAGTAACTCTGTATCCCTGTAGGTTTGTTACGATTTCACGACTAAACGGCTGAACCGATCTTGATGAAGTTTGTCAATGAAACACTAAAAATCATTAGGAAGAATACAGGATACTTTTTACTGAATAAATAACATGCTTGTTACGAAATTTTGTAAACTAACCGAACGGTGACAGACAGAAGGATAGCGTGTGTAAGGCTCTGCAATGCTATATCGGTCACTCAGGCTTTGTTTCTCTCGCAGTCAGTTTAACGTCACTAACAGTTTTCTACATCAAATTCCAGCAATAAAATTTACGTTCACCAGTAGGAAGTTGTCGGTACACCTACAAGACCGCATAAATCTTTGTAAAGTCATATAAATTTTAGTTTCTCCACGAGCAGAGTATTTTGTTATGTGTCTGTTGGTATCGCTGTTAGAGCTAGCGAACCTAAGATTAATAATTAGGAAGGACATAGGAAACTTTTTCACAGATAAGTGAGATATTTTGTCAGGGCTTTTTGAAAAGTAACCGAACGTTGACAAGGCGGAATCGTGCGTAAGTCCACAGTAGCAGGCATTGTAGCGGCTGAAACATTTTATATCTAATACATCTTCTACGCTATGAGCAAAAATTTTGTTTTGAGATCCCTTTGGCTTGTGTAATCGTATTTTATTTAATTCTTAACTGAGACTACATTGTATCTTAACATAAAACTAGTGATGTAAGATCGAAGTTTTTCACGGCATTCCAACCGCGTAAAAATGTCACACTGTGTGGCGTATCGAAGGCGTCTATCTCAGCCCTCATTTTAAACCATTGATGTCACTGAATTACTGTCTGTTTACGCGCTGCCGCGGAAACGGTGGAAGACAAAAGCCAACACAGCGTGATGACGTCATCCAGTCTTCTGCTCATTACCGAGGCGAAGCTATCTCAGTGACATCTGTGTTTGAAAATGATGGCTGAGATAGACGCCTTCGAAACGTCCCACAAGTGTGACTTTTATACGCGGCTGCAAGCCCGAAAAGAGTTTATTTACTAACATAAAACTGTTTTTATTGGTAACCAGATGATTGAACGGGTGGGAGGGGATCTTCTCCCAAAACTGGTACTGACCTGTTGAAATGTATATTAACTGCTTCCTTATAATGTCCTCTTCACGTTTTGCACTCTCCTTTTTCGGAAAATTCGCCACGAATTAAATTAAAAATGCTGAAATATGACACTGCAGCGCAGCTAGCAGATGCCGCCGCCGCTGCGAAATCAATGATAATCTCTTGAAATGTTGGTTTAATCCTTTGTTGTAATATTTACTTGCCGTTTTAGCTTCACTCCGTTGTAAAACGTCACATGAAATTAACAGATACAAAATATTTACCGAAAAGGCTCGCCATCTTAGAATCGATATAAGCAGTCAGAGGCAATCGATTGCTTACGTTGTAAACAAATGCGTCATTCCTGAGATGGATGCCGCAGAAAGAATTTCACGTAAATTTTTTACCCTTGGTCCAGGCAGAATTGCAACCCAACCACGATCACTATGACAAAACGAACCTGTTTTGGTTGATATGATTCCTGTACCGATAATTTTTGTGTCATTTTTTGCGGTGCTGCTAACATTTCGCCGTTGCGCAGCATCGCACATTTCGGAATTTTTAATTTAGTTCGTACTGACTTTTCCGAAAAAAGAGAGTGCAAAATGTGAAGTGGAGATTATAAGGAAGCAGTTAATACAAATTTCAACAGGTTAGTATCAGTTTTGGGATGGTGGAGAAGTTCCCCCTCCACCCGACGGCACTACAGGTACCCTACATGCCGAGGTGTAGTTTCTGCTGTCTATTCTGAAAACGCGTCAAGACTCCGGAGCCGCAAGTTCTACTCGCGTTTGTTGAGTTGTTTTAAATTCATACAGCGATTTGAATTTGAAAGCCACGCGTTGTAAAGTCTGTTTTGGCTGCGTACGGCGACCGTCTGGTGGGTTCAGGTTTTGGCTGGTGTCGTTTTTGTTAGGCGCCGATTGTGTCTGCGTGCGGTAACAAGGACTGCCTGCGGAGGTGAGTCCATTGTGATTGCCACTGCGAGATGGATTCAATCTGCTCCAGCGCTCTGTTACATTCATTCTACAGCTCAGCTGCCGAGTTCATTTGGCTGTAATTGTATCTGAAACGAAATTAGTGTCGGCAAAGTACTATCATCTTGACGGCAAGGTGAGAATTATTTTTGTCCGTTATTCACTAAACCGTTTCCAGAACCTCGCCGTGGTGATTGACATGGTCGTTAGTATGCCTGTGTATGACAGGTAATGAAGAAAGAGCAAACAATACCGATCATGGAGGGTGAGCGGTAACGCTTTCGGGAGGATGCGGGTTCGAATCCCCTTCTGGGAATCCAGATTTCGGTTTTCCATTGGTTTCCGAAATTATTCCTGGCAACTCCTCCGATGGATCCTTCAATAGGCTATGGCCGAATTCCTTCCAGTTCCTTGCCACCAGTCCTTTCCCGTCTCTAACGACCTCCACTTGGACGTGGCGCAATGCCATAAAAAAATAGCAGCAAAAAAAAAAAAAAAAAAAAAAAAAAAAAAAAAAAAAAAAAAAAAAAAAAAAAAAAGGAAGAGAAGAAAACAAGAGGAGAAAATACGATATCTGCATGTTCGATTTTACTTCCGTCATATCACAAGATATTTCGTGATTACTAATCTGTGATATTTAATCTGAAAATGCTTGTTCTGATTTTTGAATATTTCATTTCCAGGACCTGGACTGGAATACGATCTCAGGAACTATTTTCATTCCTCCGAGGTGAAGCAGAAATAGTTATCAACGGCTACCTGGTTGAACAAGTTTCGCACTATAAGTACCTTGGTTGTGACATTACATGTACAGTAGTATAAGCAAAGATATTGATAATAAAGTGAACAACTATCATATGATATGGGGAATGATAGTTAAAACCTGAGGACATAGGACACGCAGAGACACAAAGATCAAATTCTATAAAGTATTGGAAGTTCCTATGCTTCTCTATGGAAGTGAGTGTTGGGTAATGAAGAGACAAAAGCCGCAAACAAGCAGTGGAGATGTTCCCAAGATTTATAAAGGGATGCACAAGGCTAGATCTAATAAGGATTGAGACTATGAGAAAGGAGTTAGAAATATATGGTATAAACGATAAGATAGAGGAACATAGGAATAATTGGAGAGACATCTGACTAGAATGGATGATGCGCTATTGCCAAAAGTAAAAAAACCAATACAGATCGAAACGAAGAGATGGGATTAGTCCCTGAAACCTGATAAGTAGGCGTAAGCAAAATATACCGATGTATCGAAATATCGCTATTTTTCATAAAATAATAGATATTTATCATCGATATTTTTATTCTTGTTATATCAACAATCGATATTTTATTTGGAGCATCAATTTTAAGTACCAATCCGATATATATATATAATTTTTTTTTTTTTTTTTTTTTTTTACGAACGTTAATAATTATCCCAATTTCATGGGTTGCATACATTTTGTATTAATATAAGTACATATCTGATCTGAACGTGTCTTAAAAAAGTGAATTCGTCGTAATTTAACAGTTTCTCATCAACGATTAACAGGTTAAAGAAGATGTTAAATTTTAACAACTTACGTTAACGTCGTAATTTTTTGTTAACATTTTTGAATGTTAACGGTTACATTATTTTTAATCGATTTTAAGAATATAGATTAAGCATAAATTTATAGCTATTGTTTTAAGTTTTTTTTTCATGGATGAATTAGAAGTTAATACGTTGACGAAGTACCTGATACACAAAGCCTCTTCTGTGTCGTCCGAAAGAGTTGAACTTTCACTGGAAAAATCATCAGTAGTCTACTTTTCAAAGAGAAAAATCACCCATGACTCGGACAGTATCCAAATAGGTCCTTATAAACTGGCACTTAAGAAACAAGCACAGTTCTTGGGAATGTTGCTGGACAGCCGCCTTAGCTGGTCCCAACATATCGATCAGCTGATAGCAAAATCGAATTCCCGACTAAATATAATAAGAATGGTGTCAGGTACTTGGTGGGGCTCCCACCCAAAAACGCTCCTACTACTTTACCGAACACTAATTAGATCGCTATTAGAGTACGGTTCCATGTTTTACCAATATGCTAGAAAGGACGCTCTCAAAAAACTAGATAGACTTCAAGCAGCTTGCCTAAGAGCTTGTGTCGGGGCAATACGCTCAACCCCAATTAACGCCCTATTAGTGGAGGCAGGAGAACCTCCCCTTCATATACGACGATCATATCTTGAGGAAAAATTCATAATGGAAAAATTGGTACTTAATACCCACCCGCTCCACCATCGATTTGAAAGGATGCAAGCATTAGCGAACAAAGGAAAAAGCCAACTCAAGCTCCCGCTTCTAAATGCTTACAAACTTTGGTCTAAATATAAAGATAAAGTAGCTTCTTACGACATACACCCCATCTTTCAAGAACCATACGAACTCCGACTAGAAGAAATCCACATACACTTTCTGGAAGGAGACATAAATCCCACCTTAAACCAGAAACTAAATAGACTCCTCGCAGAGATAGGGAAAAACACAGTTAAAATATATACAGACGGCTCAAAGAATTCCGAGGAAAACAGAGTAGGAGCAGCTTTCTTCTGTCCCAACACTAATCATTCAGCTCAATTCTCGCTACATGAAGAAACATCTATTTTTACAGCTGAAGCGAAAGCCATACTGGAGGCGGTTAAGTATAGCCAAATGATCCAAGCGGACAAAAGCATCATATTAACGGACTCCATGAGTGTCTTAAAACGGCTACATAACAACACGTGGAATTATCACCTCCCGATGACGATCTTAGAAATTAGGAAACAAATAAAAAGCAGTAAAGAACGGGGAATCACTACCTACCTGCTATGGGTTCCAGCTCACAAAGGTATAAAATACAATGAACAAGTGGATACTTTAGCAAAACAGGCCATCCTCAACGGATTTAAAGATGGTATGAACCTTCCGACGTCAGATATAATTCACACAATCAAAAAACGAGCCAAAGAAAAATGGCAAGAAGAATGGAGAACATCTCTAACCACCAAAGCATCGCACTATGGAAGCATCCAACCAACTATTCCACCTCAACCTTGGTTTTATAAATGGATCACAAGCAGACGACTAACAACAATGATTTCCAGGCTGCGGTTCAACCACGGAAGATTCCCCAGCCACCTCTATCGACTAGGTCTGAGAGAATCTCCTCTCTGTGATTGTTCAGAACAGACTATAGGAGACACCAACCACATTATATTTTCCTGTAGAAAATTTAAACGGGCTCAGGATACCATGATCAAGGATTTAGTCAACATAGGAATCCCTCTTCCTACCAACCTAATCCTACTCCTAGTTAGCGATGACAAAGCAGTGTACAACAGCCTTATTAGATTCCTAAAAAATGGAAATATAGAAATCTAAGACCTCATCATCAAAAATAAAAATGTCAATAAGCATAAAATGAATTGTATAAACGACTACAACGATTCTGTTTTATTCCTTAAAGATTACGAGTAGAAAAGTATGACTCAAAATTGTCATCAGTATAATAAAAATTGTAAGTAGCCTAAGTACAACTATAATTAGCATAAGCAAGATTGTAAATAGTATAATCAAACCTGTCAATAATTAAGCATAATGAATTATCTTACAATTCACGGATGTATGGTCATATAACCGAATGTGAACAAAAGAAAATAATAATTTAGACGCATGAATACCAATGTCGGTATTGCCTCACGTATACCTGCAATATGACTTGAAAACGAATTGTATCAACTGCTACTGCGATTCGGCTTTATACCTGAAAGACTTTAATTACGTTTAGATAAATTCTATTTAAAATTGTTACCAATATAATCAAAATTGTAAGTAGCATAAGTATAACGATAATTAACAGATGCAATATAATAATGAGTATAATCAAACATGTTATTAGTTAACGATAATGAATCATGTTACAAGTGATGGCTGTATGGTTACATAACCGAATGTCAATAAATAAATAAACAAACAGTTAACTTGGCGGCACCAAACAACAGGAGTAGATTGACGGGAGAATAAATGAAACAGAGAGTTCTTTTGATATCTACATCAGATGAATACTGGTTTAATTGATTGTACAAATAGATAAATTAGTAAAAATGTCTATAATTTCCACATGTCATTAATTTTTCGAATTGTCTTAAATTTTTTGGGAATATTTTTAGAAAGTTACTGGCTTCAGGCAAAAATAACGATATTGTCTTGTAAATATTGACGATATTTATGGATATATTTTTACATTTGGAAAGCCCTACTGATGAGGTCAACAGGCCTAATCATTGAATTCTTCTCCCTCTGGTCCCTATCCGTTCCGGATGTCGGCAGCCATCTTGGCTGTCTCGTCTCTGCTGGTTGATGCTCGGTTTAACTCCGTAGTTGTCTTGGAGGTCCATATTCTCAGATTTTTTAACCAAGAAGTTCTTCTTCTACCAGCACTTCTCTTTCCTGGTATTTTCCCCTGGAGAACAGACTGCAGGAGTTCATAACGGCTATTATTCCTCAAGATGTGGCCAAGGTACTGAAACTTTCGTGTTTTTATGGTGGTCAGTATTTCCATGTCTTTTTTCATTTTGCGGAGCACTTCAGCATTTGTGGTGTGGTCAGTCCATTGTACTCTCAAAATTCTTTGATATACATTATTGAATGGATGCTTCCAACAAATATGGTGGTACTTAACATGTGCCGGCAGGTACAGTAGCTGCGAGAACTGGAATCGATTTTTCAGAGCAATTACGCGTAGATCATCTCGTTTCGGACTTATTTTAGTAGCTCGGAGAGATTCACCATTGTTTACCGTGTAATCGGTTTCGTAAAGGCTTCAGTTACAAAATTTAGTCTAGTGTGATTAACAGCAAGGAACATGTCTCAATGAATTTAAAGCGAAGTTCTGTGAACACAAAAGAAGACATTTGGCACCGGGACATAATAATCCATCGCAATTAATGACTTGAAATTATTAATAATAATTAGAAGGACTAATCATAAAAGCACTGCATGATACAGCAGGGTCCATACCCATATAATGTGTGCTCTAATTAAACATTAGTAAATTAGTATGATCCTAGTCATTTAATGAAGAACAAAGGTTCAATTTCAATAATAGTATAAACTTTCCAATACTGCGGCTACTAGGTTATAAAAGTAATATCCGTACTGTGGATTTTAATTGTAAAAAAATAGGTATAATAGCGTTTTGATGTAAAAAGCAGGAAAACTTTTCCAAAAGCACTCAAAGAAATTACAATTTACACAAGGCAAAAGTAGATGGCGAGGAAAATTACACCCAAAAATTTAAGATGAAAAGAGAAGAGGAAATGAGAAAATGGGGAAAATGCCACTCGTGCATATGCTCCATCGCAATTAAATTAAATTACACACCTAATGTGGAAAGTTCCAAGAGAGTCCATTGTAGATTTTTTCCCTTACGATACAACGAACTATGTTGATGCGACCATGTTATACCAAAGAAGGCCACATGGTCTTCTGAAACGGGAAAGGGGGTAACACGATGTCTACAATTTCAAGAAAACACTAAATTGTTTGGAGATACAACCACTTGACTAGAGCGACATCTGGTGTACAGATTTTGCACTACCCCATCTCTCGAGTGCTGTAAACTTGGTTGTTGCCGGCCTCGGTAGCGTAGGGGCTAGAGTGCTAGAGCTCCGCGTGCCGAAGGTCGCCGGTTCGAATCCGGCCGCGGGTATGGATGTTTAAGTGTTGTGTGTCTGTGTGAATGTCCTGTCTGTCCTGTGGTGTCTATACTTAGAAATCATAAAACGTACTGGAGACACTAATTCACATGAAGAGATATCGTAAACACATTGAGCTGGCTGAATGGCTAAGTCGCCGAAAGCCATTAAAAAAAACTAAACTTGGTTGTTTCCGCGTGCCGAAGGTCGCCGGTTCGAGTCCGGCCGCGGGCATGGGTGTTTAAGTGTTGTGTCTGTGAATGTCAAGTCCGCCCTGTGGTGTGTCTAATTAGCTGCAAAAAAATTCATCAGGCTGGTTGTATGACCTAAGATGCCGAAAGCCACTTCTTTTCTTAATTTTTATAAACGATCTCGGTGACAACGTTAATTACAGGATGCGATTTTTTGCTGATGATGCACTTATTTATAGGGAAGCGAGGTGCTCTGACGATTGCTTAGAAATTCAGCGCGATCTGGATGTTATTTCAGAATGGTGCCGTAAAAGTGCAAGGCAATGCAAATAAGTAATAAAAAGACCCCGTTTGCACACGAGTACAAAGTTAACAATTCAGTTGTTGACACACGAGTACAAAGTTAACAATTCAGTTGTTGACACTGTGGATTCCCTGAAGTATCTAGGAGTAACAGCACACAGCAACATGAAATGGGACTTGCACATAACTTCCGTCGTAGGCAAAGCTAATTCTAAACTAAGATTTATAGGTCGTATTTTGAGGAGTTGTAATGCTCATACAAAGGAAATAGCGTACAAAACACTAGTGAGTCGGCATTTGGAATACTGTTGTGGAGTTTCGGATCCTTATCGCAAGGGATTGATTGAAACGTTAGAGAAAGTACAGAGAAGAGCCGCTCGATTCGTGACTGCTAATTACAGTCCTTACGTAAGTGTCACAGAGGTGATACGTGGGTTGGGCTGGGATTGTTTGGCGGAAAGACGACGTCGTTTTCATTGAATTTGTTGGAGAATATGCGAAAATCATTCATTTACGAGTTCAACGAAATACTTCTTCCGCCAACCTATTTAGGTCGCAATGACAGGAAGGATAAGATTAGAGAAATAAGATGCCGTACTGATACAGTTATTTATTCTTTCTTTCCTCGTTCTGTTCGGAATTGGAATGCACTGAACTAGGATTGCTGCTTAGCACCCTCTGCCACCCGCAGTTTTGTGATTTGCTGAGTATAGATGTAGATGTAGATACATATATATATATATATATATTTGAATATATGAGACTGGCAGGTGTTGCTGGTAGAGTTGTGGTGAAGTGCTTGTTGTCGGTGGCTGGCGATGTTGTGAAACACGATCTGCCTTCACCTCCATACTGACCGCAGTCGGTTGAAGATGGTCGACGAGAACAACTTGTTAGCAGTTGGTTTATTTTGATTACGTAATTTAACAGGAACCGAACTGAAACCGCTTCATTGTGCATGTACGAAACTTGTCCTCGGGATTTTTATTACTGTGTACTACATTCTTTATTAGAGGATACAAACAGTTATAAATGTAATTTACAGTATTAAAAGAAATACCAAAGAGTTAGTAACTGCAGCTTTAACCTGATATGCTGTCCGTAATTGAATGAAATAGATAAAAGATATAGCCTTATGAGGTAGTTCATTTAAACAGGGAAGATACCCCTAGAACATTAATACAATTTATTTGTTTACTTTGGCTTTTCCCTATCAGATTCTTTTTTGCCTTAAGTTTTTGTTTATATTATGGTTTTCAAAAAACAAAAAATAAACTTTCTCAACTTTCACTGGATTAATAAAACTGTGTTAATACAATTAAAATGCTTACTAAATAAGAACTCGATTCTTGTTGTAATGAAACACGGTTTCAGTTGCTAAAGTTATTTCGGGAATATGTGGAAGAGTTTTTTTTTTGCTGTTTGCTTTACGCCTCGTCGACGTTGGGATCATTAGAGGCGGGAAAAGACCGGGGGCCATGAAACCGACCAAGGCCTTTTAATGGAACCATCTCGACATTCGCTCTCGGAAAGGCCACGTCAAAATTCCTTCCCGTTCCTTCTCCACACCCCTCTCCCACCTCTAATGACCTTAACGTCGACGACGCGTAAACGTAGAAGAAAAAAAGAGACACAACAACCATAAACCCTACAAATAAGTTTTACAAATTACTATTATTGCGTTTCAAGTGCTTTTATGATTTTCATCAAACAATAATTTTTAATGAATAAAATCTTGTCGAGCTTTGCACAGGGAAAGCGCGTCAATAAGAGGCGACGTTTCATAGCCTGACTATGGATTTTCGCCTGAAGATGGAGACAGAGTCAGACTCCGAAACGTCGGCGCTTAGTGGTGCGCTCTGCTGGTGGAAAACTCGATAGCATTTTATTCATCTGATTCACCGAGAAAGCGTACGTTCTTTCAATAATTTTTAAGTTTTGAAATTATTTTAAAACTTATTCTTGTTTCCGCTTGGACATTTGGGCGTTAGGTCTGAGGCTATCATTGCCCTTCCTGTACTTTTCGATCACTTGTTATCTACTGAGGATGGAACACGGAAGATGTTGATTAAGGCCACTGCGAGGAGAGCGCCGACTGGTTTCCGTGATGGACACGGCGGCGCAGGCAGCTGTGAAAGTGGTTCCCACGCAGTCTACTGACGCGACGCATAAACTGCGAGACACGCGACAAGGACGAGACACTCGCAGTAACGACCCAACTTCGTTCCGC
Source organism: Vandiemenella viatica (assembly GCA_031002005.1). NCBI lineage: Eukaryota > Metazoa > Arthropoda > Insecta > Orthoptera > Morabidae > Vandiemenella > Vandiemenella viatica. The sequence continues at coordinate 259,380,347 of JARYHS010009186.1, forward strand.
GTCAAGCAATTTTCTTTTTACATTAGCAATTACGCTGCCTCCAATATCCGTCGTGCGAACACTATACTTCGCACCTACCTAAGCTTCTCGCAAATCTCTCTTCATTTCCAACGTTCTGTTTCGTCACGAGGCCTCCAAGTCCGTCAAATACCACGGGTTGAGCACAGTGTTCGGGCAAGCCATTCCTCCGCAGTTGATTCACTAAACAGAATTTTTATTATTATTTGCAGTGGGCCAGTAAGCCATACAGCCATAGCACTAATTACAGTAACATGATTTATACAGTCATGACACAACTTATTTATTTATCAATCTTGTTTCATGGATCCCTGCTAGGAAACATGTGAAACACGTTGTAACAGCCCTCATATTTGAACTTTAAATATAATTGTATTTAATGAAGTATTTGCAGTGAGCTAAAGTTTGCTTGAATATGTTCTGGTATCAATGAAAGTTTCACGGGTGTCCAGCCGGATGGTGTCATAAAACGACGACGTTTCGACAACCTGCTCGGTTGTCTTCATCAGGTCTATTTAGATGTTGCTCAATTCCAGCGCGCTGATTGGGCGTCCTCGCAACCCTCTATACACGACATTCGAATTTCGGCGGCAGCGAAGCCAGTCTGTTTGTGATTTCGAGAAGCAACATCTAAAAAGACCTGATGAAGACAACAGAGCAGGCTGTCGAAACGTTGTCGTTTTATGACACCATCCGGCTGGACACCCGTGAAACTTTCATTGAATCAATACGCCGGGAAAGTCTCCAGTTGCATATGATCTGGTATGTTTGTTTTGCAATTTCTTGTAAATCAGTGTATATAGACTTTGTTTTATGAAAGGAAATTATTTAAAGGCCATTTAATATGCTTAAGAACCGAATTGTGCAAGAGAATTGTTTAAATGTGTGTAATTCCAAGTATTAATGCAAGTTACGATGTCTACATGACAATGATTTCTGTAAATAATTTTGTGTTTATGTATCTTTAATTTCCATTTCTGACCGTTTTGTAATGATGTTAAATGATTAAGTACTAATTCTGATTGTTTTTAATATGTTTAATTGTTTGAGTAATTGTTAATATTCGAGAAATATCTGGCGGACGCTTTTGAAGAATTCCAGAAATTTCGATAGAGCCTATATAAAGAAATCAGCAGGACAGTTAGTTAGTTGATACAGATTCACTTTGCAACTGCCAAAGATTGTGTTAGTAGTATCTCTGGATTGTATCTATGCATATGAATAATATCGCTGACGAGTTTTCTGAAAATAAACAAATTTTAAACTGAACCTTATGGTGGACTATTTAATTAATTACTATATTAATTAAACCACCAAAGACTCTGACAATGTCATGGTTAATACACATACATACGAGTCATAAGCATAGTGAAAACAATCATATATAAAAAAGACATACAAAGAGAATAAAAATAAACATTAATTTTTACAACTTAGTTTTGCAAAAGGTCATATTAAATACAATAAAATATTTTGTTCAAATTCCTGAATGGAGTAGAAGGAGTTCCCAATAAGATAATTTCTCAGTTTTTCTTTAAATATATCTTTATTATCTGCAAACTGTTATTATATCATATATATGTCCATAACACAAATAATAGGCCTGTCACAAATACATGGTCACTATTACAATGCTACATACCTATTATTAAGTTCATGATGGCAATATTTCAGTTATTAGATATATCCGTGAAGGATTGCAAACGTCCATATGCATCTGTAGGTTTATATGTCCATCTCACCGTCCTTTAGGAATCTGCATAGCAGCCCGAAGATTCTGGCGTCGTCGGTCGCAAGGAGATGTGACACCTTTGATGGTGGGAAGTGACCTAGTCTTACCAGTTGCTCTATTAGGTCTGCGATGCTGTTGTACTTTATCTGTCCTTGCAGCCGAAGAGGATATGGTCCATGTCCCCTATGCTCGTCTCGTCGCATCCGCATAAGAGGCTTTGAACTATGTTTATTATGTTCAGGTGTGCGGGGAAACAGCCATGGTTGAACTTTAGCCTTGGAGATGGTTACTATAGCTTTTCTTGGGATCTTGAATTGATGCTGCCAATGCTGTTTAGGGATGACGGGGTGGATCTGTCCGTATTTTTTTCCTTTGACGACTTGTGACTTCCCTCTCTGTCTGCTCCACGACTCTCTTGCAAAACATAATTGTTATGGAATAATACTCCACGCAATACCTTGTGCCTTGCGCTGTCACAAAAAGCTTCATTCGTCTTCCTCGTCCAGGCTGTGTTTTACTCCGCCACAGAGCTAATATTGCCGCGAGTAAATCAAACATTCAGCCACACGCGAATACTTACCTTAAGCCGCGCAATATCAGTTTTAATCGCGGCACCGAGCGTGGTGGGTGAGCGGTTAACGCCCTGACCTCGCACTCGGGAGGACGGCGGTTCGAATCCCCATCCAGGCATCCAGGTTTGGGTTTTCCATGGTTCCACCAAATCACTCCAGGCGAATGCCTGGATACTTCCTTCACAAGTTCAAGGCTGAATTCCTTCCCGTTCCTTGCCCTCGTCCCTTCTCGCCTCTAATGACCTCGACATCGACGAGGCGCAAGGCCATAAGGGGGAAAAATAATAATCGTGGTCCAGGCTGCATGGATCACGACCAGTGTGGAACTATTTTTACTGAAATGAAGTAATGATTTCGTATCCTGGCGCTCATGAATTATTTTTAAACAACTTGAATGACTCTTCACTCTGTTGTAATGACGAACGCTAATATTACTGTCAGAAAATGAAAGCATCCCACGCGTTTTAATAGTCACTGCATCGCGACATTAATGTTATCACATATCTGTTAGCTTGCTATAACAGCGATCACAGAATATAACCAAAACATCTACACCGAACTGATATAAATAAACAAATGGCAACTAATAATTAATAAGTGTCGTCGCAGTAGCAACTTCGACCTTCCGTTTAAACTGATGAAGACGGCGGAGTAAGCTGTCGAAACGTCATGTATGGCAAAACTGATCCGGCAGAACAGGCGTGAGCATTTTTTTTTTTTTTTTTTAAAGCTGTAAGCCGGGAAACACTCAATCCTCACATCAACTATTAATTTTTTTTTGCTGTCGTCAGTCTTTCGACTGGCTTGATTGCAATCCTCCATCCTTTCCTATCTTGGGCTAACTTCTTCATCTCTTCATATCCCTTACTTCCCACGTCCTCAATTATCTGCTTCACATATTCTAATCTCTGTCTACCTCTACAGTTCTTACCTTCGACTGTTCCCTCCACCAGCAAATTAACCAATCCAGCATGTCTCAGAATATGACCTAACAGCCTCTCTCTTCTTTCTGTAAGCTTCTTCCACAAACTTTATTCCTTACCAATCATTTTCAAGACTCGTTCATTTTTTACTTTGTCTGTTCACTTAATTTTCAGCATTCTTCTGTAGCACCACATTTCAAATTCTTCAATTTTCCTTTTTTCCGGTATTTCTAAAGTCCATGTTCCGCTACCGTAAAGTGCTGTGCTTAACACGAAAAATTTTAAAAAGTTTTTTTCTAATTCCTAGATCAATATTTGAAACCTAAAGATTTCTCTTTTTCATGAAGGCTCTTTTTGCTATTCTGCTTTTAACATCATTCCTGCTTCGGCCATCAGTTGTAATTTTGCTTCCAAAATAACAGAACTATTAATATGTTATTTTAAGCGAAGTACATAATTTTCTCTCTGTGTTCTGACAATTCATTCCTGCACAGTTTTTTTTAATTTTTTTATAAAAACAACATATCGGCACATTGTTAATTCGGCAACCAAAGCCTGCAGCATAACTTCAGCGTTGCGGACACAATGACCAAGCTTAACCTTCTGTTAGTACTGATATTATTATTAATACACCTATATACAGCATAAACCAGCATTTAGTGTCTATTCTGGGCCAATGTTTTCAGTGTATCACAATATTCACATATTAATGTTCTATGCAGTCACTATTTTATATATAATATATATAATGGCTTTGGGCATCTTAGGCCATACAGCCAGCCTGATGAACATTTTCCAGCTAATTAGACACACCACAGGACGGACATTACACCCACACCCACAACACTTAAACATCCGTGCCCTCGGCCGGACTCTAACCGGCGACCTTCGGCACGCAGAGCTAGCACTCTAGCCTCTACGCTACCAAGGCCGGCCAGTGACTAATTATACTCTGTTTAAAACAAATTGTGGAAAACACAATTGTTGTACTAAAAATCAAAATGATCTTCACAAGGATTACAAGTCGATGTCATTTGTTCAAAACGGGTTTAATCTTCAATAAGCTCCTAACAAATATTAAATGTATGCGTAGGATATAATCAAATTCAGGAAAAATAAAAGTATTTTTATCTGTCAATCCTTATGCTTTCTTTGGACGGTAGCAACGATATAATTGCCAGTATCTCGTGGTTTTTGTAATTGATGCATATATTATTCTGTTTTTTTCTGTATTGTTTTTGCTCTAACCTGACTCTACTCCGTCTGGTATTGCATTGTACTGCCTCTGGTAGACTCTAGCCCCAGTTGGTATGCGGTTCCTCGCTTACTATTCATTGTGCATTCCGAGCTGGTATGTTAGCACCTCCTGCATTGTCTCTCGCCTAATTATTATTTGGACCAACTGCCTCTGTGTAGGACTTCTGCTTCCAACACAATGACGACACGTAGGTACAAACAGGCCACTCACATATAGCGCAACACAAGGGGGGCACACATGTGGCTTGTCATTCTAACAAAGCGTGGTGATAACTTCGTGGGGTCCCAGGTTATGGAAGCAATAAGTGATCGCGATGCAGTATTCATGGGTATGAGAGGGTTTAGTAAACCAGTAGGAAAAACTGAACTTGGCCGTAGGCATAGTCACAGAATTGAATAGATGTTCGGAAGATTTTAAAGAAGAGCACAGGTACAATGGAAACGAGTTGGGAGGAGTTCAAGGAGATCGTTCCCTTCCTTAATTGTCCAATTCAGAACATGTATGACTATACTTTCCCTTCATATAAATCGATACCACATATCTTTATCAGTAAGAAATATTAATGATCGAAATTGCTGATATGAGGAATCGCGATGTTGCTTTGCCCATTAACAACACCGTTGAACCTACGTTTGAAGTTGATATACTTTTATTAAAAAATTATTCTTCATCAAATGTTATTAACAACAGTATGACACAATTAAAAAAAACATCTTGAAATTCAACAATGGGTTCATTTTTCACCAATTCTCAAAGTTTCTATATCCTTTCATTAAGCTCAGTGGGGGAGTGACATCTCCTCTAGGGCAACACTGATTTTAATTTAATTAAAATTGCAATGGAGCGCGCACACCGGTGAAAATTTCTCTACACACCCGTCTTCCCCCTTTCCTGCATCCACCTACATTTGCCCTTTACAAATTTCAACTTTAAATTCTTTCAACGTTTTAGGTAAATTATTAATCATTTCTCTGATACCGTTACCGAAAAAAGAGAATCTTCCTACATCCTTGTGCCTGAAATCGAGTGGCAGCTTGTAGTCATGGTCATCTTTTCGCTTCCATGCATTACTTTTAATTCTTATGCCAATATCATTCCATGCCTCAACACTAACATACACCTTGTACACTCCCATAACCCTCTTCACCCTCCTCCTGTCTTCCAATGAGTCCCATTCCATCTCTTTTATCATATCTGTTACTGATTGCGTTCTCCAGTAATTTCCGTATACAAATCTAGCAGCCCTTCTTTGCACCCCCTCCAACTCCTGTATTTGATACTCAAAATGTGGGTCCCATACTACAGTACCATAGTCAAGAAATGGTGTGTCCAAAGCTTTGTAAACAAGTTCCTACCAAGCGTGGTGGTGTAACGGCTAGCGTTCTGGCCTCGCATTCGGGAGGACGGCGGTTCGAATCCCCGTCCGGGCATCCAGATTTGGGTTTTCCATGGTTTCCCAAATCACTCCAGGCAAATGCCGCGATGCTTCCTTCAAAAGGCCATGGTCGAATTCCTTCCCAATCCTTGCCCCCCATCCTTTCCGATCTCTAAAGACCTCGCTGTTAGAGAGACATTAAGCAGATAAAAAAAAAAAACAAGTTCCATTACTTCTCTCGTACATCCCCTCATCACTCTCTCAAACAAGTGCAGAATTTTTAAACCTTTTCCTATTACCTGTCCAATGTTTCCTGGCCAGTTAAGCTTGTTATCAGATATAATGCCAAGATATTTTACATTTCAAGTCTTCAGCAAGCAATTTTTTCCCCACCTTATAATCATAATCGGTACGATAATGATTTGCAGTGATCGCCATATCGGCGGGGTTACCATTTAGCAGGAGGCGTCGAGTCTGCTGCCCGCAGTCGTCCGACACGATGATTCCATTTTCTGATGACCGTCTGAAATCCACGTCCACTCGGATAACGACGTGGAACAGAAGAGCGACCACACACCGCACCGGCGTTAGTCACCACACATCTCTTCGTGCAGGCTGGCCACGCTCTCACCACACAGCTCGCAATCCACTGTACTCTCTCCACCGCGCCACCCTACTGGCACCCTGCTTTCCTTCACTGAGGGCTACCCACCCCAAGGTCACCTTCCGGAACGCAGCCGGGCAGTTACCGTTACCCATTGCCCCATTCATCCCCGCTGTCTCTCCGAGCAAGCCATGTATCCAGCATCTCGCAAATACAGGCTGTAACAAAAATGTACGGCAGAACTTGCAGGACATATTCCTCACACGTAGACGAAGAAATGGTTCCGGAAACGCTTCGTTTCCATGTAACACCGCATTTTCTTCGTGGCATGAATTGTGGGAGACACACAAGAATGAAACGTACCAGCTTGATACATGCAGCTCTTTCTCACAGGAGATGTTCAATACGCCCTCCGTGCGCATTGATGCATGCATCAACCCGCCGTCGTAGTGATTCTCGAATGCGCTGATGTATCCCTGGAGTACTGCGTATGGTTTCGCAGCCGTCCATAATCCTGGCACGCAGACTCTGAACGTCTTGTACAGGGGTTCGATACACAAGAGCTTTCAAATGCCCCCATAAATAAAAGTCCAGTGGGTTTAGGTCCGGAGAGCGTGGAGGCCAGGCAATTGGTCCACCTCTACCTATCAATCTGTCACGAAATCTGTTATTTAGAAGTTGACGGACATTAATACTAAAATGAGCAGGCGCTCCATCATGCATGAAGTACATGTTTCGTCGCACAGCGAGAGGCACATCTTCTAACAGAACAATTAGAACATGCTTCGAGCGTTTTGTCCTTCATGCGTTGGGTAAAATGCGGTGTTACATGGAAACGAAGGGTTTCCGGACCCATGTTCATATAATATAATTTCTTCGTCTGCGTGTAAGGAATGTGTCCTGCAAGTTCTGCCGTACATTTTTGTTACACCCTGTATATTTCGACGTAGAGTGGCATTATACTGCAATATTGTTTGTTTTGAAGATATGGCACGTGATACAAGCTAGTGACGTAACTGTAACTCCGCGAGCATATTCAATAGACTGAGAGGACGCTTTCTATATTGACAGCTTGCGATTCGTAAAAATTGCGATCCGTTACTGTAGTTGTGGCCCTCGCAGAAATCTATGGAAATTGTTACTGGGCTATCTGCTGCATCGAAAATAATTTACAGTCAAACCAGTCGCGTCGGCGGCTTCATCCACGTGTGATTTAAGATTTGTTTTATTAATTCGCAGATAAACATCCAAGCAATGTTGCTGGGTAGGAAAGAGTAGAAAAGTTTCTCTGCTTTTCCCCTACATTCGATGTCCTTCCAAATTTACGTTTTGTGTGAATGTTTTAAACAAATTTGTGCTTATCATTTGTTTGTAACGACCTTTAAAGTGCCACTAATTCGGAAAATTTTAACGCTGTTGGTTACCAGTAGGAAAACTTCAGTATTATTCCCGTAGGTTCCCTGCATGCAATATTTGAAGTGGTGTTTTAGCGGTAACCTTCTGGCTTCACAATCCGGAGGACGCAGGTTGCAATCGCGGATTTGGATTTTACATGGTTTCCTCAAATCAGTCCAGGCGAATGCCGGGATGCTTCCTTTAAAAAGGCCATGGCCAATTCCTTCCCGTTCCTTTTCCCCAGTCCCATCCCGCCTCTAATTACCTTGTCGTCAAATAGTCGTCAATAATTAAAAAAACTAAAAAAACAAACAAACAAGAAACAAAACAAAAAAACAAAAACAAACAAGAAACATAAAAACAAAAATAACAACAACAAAAAAACGGCATTCAGTCATTGAGGACTGCCAGCAAAGGTGAAAACTTGAAACTATTAATATGATACGCGCAACACGTCATGCTTACAGCTACAGATATGCTAAATAATAACAAATAATTCCGTGTGGTTGTAGTGACCTGGTGACCGGGTTTCTAATGGCTGCGTTTTCCGCCTCTGTCTTAGCCGCCTTAACCTAACCCGGTAGTCGTAGCAGGTACAGAGGACCCGCAGTTTAATGTGGAACCCAAACTACGGAAGCGTTCTGCTGTACTTTACATTATACATTAGCTATCCCAGATGTGAAGGTCGGGTTTATGATCTACTGTATGTATGAAAATCCCCGCCGAGACAGAGAGTCAAACCGGGGACTTTTCATTCGCCAGTCAGACACCTTAACCACTGAGCCACCAGACCACAACAGATATACTGTTAACATCAGCATGTCAGTAATGCGAACTCATAAGATTTTACCCATCCAAACATCTCCCCACGCGCCTAAAGAAGTTTTCACTTCAATAACTAAAAATCTAACTTTTTCACAACCCAACGGTTCGGCGAATATTCCCCAAGGAGACGTTTGTTCTAAGCTATTGGGTCAAAGGCAAGAAGGCCAATTCCCTTCTTCAGGGGCTTACTACGGAACGTCCCGGCTTAGCACATATAATCAACGGTATGAACAACGGTGTCATAAATTAAGATGAGGGAGGAAAGGACGAGAGGGCTTAGGTTTCTGTAAATCAAACCTCAACATTGTTTTCTGTTTGTTTTATAGTATATGTATGCAAAATTTTATCGAAATCGTATAAAGACTGTGTGTTTGTATAAAGATTTTGCGAAAAGCGTCCTGCGCGCATATCATACGCGGCGCGCGCAACAGGTGGGCGTGATCTGACGCGCAACAGGTGACTTCTTGCGGACTCATAGAGTTACCCCCTCCCAAACATCGCGTAGCGCTCCAATAGAAGTTTTAACTTAATAATATATATATAATTACTTGCGCCGTTACTAGTCCATCAAATTATCTGAGGGTATTGTGGGCTTTTCTGTGCGCCATGATCAGGGTTAGGGAGTTGGGGCCGTTAGTTTGACCGCCGAGCGTCGGATCTTGAGCAGATTTTCGCTTATAACTTTCAACTCTGTCGTTTCAGGGTCTCTTACTTCAGATTGATACATTTACCCTCCTCCATCATGCCTGTATGTGTGTGACATTATCATGGAATCCCGCTGAATATTAATATTAGTATTGTGGTCGGAGGAATGTAATATTGAGGCTGAATAACGTAGGAAGCGCGCTCCACGTGCCGGGATTCTCAAGGACCGCCGGGAGGACCGTAAAGCCTTATCAGGCGCGTGCGGAATGGCCCCTAAACCGCGGACCAGCGCTCGTTCTGGCGACAATAGTCCCGCTTACGAGCCTCTCCTTGGCCGCGCTACAAGCGGCTGCGTCTTATCCTCCGTGGCTTCACCAGATTACTCTTCCGTGTCGCCACATTCGGCAGCACGCGGGTTCGAATCCCCGTGCGGCCATCGAGATTTCGGTTTTCAGTGGATCAGGACATGACTCGAGTTCATTGGCGCGATGATTGTTCCAAAAGCCGATTGTCGAATTCCTTCCCCTATCCCCATCAACTCTCGGCTTTGATGTCGTCGACGTAGACGACATTAAGGCCGAAGAAAAAGAAGATCATCATAACCCACTTCTTTTTAACGTTATTAGGAACCTTCTGATCTACAATCATCTCTATCACTCTTCATACTTAATCTTTCTTTTTTTCTTTTACTTTGAATAACATTTTTCCATTTTTTTAACTGCTTAACGTCTCTTAACAGCGAGGTCTTTAGAGACGGGAAAGGATGGGGGGGGGGGCAAGGAATGGGAAGGAATTCGGCCATGGCCTTTTGAAGGAAGCATCCCGGCATTCACCTGGAGTGATTTGGGGAAACCATGGAAAACCCAAATCTGGATGCCCGTACGGGGATTCGAACCGCCGTCCTCCCGAATGCGAGGCCAGCACCGTAACTGTTACACCACCACGCTCGGTCATTTTTCTTTCGCGCTCCCTCTTTATTGTAACCGAGCGTGGTGGGTGAGTGGTTAACGTTCTGGCCTCGCATTCGGGAGGACGCCGGTTCGAATCCCCTTCCGGGCATCCAGATTTCGGTTTTCCATGGTTCCCCCAAATCACTCCAGGCGAATGCCGGGATGCTTCCTTCAAAAGACCATGGCCGGATCCCTTCCCGCTCTTATTCCCAGTCAGATCCCGCCTCTAATGACCTCGACGTCGACGAGGCGTAAAGCCATAAGAAAGTAAGGTGTCGTACACTAGACCAGAGGCACCACGGGTCACTCTGTGAAGCTATAGAGAAAGGTTGACGTCAGTTAGTTTACAAGCCGCTCAGATAGATCAGCACGTCTTTAATGGAAGTAAAAGACAGGTAATGCAAACTACACACAGCGGGCGCTTACGAGATACTTTTCAGCTGTGGTTTGGTGTCTATTGGAGAGACTGATCTAGCAGTAAAGTACACGGTGCGAGTGTTGGTCCGCCGCTACAAATCAAACAGGATTCACAAATCACTCCAGGTAAATGCCGGGATGCTTCCTTTAAAAGGCCACGGCCGAGTTCCTTCCCATTCCTTGCCCCCCCATCCTTCCCCGTCTCAAAAGACTTCGCTGTTAAGAGACGTTAAGCAGTTAAAAAAAACAAAAAAAAACAGCACAGACAAGTCGGCCATCACGCGGTTGATGACGTCGCCGAAGACAAACTTCATGTCGCGTAGCAAACCTGTGAAGAACTCACGCCTGACCCGCAGCAAACTTCCACAATAGCAAACGCCTCGGATGCGAAGTTAGCTGCGTTTCGTAGAGCAAGTGAAACACATCTCTTTAGATGAAGGCCGAAACAGAAAGACCGAAAAATCGTTAGCGCGAGCATTTTTTTTTAACTGCTTAACGTCTCTTATTGGCGAGGTCTTAAAGACGGGAAAGGATGGAATGGGAAGGAATTTGGCCATGGCCTTTTGAAGGAAGCATCCCGGCATCCCCCCATGGAAAACCCAATTCTGGATGCACGGATGGGGATTCGAACCGCCGCCGGGTAGCATTAAATCGGCGCTTCCCGACAGATGAGTGAAGTACTGAGAAGAGGTGGAGGAGACCAAATGAGTCTTCACGATTTGATAGCGTGGTTACGTCATTTCAGCGATTTTAAAATCGAGTAAAATTTACAAAGGGGGCGTCTATTAATTTCGTGAGCTCAAAATAGGGGAGGGAGATCCGGCAAAATCTCACCAAATCTAACCAAGGGGGAGGGGGGTGTTCATAAAATATAACGTCAACAACACGTTGCTGCCCTTAAATAAACGATAGAGCTTTCTTTTCTTTTTTTAAAAAAAACAGTTTTTGGTATTACGAGGTCAAACCTACGTACGAGGGGAGGGGTCCCACCAGTTCCCACTAAATTTAAGAAAAAACACCCCACGTAATTAGTGGACACCCCCAAAGAGTTTGTCAGTATGAGCCCACTTACCTCTGAAGTATTTCACCCCGTCTGTCCTGGATGCATGCACTGATTCTGTTGTGAAGGCTTTCATAATATCGTTGTGTCCTCTCCTGAGGCAAGCTGGCCACAACTGTTGTAACTGGTCCTTGATATCCTGGGTACTGGCATTGGGACGGAGTTGACGTCAGAGCTGGTCCCACACATGTTCTGTCGGGGACAGGTCTGGGGATCTTGCTGGTCACGGGAGTACCTCCACATCATGCAGACAGTTCATAGAGACACGTGCCGTGTGTCGTCGAGCACTGTCCCTTTGACAAATGGCACAATGGTACTGTCGCATGAGAGGAAACGAAGCACCCATAAACTACGTGGGAAGGGGGGGGGGGGGAAGGATTCCCAGCCAGGCCACGTAGCTTTCCATTTATATTATTTAATTGCAAGGAAAGGGAAAATGACTCCTCAGCAAAGTTGAAGGCAGCGACGAGAGAAGAACATATATTACGAACACACAAATATACTCAATATTTCGGTTATTAAACCTTATTCATTACCGAGAATATGAGTCTATTTGTAACACTTAAAATGAGGTACAGAACACACAACAGCATGTGAATATTTATTTCTGTCATTTAATTATCTTAGTGCGTAATTTACGATAATCTGACAAGAGGAAACAGTACAAAATGTCTTCTGAAATCAATAGAGGAAAAAGATACGTGCTATGTGGGGGGAGAGGGGGAGGGGTAGAGGCGAAAGTCACACCGGGCTATGGGGTGGAGGGGGGTTCACAGAAGGCCAAAATGGAGCTCATGTGTGATGGACACTCCATAACACATGAGGACTCAGGATGTCCGTGACGTACCGTTGTGCCGTCAGAGTTTCCTCAATCACTACCAGCCGTGACCTGAAGTCACACCCGATGACTCCCGACACCATGAAGTCAGGAGTAACACCGCAGTGCCTGTCGGAAACATTGGAAAAATGGGACCTCTCGCCAAGTCTTCACCATATTCGCTGACGATGGTCATACCAGATAGTATAACATCGCTGAACACAACAAAATGCGTCGGATTATTTTCAGCGTTGAGTGGCCACAGCATCTCAACCGATGAAGATTGATTTAGCTTCCTCCTCAGCTGTCGGGTGCTTCGCTTTTTACTGTGAGGTCGTGTGTTGGACTGCAGACTTGTAGCGTGTCCGCCGTGGAGGTGATAAAGGAAGCGGCCAGTGCAGCGCTGTGTTTGGCAGGGGAGCCGTCAGGTGTGCGATCAGCGACCGAGCGGCACCAGAAATACCGCCGGCCGCTGTTGTCTTTGGCGGCGCGACGGAAAACAACAGCCGGAATGCGAGAGTCTGCCCACTCGCCGACGAGGCTGGCCGACACCAAGAGACGATCGATTACACACAGATAGGCTCTGTTCACACTATGCGGTTTTGACCGAACGGCAGAAAATCTTACGGCGACATTCTTTCGGTGGCGTGAACAACAGTATGGCCCCTTTCACATTACACGGCGACGGCAAAACGCCGTCCGGTCGCCGCGTAGCAGCCGTTCACTGCAACATACGGCAGCCGGACGGCGACCGATAACTCAGTGGCGTACGCGGCAAAATGCACGCTTTCACATCACACGGTCATGCACTCAAGCCATTGTAGTAGGTGTCTGGACATGTATTAATTCATTATTTCGTTAAAAATATTTTTTTTTGTCTTCTGTGTATGTCATTCTGCTGTGTTATATTATTCAGTAAAGGCATATTGAATTAATTTGTGTAAATTTTCTTTCAGTGTCCAATATTTTAATCACCTATTTCTAGAATACAGAACAGTATAATATAGTATAGGATGCACAAAAATTATATACTAGGCGTCTGAGAAAAGCAATCAGACTGATTTTTTTACTTACGAAAGTTTTTTTTTTTTTTTTTTCAAACAACTTCAAAGTAGTTCCTTCGGGCAGCTATACACCTGCGGAGTCACTGTTTCCACTCTTGGTAGTAGCGCTGGAAGGCTTCAACTGGTAGGGCTGTTAACTGGTCACAGTCTATTGAATGTTCTCCAGAGTTCCAAAATGACGTCCTTTTAAGACATGTTTCAATTGAGGGAAAAGGAAAAAGTCACAAGGACTTAAATCAGGTGAATAGGGAGGTTGAGGAACAACAGGAATGCGTTTTGTGGTAAAAAATTAACTGTTCAGTTGTGAGGTTTTTTTGGCACCATTTTGACACAAATCTTACGCATGTCCAAATTGTCTGTCAAAATTTGATGTGCGGTGAAAGTGTTTAAATTTAAGTCTTAACTCGTCATCCTTATTGTTAAACGACGGCCTGATCTCACGAGAGCCCTCACACGCTTAACGTTTTCGTCAGTTTTTGAAGTTGAAGGTTCTTCCTGAGCGAGGTTGTTCTTCAACGTGTTCCCGGCCTTGCAAAAATGATTTGTGCCAGCGGAAAACTTGTGCTCTTGATAAGCAATGTTCCCCATAGGCCCGTCTCAACTTTTAAAAGTTCACACTCGCGGATTCCCCAAGTTTAACACAAAACTTGTTTGCACAACGTTGCTCTAAATTTCAATGCTCCATTTTCGTAACACGCAATGAAAACACAACTTCACTGATGGCGCTGTCAAAAAATAATGTGTTGGCTGAACGGAGTTGAAACTTTGACTGGTACAGACCTGTAGACACAGCGTTGCCAGATCGCTCGCAGTATTATGAATATCATTACTTTTCTCACACACCTCGTATATGTATACATATGTTTCGACGATGGATGTATTACGTTGATTACAATGAATCGTAAACAAATAATTTCGTTAAACAACACACTACAAACAACACGGAGCTTGTAATAGAAAAAAGCCGTACAGGAACCGTACAGGAACCGTACAAAGTGAACGAGTAGGTCCTTTTGGATTTGCACCGTTCGAGTTTCTGCCGTTCAGTCAAAACCGTATAGCGTGAAGAGAGCCTTACAGATCCACGTTGTCATCTGTTAGCGTATGTTTACACTGCACCCGAGTTCGGCCGAGTTTTCACTTTGCCGTCTGAAGTGGTTACACTGGGCCAGACTTCGGTCGTCTTTTCTCATGGTTTTCACTCACTCGTTTGAAGTTATTTCAAACGACACCGCACAGTCATTTAGGGCGCTAATGACCTTGCTGTCGACGAGCTGTAAAGCAACGTCATTTAAGTGGCTACGATAGAGCTGCACTACGCGGCCGGTAAGAAACTCTGTGACTAGATCTTTTTGATTCCACATGAAATTATTATACGGCATATTTACGGCCTGTCTTTAAATTGAAGTATACAATCATCACATTCTTTACTAACGAAAAATATCAAGTCAATCAAAAGTAGCCTCAATCAAAACAAACACGTCAAGCGTGAAGTGATTGACGTTTTATATTTCATTCTGATTGCGTTCAGAAACGTAGTATAGTGTGACAATGTCTTTAATAATGGTTTGGTTTGGATGTTATTTTTGTTCGTAAAAGATTAATCAGTGAGGTGATAACGTGAGTCAGGTAAATTTTTGAACACTGATTACACGAAACAATCACGTTAAAATTTTAAAGGTGGGGAATACTTCAGAATCAGGGGCGTAGCTACTATGGGGCTAAGCGGTGCAGTGCACCGGGGCCCTCACGCTCAGGGGGCCCCCAAGCATACCCCAAGGGGCTCCTAAGCGCACCGCACCTCTAGGGGCCCTCAAGCGCAGTTTAGAGGGCCCACGAGCCTTTACGACAAACTGCCGACTTTTTTTTTTTTTTTTTTTTTTTTTCTTTTTAAGCTCTACCGTCGTCTGACTGAGGGGCCCCTGAGAACACAGGAGCCCCTCACTAAGGGTCCTCGCTGCTCAGGGGGGGGGGGCAACCACTGCTCAGGGTCCCCTAAAGAACAATTCAAGGGCCCCCATCCTCAGTTCAGGGGGCCCCTACCAGCACCCAGCACACAAGGCAAAAAAAAGGTCGTCCGTCTGGCCTGAGGGCCCAAAATAAAAAATTTTTGCACCGGGGCCCTTGTTGACCTAGCTACGCCACTGTTCAGAATGAAGCCGAAGACTTTATATATATATATATATATATATATATATATATATATATATATATATTTTTATTGGAAGGAATCCAACCGGCTGTAGAAAAACATTCAACACTGAGGAAATGTATTGCTCCAGATGAAAGGCTATCTGTTACATTGCAGTAGGTACCTATGTCGATTTTACTTAATACGTATTACTTTTTCTAACCAAAATTCACTGCTCCGATACTAAATACGTGTGCATTTCTCCAAAGGTTTCAGAAGGGATACAGTTGTGCATGATTCATTTGATTTATATGTTTATTTTTAATTTGATAATCATAGAAAAGTAAATTTTTATCTGTGTACATAATGCACCAATATAGTCTGGTCTGTTGTCAACTGAAATCGTAAAATTATGAGAAAGTGTGACATAAAGAAATAATGTTTTATTTGATAATTTATGTATTACGAAATATGAAGTCATAATAAATGTTCATTGGTGAATATACATTTCTGCCGTTGGGTTGGTGAAACGTAGGCCTATGTGTTGGAGACTTCATTCCGATGCGGCCATGTGGCTAAATATGAATGCGCAGATGATGCGAGTCAAGCGCGTTCGGCTGAATGATAGAAATTATTTGGTCGGTGAGAGAAGTGGCTGCTGTTAATTTGGGAGTTCTCCAGTTAATAGCTATCGAAGTGAGTGAGCTTAGGAAATTATATAGTAGACGTGCTGCGTTACACTCGCGTGCGTTGGTTCTTGTTTCTCTCCAGGACGTATTACAATGTTCTAAACGCGTAAAATATATGACCGTCTAGCTGACGCAAGTGCTTATTATATCAGTGTCGATAACAGACCTTTTAATGCAGTTGAAGGCAAAGATGTTAAGTATTAATTGAAGCACTTAACACCGTTACACGAAGTCCCTTCTCGTTACAATATCAAAACAAAAGTTGATAAAAAAAATTTCCAAGGTTGTAAAGGGGTAGTTGAAAAGTGTGAAACATTTTTCTATTATTAGGGTCTACATTTATTTTGCCTAGAGTGTCTCTATTTTGAAGATTTCGGTACCTTTTTTTGCTGTAAAATGACATACATAAAATCAATCATGACTGGTATAGTTGGATTAAGATAAGTTCAAAATTACAATTAGTCATTTACTCTAAGTAGCCGGCCTCGGTAGCGTAGGGGCTGGAGTGCTAGCTCCGCGTGCCGTAGGTCGCCGGTTCGAATCCGGCCGCGGGCATGGATGTTTAAGTGTTGTGTGTCTTTGTGAATGTCCTGTCCGTCCTGTGGTGTCCATACTTAGGAATTTAAAAAAAAAAACGTACTGGAGAAACTAATTCACTGGAAGAGATATCATGAATGGATTAGTTGCCGAAAGCCATAAAAACTAAAATAAAATAAAAAAAATATACTCTAAGTAGCCTCGTCGGTAACTTCTGAAACTACTCAAATGACGAATAGATTTCACGGGAAACGATTAAGCAAATCACTTTTTTCAGGATATATCGACGCTGGATATTCACAACCTATTTTTTATTTTTCGCAATAAACTACCTTAAGTTTATTACTTGATTTTGATTTACATACTTATATTTAATTTCTAATATAATATATACAAATATCGATATTATCGACTTGATGCGGTCGATATCTTCGAATATCGATATATATTTATCGATAATGATATTAACTTGCATCCCTGACTACGGTAGCCAAGAGCCGCGTCTCCTTATCTACGGGTTGAGAAAGTGCCTGATTTCGTTTCGCCGATGCGGCCTTATTCACCGACGTAAACACACGGGCGGTGCTTACCGCATTAAATACGGCGCCGGGTAGCTGTTACGCCTGTGCGATGGTTTCAACATGAAAAGTAAAAAATATCCTCTCGGTTCTCTGGTTGCGATTAGCTAATTGGGGTTACGACAGCGAGAGTTCTGATACACGAGTATGAATTGCAATTTCACGCAGCAGTCCCCACCATACGGGACGCAATGTGCCTGCCGCCTCGTATATAACGCAACGACAACCAGTTTTGCTTAGCAACGATTTCTTACCTTCCTTTAAGCCGGCGAAATTCTTACCTTCATATCTTCGCTCTATCTATACCAATCTAATAAATGTGAAAGTAACTCTCTCTGTCTATATGTTACCTTTTCAGGACTAAACTGCTAATCCGATCTTTATGAAATTTGACGAGGAAATAGTATGTCCAATTGGGAATGACATGGGATTCCTTTCATCTATACAAATAATATATTCTGTCATGGAATTTTTAAGACTAACTGAGCGGTGATAGACGCACAGTATGTGTAAATCTCTGGCCCTATGGGTACGTCGCTGGCTTTCTAACTTCTGGGTCTGGTCACGGGTTCAAACCCCAGTAAAATAAATATTTTTTTACAGGTTCCTTTGATCATATGAACCACGCATGGACGTTCCGTTGTTCGGATTCCATTTTAAACTGTAGGCTCAGCTACGACAGAGGTGACATTTATGGCCAATCAAAAATCTGTAACGTACGCGGCCGAAGAATCCCTCTGGACACAACAATGCCAAACACTTTTAATTTTTTTTTTTGACTGTTGATTTGGTTGAAATCGATGTGACTATGTTGTTGGTGTGGCGGACGTAACCGTAAGAACAGTGGGAAAAAAGTAGTGATAATAACTGTGAAAAAAGAAGAAGAATTCATTTTTTTTTTTTACTTTTGTTTTTACGTCGAGGTCATGAGGTGGGATGGGACTGGGAACAAGGAATGGGAAGGATTTGGGCAGTGGCAAATTTGAAGGAAACCTCCCGGCATTCGCCTGGAGTGATTTGGGAAATCCACGGAAAACCCAAATCTGGATGCCCGCACGGGGATTCGAAACCACGCTCTCCTGAATGCGAGGCCAGAGCGTTACCGCTCACCCACCACACTCAGTTTATGGGTCAACATTGATGACGAAGAAAGAGTACTAACTGTTTAAAGAGAGCTGCTTCGAACTGTAATGTCATTGCCGGGAATGATATTTAGTGTGCTGGCTGTCGAGTAATTAGAGAAAAGCATAATATCTGTGAATTGCTTCAAATCTCACTTTATGAGCTGTAATTATCCTGGCAGAGGTACTCAGTTACGACAATTCCTGTAATTAATGTTGTTAATTACTTGACGACAATCAGCAGGTCGGCTCCCGACGAATTTGATGGTTTGACAACGTATCCACTTCCACAGTACAGGAAATACAGCGTGTCATAAACGAGAAGGCCCAACTCATCACGAACACATGCAAGTTTGAAGATAAATTCAAAGAAGAGTCAGATTATTAGATAAACAAATAAAAAACAAAAGGTTAATTATGAATATAAGGTGGGGAAAGAATTACTTGCTGAAGACTTGAAATGTAAATATCTTGGCATTATATTTGATAACAAGCTTAACTGGGCAGGACACATTGGACAGGTGGTAGGAAAAACGTTTCAACGTTCTGCACTTGTTGGAGGGAGTTATGAGGGGATGTACGAGAGAAGTAAAGGAATTGAGTTACAAAAACTTTGGTCAGACCATTGCTCGAATATGGTAGTGTAGTATGGGACCCTCATTTTACGTATCAATATAGGAGTTGGAGAGGGTGCAAAAAAGGGCTGTTAGATTTGTTTCTGGAAATTATCGCAGAATGTAATCAGTGACGGATATGATAAAGGAGCTGTAATGGGGTTCATTGCAAGTCTGGAGGAAGATGAGTCATGGGAGTGTACATGGCATATACTGGCGATGAGGCACGAAAAGATATTGCAATGGGTATGAAAAGTAGTGCATGGAAGGGGAAAGATGACCATGACCACAAGCTGGCACTCGATTTCAGGCACAAGGGTGTGGGAAGATTCTCTTTTTTAGGTAAGGGTGTCAGGGATTGGAATGAGTTACAAGGGAAATGATGAATAATTTACCGAAAACTTTGAAAGAATTTAAAGATAAAATTTGTAGAGGGCAAATATAGATGGGTGCAGGATAGGGGGAAGATGGGTGTGTAGGGAAATTGCCACCGGAGCCTGTGGCTCCATTGCAATTAAATTAAATTAAATTAAGTTGCTTCTCATTTACTATTTACATTAAAAAATGCTGTCATTTAATTTAGATCCGTCGAAATGATGAGAATAACGAAATGAAAATCGCTGTTCATAAAGAAAGACCACTACATTTATTTTTCAGTTACTCAAAATCAACATTTAAATATTCCTTACAACACTTCTCGCAATAACTGCAAACATCAAAATTAAAATTTCAACCCTCCATGTAATAGACCTTCCGTCTCTCACACGCGTGTCGCTACAGTCCAGGCGTGCCAACCTCTGGACAGTTGTTACCAGCCGCAGATTCTTACACTACTTATGGCTACCGCAAAGACTATACGTACTACGGCTTGTTAAGTACGCAAATTAATTTAAATAAAAAATTATTCATACTAACATATAATTAATCAAAGAGAAAAGAAAAATTATGAAAACAACATAAAAATGATTGGTGGGGTGTGATATTGTCCCAGTTTGCTATCTGTGAGCCAATTGTGCGAGAGAATGATGCGAAGCACATAATGAATGAATGTTAACAGCATCAAGATCGGGATACGAAGTTCGATATAGGTAAAGTTGGTTTTTGATAATGGCTGATAAACATCGAGCAAACTGCAATTGAAACAGTGTTATACAATAATACATTCAACCTATTGTTTGTCTTTAAAAACAACTTTTCATCTAACAGAAATAGTGTTTTCTGAAGCTGAATATCAATGGCGACCGATGTATGGGACGACAACAACATGACTGAATTTCTTTATAGTTAAACGCAACGTTACGTCGAAATACAAGTGGAACTTTTATCTTTAAAATGCAATAAAGTATTAGCTTCTATTCAACCCACGTAAAGTCAGGAATGTTACAAAAAAAAAAATTATTTCAGATTACAACGTTTACATTAATTAAATTTAACAGACCTTAACGGGCATAAGCCATGTCGCACTATTCGGGGGACTCATCTAATCGTGCTAAATTAGTCCAGTTGCGTGCGGAAGTGCGTAAGGCAATGCGCGATGCGTTTAAAGAATTTCAAGCCAGGAATTTATCCGAAGATCTGATTACTAATCCAAAAAAGTTCTGGTCGTATATCAAAGTAATAAGAGGCTCTCGTAAGGTTATGCCGTCGCTGATTAAAGAAAATGGCGAATTATCAGAAACAAGCGTAGAAGAAAGCAGAAATTTTGAATGATATATTTAAAAAGGCTTTCACGATAGAAAACTCAGAGGAGATATCGATATTTAACAATCGTACCGACAAAATTATGAATGATCTCGTTCTTGATGTCGAGGGAATAACTAAACTGCTTATGAATGTAAAAACCAATAAGGCTCCCGGACCAGAACGGTATTCCTACAAGATTCTACACAAGATACGCAAAGGAAATTGCACCGTATTTGATGAAATTGTATACCGTCTCTCTGGATCAAGGAAAAATACCAGCCGAATGGAAGACCGCTATCGTAACTCCAGTGTTTAAAAATGGGAATGTCAATGATCCTCAGAATTATAGGCCGATCTCGTTAACTTCAATATTTTGCAGGATTTTAGAACATATCATCTATTCGAATGTCATGCGGTTCTTGGATGAAGGTGAGCTTTTAAATCCAAATCAACATGGATTCAGGAAAGGCCGATGCTGCGAAACACAACTTGCACTTCTAATTCACGACTTGTGCCGAATTATAGATGAGCAATCCCAGGTTGATTTGGTTCTATTAGACTTTAAAAAAGCTTTCGACACTGTGCCTCACACTAGGTTACTTAGGAAACTTCGCGGTTACGGCATATCTAGACAAATATGCGACTGGGTTGCAGACTTCCTGAAGGGCAGAACACAGTGTGTAGTTCTCGACGGTGAGCGTTTCA
>JARYHS010009186.1:259403059-259471829 GCA_031002005.1 Vandiemenella viatica
TGTCTTTAATTAATTTCATTTATGGTCCTATTCAATTGTGAGGCAATACTCTGTCCTTTAATCTTCTTTTTTTTTGGAATGGCACCCTTGGAAACATTTAATCATAGTAATTAATTGAATGAATTAAACTCAAAATCAAATTTATAATCATTACAAAGTGCTCACTCAGATACGAGAGTAGACAGAGCATTTCAGTATCAACTAACTAACTGTCCTGCTGATTTCTTTATATAGGCTCTATCGAAATTTCTGGAATTCTTCAAAAGCGTCCGCCAGATATTTCTCGAACATTAACAATTACTCAAACAATTAAACATATTAAAAACAATCAGAATTAGTACTTAATCATTTAACATCATTACAAAACGGTCAGAAATGGAAATTAAAGATATATAAACACAAAATTATTTACAGAAATCATTGTCATGTAGACATCGTAACTTGCATTAATACTTGGAATTACACACATTTAAACAATTCTCTTGCACAATTCGGTTCTTAAAACATATTAAATGGCCTTTAAATAATTTCCTTTCATAAAACAAAGTATATTATACACTGATTTACAAGAAATTGCAAAACAAACATACCAGATCATATGCAAATGGAGACTTTCCCCGGCGTATTGATTCAATGAAAGTTTCACGGGTGTCCAGCCGGATGGTGTCATAAAACGACAACGTTTCGACAGCCTGCTCTGTTGTCTTCATCAGGTCTTTTTAGATGTTGCTTCTCGATATCACAAACAGACTGGCTTCGCTGCCGCCGAAATTCGAATGTCGTGTATAGAGGGTTGCGAGGACGCCCAATCAGCGCGCTGGAACTGAGCAACATCTAAATAGACCTGATGAAGACAACCGAGCAGGTTGTCGAAACGTCTTCGTTTTATGACACCATCCGGCTGGACACCCGTGAAACTTTCATTGATACCGGAACATATTCAAGCAAACTTTAGCTCACTACAAATACTTCATTAAATACAATTATATTTAAAGTTCAAATATGAGGGTTGTTACAACGTGTTTCACATGTTTCCTAGCAGGGATCCATGAAACAAGATTGATAATAAATAAGTTGTGTCATGACTGTATAAATCATGTTACTGTAATTAGTGCTATGGCTGTATGACTTACTGGCCCACTGCAAATAATAATAAAAATTCTGTTTAGTGAATCAACTGCGGAGAAATGGCTTGCCCGAAACACTGTGCTCAACCCGTGGTATTTGACGGACTTGGAGGCCTTGTGACGAAACAGAACGTTGGAAATGAAGAGAGATTTGCGAGAAGCTTAGGTAGGTGCGAAGTATAGTGTTCGCACGACGGATATTGGAGGCAGCGTAATTGCTAATGTAAAAGAAAATTGCGTGACGCGGAACGAAGTTGGGTCGTTACTGCGAGTGTCTCGTCCTTGTCGCGTGTCTCGCAGTTTATGCGTCGCGTCAGCAGACTGCGTGGGATTGGGAACCACTTTCACAGCTGCCTGCGCCGCCGTGTCCATCACGGAAACCAGTCGGCGCTTCCTCCTCGCGCGCTCTCCTCGCAGTGGCCTTAATCAACATCTTCCGTGTTCCATCCTCAATAGATAACAAGTGATCGAAAAGTACAGGAAGGGCAATGATGGCCTCAGACCTAACTCCCAAATGTCCAAGCGGAAACAAGAATAAGTTTTAAGATAATTTCAAAACTTAAAAATTATTGAAAGAACGTACGCTTTCTCGGTGAATCAGATGAATAAAATGCTATCGAGTTTTCCACCAGCAGAGCGCACCACTAAGCGCCGACGTTTCGGAGCCTGACTCTGTCTCTATCTTCAGGCGAAAATCCATAGTCAGGCTACGAAACGTCGCCTCTTATTGACGCGCTTTCCCTGTGCAAAGCTCGACAAGATTTTATTCATTAAAAATTATTGTTTGATGAAAATCATAAAAGTACTTGAAACCCAATAATAGTAATTTGTAAAACTTATTTGTGGGGTTTATGGTTGTTGTGTCTCTTTTCTTCTTCTACCTTTACGCCTCGTCGACGTTAAGGTCATTAGAGGCGGGAGAGGAGTGTGGAGAAGGAACGGGAAGAATTTGGTCGTGGCCTTTTTGAGAGCGAATGCTGGGATGGTTCCATTAAAAGGCCTTGGTCGGTTTCATGGCCCCCGGTCTTTTCCCGCCTCTAATGACCCCAACGTCGACGAGGCGTAAAGCAAACAGCAAAAAAAAAACTCTTCCACATATTCCCGAAATAACTTTAGCACCTGAAACCGTGTTTCATTACAACAAGAATCGAGTTCTTATTTAGTAAACATTTTAATTGTATTAACACAGTTTTATTAATCCAGTAAAAGTTAAGAAAGTTTATTTTTTGTTTTTTGAAAACCATAATATAAACAGAAACTTAAGGCAAAAAAAAAAATCTGATAGAGAAAAGCCAAAGTAAACAAATAAATTGTATTAATGCTCTAGGTGTGACTTCCCTGTTTAAATGAACTACCTCATAAGGCTATATCTTTTATCTATTTCGTACAATTATGGACAGCATATCAGGTTAAAGCTGCTCTTACCGACTCTTTGGTATTTCTTTTAATACTGTAAATTATATTTATAACTGTTTGTATCCTCTAATTAACAATGTACTACACAGTAATAAAAATCCCGAGGACAGGTTTCGTACATGCACAATGAAGCGGTTTCAGTTCGGTTCCTGTTCGATTACGTAATCAAAACAAACCAACTGCTAACAAGTTGTTCTCGTCGACCATCTCCAGCCGACTGCGGTCAGTATGGAGGTGAAGGCAGATCGTGTTTCACAACATCTCCAGCCACTGACAACAAACACTTCACCACAACTCTACCAGCAACACCTGCCAGTCTCATATATTCAAATATATATATATATATCTATACTCTGCAAATCACAATTACTGTGGGTGGCAGAGGGTGCTAAGACCAATCCTAGTTCAGTGCATTCCAATTCCGAACAGAACGAGGAAAGAAAGAATACATCAATGAATCAGTACGGCATCTTATTTCTCGAATCTTATCCTTCCTGTCTTTGCGACCTAAATAGGTTGGCGGAAGAAGTATTTCGTTGCTCTCGTAAATTAATGATTTTCGCATATTCTCCAACAAATTCAAAAGAAAACTACGTCGTCTGTCCGCCAAACAATCCCAGCCCAACCCACGAATCAGCTCTGTGACACTTACGTAAGGACTGTAACTAGCGGTCACGAATCGAGCGGCTCTCCTCTGTACTTTCTCTAACGTGTCAGTAAATCCCTTGCGATACGGATCCCAAATTCCACAACAGTATTCCAAATGCGGACGCACTAGTGTTTTGTGCGCTATTTCCTTTGTATGAGCATTACAACTTATCAAAATACGACCTATAAATCGTAGTTTAGAATTAGCTTTGCCTACGACGGAAGTTATGTGCAAGTCCTATTTCATGTTGCTGTGTACTGTTACGCCTAGATACTTCAGGGAATCTACAGTGTCAACAACTGAATTGTTAACTTTGTACTCGTTAGCAAACGGGGTCTTTTTATTAGTTATTTGCATTGCCTCGCAGTGTAAGTTGCCATTTACGGCACCATTCCGAAATAACATCCAAATCGCGCTGAATTTCTAAGCAATCGTCAGAGCACCTCACTTCCCTATAAATAAGTGCATCATCAGCAAAAAAAACGCATCCTGTAATTAACGTAGTCACCGAGATCGTTTATAAAAATTAAGAAAAGAAGTGGCTTTCGGCATCTTAGGCCATACAACCAGCCTGATGATTTTTTTTGCAGCTAATTAAACACACCACAGGGCGTACATGACATTCACAGACACAACACTTAAACATCCATGCCCGCGGCCGGACTGGAACCAGCGACCTTCGGCACGCGAAAACAACCAAGTTTACAGCACTCGAGAGATGGGGTAGTGCAAAATCTGCACACCAGATGTCGCTCTAAGCCACCACGGTATCCTCGAGCAGTAGTCAAGTGGTTGTATCTCCAAACAATTTAGTGTTTTCTTAAAATTGTAGACATCTTGTTACCCCCTTTCCCGTTTCAGAAGACCATGTGGCCTCCTTTGGTTTAACATGGTCGCATCAACATAGTTCGTTGTATCGCAAGGGAAAAAATCCACAATGCCACTCTCTTGGAACTTTACTTTTTTTTTTTTTAAATCTGCTTAACGTCTCTCTAACAGCGAGGTCTTTAGAGACGGGAAAGGATGGGGGGCAAGGGATGGGAAGGAATTCGGCCATGGCCTTTTTAAGGAAGCATCCCGGCATTTACCTGGAGTGATTTGGGAACTTTCCACATTAGGTGTGTAATTTAATTTAATTGCGATGGAGCATATGCACGAATGGCATTTTCCCCATTTTCTCATTTCCTCTTCTCTTTTCATCTTAAATTCTTTGGGCGTAATTTCCCTTGCCATCTACTTTTGCCTTGTGTAAATTGTAATTTCTTTCCGTGATTTTGGAAAAGTTTTTCTGCTTTTTCCATCAAAACGCTGTTATACCTATTTTTTTGACAATTACAATCCACATTACGGATATTACGTTTATAACCTAGTAGCCGCAATATTGGAAACTTTATACTATTATTGAAATTGAACCTTTGTTCTTCATTAAATGACTAGGATCACAGATTAATACTAATTAACTAATGTTTAATTAGAACACACGTGATAATTATTATTGTTATTATATGGGTATGGACCGTGCTGTATCATACAGTGCTTTTATGATTCGTCCTCCTAATTATTATTAATAATTTCAATTCATTAATTGCGATGGATTATTATGCCCCGGTGCCAAATGTCTTCTTTTGTGTTCACAGAACTTCGCTTTAAATTCATTGAGACATGTTCCCTGCTGTTACTGATACTAAACTAAATGTTGTAACTGAAGCCTGTACGAAACCGATTACACGGTAAACAAGGGTGAATCTCTCCGAGCTACTAAAATAAATCCAAAACGAGATGATCTACGCGCAATTGCTCTGGAAAATGGATTCCAGTTCTCGCAGCTACTGTAGCTGCCGGCACATCTTAAGTAGCACCATATTTGTTGGAAGCATCCATTCAATAATGTATATCAAAGAATTTTGAGAGTACAATGGACTGACCACACCACAAATGCTGAAGTGCTCCGCGAAATTAAAAAGACATGGAAATAGTGACCACCATAAAAACTCGAAAGCTTCAGTACCTTCGCCATATCATGAGGAATAATAGCCGTTATGAACTCCTGCAATCTGTTCTCCAGGGTAAAATACCAGGAAAGAGAAGTGCTGATAGAAAAAGAACTTATTGGTTAACAAATCTGAGAACATGGACCTCCAAGACAACTACGGAGTTAATTCGAGCATCAACTAGTGGAGACGAGACAGCCAAGATGGCTGCCGACATCCGGAACGGATAGGGACCAGAGGGAGAAGAATTCAATGAATAGGCCTGTTTACCTCATCAGTAGGGCTATCCAAATGTAAAAATATATCGATAAATATCGTATCAATATTTACAAGCAATATCGTTATTTTTGCCTGAAGCCAGTAACTTTCTAAAAATATTCCCAAAAAATTTAAGACAATTCGAAAAATTAATGACATGTGGAAATTATAGACATTTTTACCAATTTATCTATTTGTACAATCAATCAAACCAGTATTCATCTGAGGCAGACATCAAAAGAACTCTCTGTTTTATATGTTCCCCGTCAATATACTCCTGTTGTCTGGTGCCGCCAAGTTAACTGCAGAAGCCACTCTTTCGGATCGACACAGAAGAGGCTTTGCATATCAGGTAATTCGTCGACGCATTAATTTCTATTCACGAATTAAAAAAAAAAAATAATAATAATTAAAACAAAAGCTGAAAATTTACGTTAACCCTCAACCTCGCAACATGGTTGCTTAATCTATATTCTTAAAATCGATTAAAAATAATCTAATCGTTAACGTTCAAAAATGTTAACAAAAAATTACGACGTTAACGTAAATTGTTAAAATTTAACATCTTTTTTAACCTGCTAATCGTTGATGAGAAACTGTTAAATTACGACGAATTCACTTTTTTATGACACGTTCAGATCAGATATGTACGTATATTAATACAATACAATATGTACACAACCCATGAAATTGGATACTGATTTGCGTTCGTAAAAAATATATATATATATCGGATTGGTACTTAAAATTGATACTCCAAATAAAATATCGATTTTTGATATAACGGGAATAAAAATATCGGTGATAAATATCTATTAGTTTATGAAAAATAGCGATATTTCGATACATCGATATATTTTTCTCACGCCTACTTATCAGGTTTCAGGGACTAATCCCATCTCTTCCTTTCTATCTGTTTTGGTTTTTTACTTTTGGCAATCGCGCATCATCCATTCTAGTCAGATGTCTCTCCACTTATTCCTATGTTCCTCTATCTTATCGTTCGCACCATATATTTCTAACTCCTTTCTCATAGTCTCAATCCTTATTAGATCTTGCCTTGTGCATCCCTTTATAAATCTTGGGAACATCTCCACTGCTTGTTTGCGGCTTTTATCTCTTCTCTTCATTACCCATGACTCACTTCCATAGAGAAGAATAGGAAGTTCCAATACTTTATAGAATTTGATCTTTGTGTCTCTGCGCGTCCTATGTCCTCAGGTTTTAACTATCATTCCACATATCATATGATAGTTGTTCACTTCATTATCAATAACTTTGCTTATACTATATGTAATGTCACAACCAAGGTACTTATAGTGCGAAACTTGTTCAACCAGGTAGACGTTTATAACTATTTCTTCTTCACCTCGGAGGAATGAAAATAGTTCTTGAGATCGTATTCCAGCCCGGCTTCTGGAAAAGAAATATTAAAAAAATCAGAACAAGTAGTTTCAGGTTAAATATCACACATTAATAATTACGAAATATCTTGTGATATGACGGAAGTAAAACCGAACATGGACATAACGTATTTTCTTCTGAGCTGAACATTATTGCTCTTCCTTGTTTTCTTGCTTTATTTATTTATTTAGTTTTTTTGTTTTTGTTTGTTTTTGTTTGTTTGTTGTTGTTGTTGTTTTTTGTCATGGCATTACGCTACGTCGAAATCGAGGACGTTAGCGGCGGGAAAGAACTGGAGGCAAGGAACTGGAAGGAATTCGGTCATAGGCTATGGAAGGATCCATCGGAGCAACTGCCAGGAATAATTTCGGTAAACCATGGAAAACCGAAATCTGGATTCCCAGAAGGGGATTCGAACCCGCATCCTCCCGAAAGCGACACCAGAGCGTCACCGCTCACCCTCCATCATCGGTCTTGTTTGCTCTTTCTGCACTACCTGTCATACACAGCCATACTAACGACCGAGTCAAGCACCAAGGCAAGGTTCTGGAAACTGTTTAGTGAATAACGGACAAAAATAATTCTCACCTTGCCGTCAAGATGATAGTACTTTGCCGCCACTAATTTCGTTTCAGATACAATTGCAGCCAAATGAACTCGGCAGCTGAGCTGTAGAATGAATGTAACAGAGCGCTGGAGCAGATTGAATCCATCTCGCAGTGGCAATCACAATGGACTCACCTCCGCAGGCAGTCCTTGTTACCACACGCAGGCACAATCGACGCCTAACAAAACGACACCAGCCGAAACCTGAACCCACCAGACGGTCGCCGTACACAACAAAAACAGACTTTACAACGCGTGGCTTTCAAATTCAAATCTCTATCTGAATTTAAAACAACTCAACAAACGCGAGTAGAACTTGTGGCTCAGGGGTCTTGACGCGTTCAGAATAGACAGCAGAATCTACTCCACGGCTCAAAACACAGCTTCATGTACGGTCCCTGTAGTGCAGTCGGGTGGAGGGGGACATTCTCCACCATCCCAAAACTGGTACTGACCTGTTCAAATTTCGATTAACTGCTTCCTTACAACGTGCTCTTCACGTTTTGCACTCTCATTTTTCGGAAAAGTCGCCACGAATTAAATTAAAAATGCCGAAATGTGGGACGCTCCGAAACAGCGAAATGTTAGCACCACCGCAAAAAGTGACACAAAAATTATCGATACAGGTATCATATCAACCAAAACAGGATCGTTTTGTCATAGTGGTCGCGATTAGGTTGAAATTTAGTCTGGACCAAAAGTTAAAAAATTACGGGAAATTCGTTCTGCGTCATCCATCTCGGAAACTGAGCATTTGTTTACAACGCAAGCAATCGATTGTCTCTGACTGCTTATATCGATTCTAAGATGGCGAGCCTTTTTGAACTGCATTTCAGGTAAATATTTTGTATCTGTTAAATTCATGTGACGTTTTACAACGGAGTGAAGCTAAAACGGCAAGGAAATATTACAATAAAGGATTTAACCAACATTTGAAGAAATTATCATTTATTTCGCAGCGGCGGCGGCATCTAATAGCTGCGCTGCAGTGTCATATTTCAGCTTTTTTAATTTAATTCGTGGCGAATTTTCCGAAAAAGGAGAGGGAAAAACATGAAGAGGACATTATAAGGAAGTAGTTAATTCAAATTTCAACAGGTCAGTACCAGTTTTGGGAGAAGTTCCCCCCCACCCGTTCAATCATCCGGTTACCAATAAAAACAGTTTTATGTTAGTAAATAAACTCTTTTCGGGCTTGTAGCCGCGTATAAAAGTCACACTTGTAGGACGTTTCGAAGGTGTCTATCTCAGCCATCATTTTCAAACACAGATGTCACTGAAACAGCTTCGCCTCGGTAATGAGCAGAAGACTGGATGACGTCATCACGCTGTGTTGGCTTTTGTCTTCCACCGTTTCCGCGGCAGCGCGTAAACAGACAGTAATTCAGTGACATCAATGGTTGAAAATGACGGCTGAGATAGACGCCTTCGATACGTCACACAGTGTGACTTTTTTACGCGGCTGGAATGCCGTGAAAAACTTCGATCTTACATCACTAGTTTTATGTTAAGATACAATTTAGTCTCAGTTAAGAATTAAATAAAATACCATTACACAAGCCAAAGTGATCTCAAAATAAAAACTTTTGCTCATAGCGTAGAAAATGTATTAGATATAAAGTGTTTCAGCCACTACAATGCCTGCTACTGTGGACTTAAGCATGATTCCGCCTTGTCACCGTTCGGTTAGTTTTCAAAAAGTCCTGACAAAATATCTCACTTATCTCTGAAAAAGTTTCCTATGTCCTTCCTAATGATTAATCTTAGGTTCGCTAGCTCTAACAGCGATACCAACAGTCACATAACAAAACACTCTGCTCGTGGAGAAACAAAAATTTATATGACTTTACAAAGATTTATGCGGTCTTGTAGGTGTTACCGACAACTTCCTACTGGTGAAAGTAAATTTTATTGCTGGAATTTGATGTAGAAAACTGTGAGTGACGTTAAACTGACTGCGAGAGAAACAAAGCCTGAGTGACCGATATAGCATTACAGAGACTCACACACACTATCCGTCTGTCTGTCACCGTTCGGTTAGTTTACAAAATTTCGTAACAAGTATGTTATTTATTCCGTAAAAACTATCCTGTATCCTTCCTAATAATACGTAGTGTTTCATTGACAAACTTCATCAAGATCGGTTCAGCCGTTTAGTCGTGAAAACGTAACAAACTTACAGGGATACAGAGCTACTTTAGCATTTATAAAATTGGAGTGGATACATACCCTGTATACATATAGCAAATGCACATCAAGTAATACAGCTTTTGAGATTCAAAAAATTGTAAAAAATTAACAACTTTCTGAGGTACACAGGTAAAAAAATCTGTAAAAAATTAAAAAAATGTTAGTTCTCAATTTGACAAGTTTTAAATATCTATACCTCACAGACTAGTATATAGATATTGACACCTTCGTTTCTATTAAAAACCAGTAGAGTAAAAAAAAAAAAAAACAAATTACACTCAGAATTGGTTTTTGGGTCATCGAAACATACGTTTCATTCTGTTTAAATGCGTGAGACCTGTAACTGGCGAAAAAGTATCATATTTTATTTTCGGTCGGCATTCTTTACTCTAGCCATAAATCATACGAAAATATGTTGATAAAATATACAACTCATCGAACGGAATCCCCTTGTCAATTTACTTTAGATTTAGACTGTGATACCATCTATAAAATTTTGAAATGAAATTAAAAATATAAAAATTACTAGTTAGTTCAATAAGCATGAAAAAGTATGTCTTTAAGTGAATAAACACTTAAACTTAAAAATACTTTATTTTTTGTTTCAGATACGTTTTATATTCCTTTTACAAAGATAAATATAATTTTTTCCCGAAGAAGTTGGTAGCCCTAGTTGATTGGATCCTACCTCGACGCAAGGAGAGTGTGTCATAGATATGACAGTTACTTCAGACACCTCCGAACTGCGTAGAGGTTACAGTGTAAGAAATTTCCCTGAGATAAACCTCACTACAGAGGCCTGCAGAAAATGTAATCAAACTCGCGAGAACATCAGTTAAAAAGAAACAGAAGACTACATTGAACACTGATCAAATGAAACAGAAGATACACGGAATTAGAGATTATATTAGTATCATATGAAAGGCAATCAAACGAGTGTGAACTAACCATTCGACTCTGAGACAGAAAAGTTTAGAGTGTGTATTAAAACTGAAAGCATAAATAATTTTAGTGCCTACCAGTATTTCACTATAGCGTAATATCCATTTTCTTTTGCAAACATCTGTTACTTTGAATCCCAAGCATTGACGCGTATTCTGTCAGTCGATAACAAACGTGCCACATTGCCTTCATGATATCACCGAACGTGTTTGCTAACAACCGCCATGCTGTGACGGCGTATGCTGCTGACCACTGCGCTAAGTGGTTCCATATCTCTAGTCGGAGATCATGGTCTGCAGAATGTGCACCGAATGTTGCAGCAGAGCAAACTAGAAAGAGTATGCTCCCACACTGCTTGACGATAGGATGCATAATTCACGAAGGTCAATCTTCTTATTTACCTCTTCGTTGAATTTAGTGTTAGTTTCTTTCTTACGCGCTTTATTTGGCCAGAACAATGTAATTAACTCACACACTTTATAAATGCATGCGTTGTTTCCTTATATTTCAAGAGTTTTTTTCGTTGAGATACTGCGTACTGTTAATCAGAACACAAACAGAATCACACTCGTGTGTCTTCAAGTTGGCAACGATTGTTAGCTATGGTGGATATCAACACCTCCCTCCTCCGCCCTTTCCTCTCAAGAACAATCACAAAGATCATTTCTTGAAAAAAGCAAAGCGTATAAAATAACGGTAACAGTTCTGACCGAGTCAAATAGCCACAAGGATCCTGCAATGCATCAGCGAAGGAGTTCTAAATGAAGTAAAGCTGTTTAAAGATTTGTCTAGGACAGTCCAAGAAGACAGAAAAAATTTTTCTATTGAGGAAACAGCCCTTATATATTTAGGGTAAGGTCAGCAAGAAATGTATCTTTGTACAACATTCGCATAATACTAGCACCTCCTTTGCTAGGTTTTCTAACGAGAAAATATTCTTACTGCAGTCACTTAAAGTAGTGCACCCTTCATTTCGCTTAGAAAGGAGGGGATTAAAGAGAGTGCTGGGAGTTTACAAGGGGTATGGTGGTGATGAGGCGCGGAAAGATACTGGTAGAAGAACTAAGAGACGTTCACGGAAGGGAAAAGGTGACCATGACCTCAAGCTGCCCTACGATTTCAGGAATAAAGGTCTGGGCTTATTTTCTTTCGTACGTAATGCAGTAAGGGATTGGAATAAATTACAAAGAGGTATGACAAATAATTTACCAAAAAAACGCTGAAAGAATTTGAAATTGAAGTTTGAAGATGGCGAAAGTAGGCGGGTATATGATAGGAGATAAATGGGCATGTAGTAAATTGACACCGGAGCAAGCTCTCCATCGTAATTGAATTCAATCAAATTGCTGACAATGACAGCAACTGATTTATCTGGCACATATCTTCAAGGTTCGTATCCTCGAGCGATTCATTTTCACTCGCTGTTCCGCTGCCTCTGGTCATCTGACCGCTGCCTTTATTGATGACGTCACAGCGCCGGTAAAACGACTGCAAGGCTAGTAAGCGGCGGCGCACCACATCAATTAATGCTAATGCAGTGTCGAAGCCAAGGGCAGATGCGGCAGATACCCGCATTAAGCTGACCTCACGTCGAGGTCACGTCTCACCTGCTAGCACGCATTCGCTCCATACTAAAATGGATATCTGTGGAGAGATTTCAAATAATTGTCAATAAAATCAGTGCCCTTATTATTATACACTGGTTAGTAACTGGAAAAGAATACTTACATGTCGAACATAGTGAAAAATTCGACGAAATGACATGAGCAGAGTTCAGTTTATTGCGACAAGTGCCACCAATGTCCTACAACAAGGTCGCCACGTGCGACTACTTCATGGTAGCTGTGAAAGTATCTTTTAAACAGACAGTCACAGCTTGATAGAGGCCATATGTGTCCTCAACAATGCCCAGTCGTGAAAATATCAACAGACAGCAACCAACGAGAAATGCAGAGCCATCAAAAAACCAACAACACTGCAAAAAGAAACCAAATTGTGACATGCGTAGCACTTAAGAGGTTCATTTTTAAAAGCAGTTGTAAAACATCTGTTGCACAGATGATTGTAAAGAGTTAAGGAGGAAGAGAGTCAAGAAATTTTTACTCTGACATAGCCAGAGAAAGACGAGTTTTCACTAGAAATTAAATATTCAGCAGGAAAACTATGCCACATAGAAGTCAGTTCTCCAGAACACTCTCGCCATCTCACCACTGCCCAATTTTAACTTGCAGGAAACATTGAGTCCTCCGACGAACAAATCATACTGTAATGACTAGTATGGGGATAATGTACAGAAACAAAAACACTTTTTGGTTACTGCGCCTGAATGTCCATTAATGTATTAGCTATACAACAGACAAACGTTTTAAATAAACTGATAAAATTGCCACGTGTGCCGACAGCTGTAAGAATAGTCAAAATCTGCTACTTCTAACGATTCTCTTTGTACGGCACAACACTTGTTAGACTTGGCCGTGGTAATAAGCCGGCAGTCTGCCTCACTATATATGCGTCATACGTACGTACTGTATCAGCTCTTAAACCCAGTCTTATGGTAGTTATGATCTTAGGAATAAAGTATAGAGAGATGAAAGTTAATTAATTACTAATTTGTAATTTTTTTCATGAATGAATATTGCTTTCATAGAATGATACTCTGTAATCGATGTGTAATATGATTAGAAGTAAGTAAGATGATTAAAGTATTAATTGAAAGCTTGTAATTATAAATGTATAAACCACGGTGATTCGAGGTCAATTTTCAGCTATTTGGAGTGGTTTAGGTTTTCTGTTTTGTGTTTAAACGCATTCAAATAGCTTTAATTTCAATGTTAAAATGTTTGGTAATGATTGTGAGTGATTTTGTACAAGTTGTAATTGTTTTTGTTATGAATTTGACTGTCAACGCTCGAGAAACGTCTGTCAGCACTCTTTACTGTCTTCTGGATGTTTCTCTAATGCCTACTTACGCTCACTGAGAAGGCGAGCATATTCAGTCGTCATCTGTATTGATTAACAACAGTCACCGAGCGTGGTGGTGTAACGGATATCGTTCTGGCCTCGCATTCGGGAGGACGGTGGTTCGAATCCCCGTCCGGGCATCCAGATTTGGGTTTTCCATGGTTTCCCCAAATCACTCCAGGTGAATGCCGGGATGCTTCCTTCAAAAGGCCATGGCCGAATTCCTTCCCATTCCTTGCCCCCATCCTTTCCCGTCTCTAAAGACCACGTTGTTAAAAAGGGACGTTAAACTGTAACAAAAAAAAAAAAAAAAAAAAACAACAGTCGTCAAGCAGGAATGTTTTTCAAGTAGTTCTGTCCGCTGAAGCTTAATCACTGGAGGATTTTTTTTATCATCGTTTTATTATGAGGATTTCGCCAAATAAAAACAGCTGGATGAAAACTGTGTCATCGGTCTTGTTATTTCATTGAAACGTTTTATCCACATGGCAGGTTGTATTAATAACCATCCTTCGGTTAAACCTTTAAAAAAAATCTTCTGGCGGCCTTCCGACAGTATCCTGTTAATTGGAGAACTAATTAATTACGTTGCAGTTAGCATTATTTGGAAGAACCATGCAGAGAGATCCTTGAAAATACCCTGCATGCCAGGTACCACAGGATCCCTTGTTGAACACTACCTGCAGGTTGCCTCTCGCTGAAATTTATACCATTTGCCATCTCCTTCCCAATCTGTATGTCTTTGCCGTTGTTTAATTAATTCGTTTACTACATTTTCCAACTAAAGCAGTTTTGTCTTCTCGTTTAGTAACAGAAGAATAACTCTCCCAATCAGCACATTTCGTAGTGTAAAGGAACTACTCCTACATCTTCGAACCCTTTTTCCACTTCTCCTGTAAGACATTTGTGGAATTTCCTCGTCAAGAAAAATACCTTTCTCAGCAAGTCATCACAATATACTTTTGATCACTTATCGGCCGGGATAATTTACTGAAACAAATAATTCTGCTCAACTCGTCATGGTCAACATTGGAGGTTTGCACTTCTCAGTGGCGTTCGGCACAGTCTGTTTCCTCTTTTGACGGTCTCTCCAGGAGTCTGCTGTTACTACTTGTCTGCAGTCAACGCCCTTTCTCTGCGTAGTACGTCTATCATGTGCATAGTCGCTCGAAAGGTCTCTTTCTCCTCCTTTATTGAACAACACCAACTCCGACATTCTCACTTCCTCCAGTCTCATGACATGCCCCAAATCATTACAGTCTTTCCTTCATTATCGTGTATTCTACTGCACCAAACGATAATGTATCTTAGATGTTTTCGTTTCTGATTCAGTTGCTGTACACACAGTCTTTCGTTTATTACTTAAGAGCATCTTCTTATCTTAAGATTAACGCTTGCTTCAGCAAGATGTAGGTCAAAATCTTCGTTCAACCATCCTGATTTTTGTTTTCCATAATTTTCCAAAATCACTCCATTCCAGTGCCTGGAAGGCTGCTACATAAGTCCAAGGCCAAATTCCTTCCTGTTCCTTCCCCATCATCCTCTGTCGTCTCTAATGATCTTGACATCGACCAGCAGTAAATGCCGAAGGAAAAATATCACAAGATGGATTGACGAGATAGTCACTGGAGCACCATGACCTGCATACAAGTACCTGCAATTCATCGTCAGCTGAATACACCGGGGAAAACCTTGGCACGTACGTCGGTGGAGCTTCCTATCGGGGTATTATTAACCTGGAGGAACTCAGACTTGGTAACAACGCACACGTCATCTTCACAGAAGAAGCTCCTCCGTGGCTATATTTTCCGCCAGTCAACATAAGCAAAAACACGACGCGAGTTATTCTGAAGAGGCAGCAGCCGCGACCTTGACCGCCGATGACTGCAACAAAATCACAGCAGTCGGTGACGCAGCCACCGTGACGCCGGCCCAATTAGCGGGCCCCGTGACGTCAGAGCGGCTCTTCTGGGAACCTGGAGGGGCGCTCATCAATGAAGTGATTAGCGGGAGTTCCCCGTTAACCGGACGTAAACATCCGCGGCGCACGGCTCTCGAAATACTGCAGGTAATTCCTGTCCTGACGTGCCGCACCAGGGGATCTACCCTGCTACACGGCGGCGTCTTGACCTGGTTCCCAAGTATCGATTCCGAGTTTACGTTTCTCGAACCCTATCCAATCCATGCGTTCCGTGTGAATGTTGATGTCTAAACAACTCAGTCCTGACGTTAAAAAAGCGACTTCATCCATGACAGCTGCTGGTAGGTGGGGACTGTGACTTGATCAGAGGAAATTTTCACTTTTGTAGTACCCTTATTTCCTTTTACAACTGATGGACGAGGCAGAAATGATTTTAAAATCAAAGTAGGGTTGGTAAAAATATATCGAAATATCGATATTTTTTCATAAAATAATCGATATTTATTATCGTCAATATTTTTATTCTAGATATATCAAAAATCGATATTTTAATTGGAGTATTAATTCTGAACACCAATTCGATATTTTTGTACGAACGCAAATCAGTATCCAATTTCATGTGTTGCGTATATATTGGATAAATATACGGACATATCTAATCTGAACGGATCTTAAAAAAGTGAATTCGCCGTTCTTTAACAGTTCTTCATTAATCGTTAACAGGTTAAAAAAGATGTTAAATTTTAAGAGGTTTACATTAACGTCAACGTAATTTTTTTGTCAACATATTTGAATGTTAACGATTGGATCATTTTTAATCGAGTTGAAGATTATTGATTAAGCACCCGTGTTGCGAAGTTAAGAGGGTTGACATTAATTTACAGTTTCTTTTTTCATTTTTTTTTTTTATTGATGAACTGAAGTTAATGCGTTGACGAAGTACCTGATATGCCAAGCCTCTTCTGTGTCGTCCGAAAGAGTGGCTTCTGCAGTTAACTTGGAGGCACCCGACAACAGGAGTAGATTGACGGGGGAACACATAAAACAGAGAGTTCTTTTGATGTCTACATCAGATTAATACTGATTTGATTGATTGAAAAAATAGACAAATCAATAAAAGTTTCTATATTTTCCATATATGTTTTTAATTTCTGAATTTTCATAAATATTTTCATATATTTTGGGAATATTTTTAGAAAATTACTGCCGTTAGGCAAAAATATCGATATTTTTCTCTCCATCCGTATCTATACTGTTTGTAAATATCTATACGATATTTATCGATATATTTTTTATTTCCCCGTCCCTAAATTTTAGTAGCACGGCGAACAGAGACTTCCTGAAAAAGAAAAATTGTTTATTTTCAGATAGTGATTTAAGACTAAGAAAGAAGAAGTTTTATATGTGGAGCATAGTAGGCCTACTTTATGGCACGGAAGGATGGACATGAGCAATGCGAGAAAGAAGAAAAATTGAAGCATTTGAAATGGTGCGCTATAGAAGAATGCTGAAAATTATGTGGACAAATTAAGTACGAAATGAATATGTTGTGGAGCTGATGAGTAGGGAAAAAAATTGTGGAAGAGGTCTACAGAAAGAAGAGTCAGGTTGGTGCGTCACTTTTTAAGACATGCGGATAGTATATTTTGTTAGTGGAGGGAACAGCTGATAAAAGAACTGTCGAGGAAGACGAAGATTGGAATATATGAAGCTGATAATTGAGGACGTAGTTTGCACTGAATATACTGAGATGAAGAGGTTAGTGAAATACAGGAAGAGAGGGGGGATTCCATCAAATCAATCGAGAGATGAGAAGAAAGAAAAAGTGAACAGATATTCTTTATCACTTCCTGGTGTACATTTTCAATAAACTTCCCTGTTTAATACCAACAAGTATCTTACCTGTTGAAACGGCTTCGCTTGTTACATTTTCAAGATGTTTCATTAACTCTGAAGTTATACCAGTAATTACTACAAATCTGTTGCCACACACTTTCCTTAAGAAATGTTCTCTAACTGACACTTTCTGTCTTTTCGTCAAATTCTTCCAGCCTGCCGTTAAGAATGATATTCACCAAAGATCCAAAGATACTCCTCTTTTCTTTCCTGCTCGTAACCAGAGTTCGTCAGAACACCATCACGATTCACTATCCAACATATTATAATCGAAATGAAAACCTTTAAAGGCGCGCTAGGCGATGTTTGGACGGGGATAAATCTATGAGTTCATGATCTCCCGTCACCGAGATGCTATGACGTGTTGTGTGTATGGCAGGCGCGTTGGACGCTTTACGGACGGGTAAAATCTTCTGAGTTCTTGCCACCGACATATTTTTATTTTTAAAACGTGGAATTTATGAGGAGGAGATCGGGGAGCTTCCCAGCGTTTGCCTTGAGGACTCCAGAAAACCGCAACCGGTATGCGGGTCCAGGACTCTAACCTTGTCACACTGCCGGGTTTAATAGTAGTTCTAATTTATTAAATTATTAGTTTTTTCTCATTTTTTTCATCCACTGACACGAATAACAGAAGAACTCGCTACTGTAAACACAAAAAAATTATAGTTTGCGTCGCGCCGTACCTGTGGTACCGCCACGACAGTGTGCCCGCGGCCCCCGAGTGAGCTTAACCTCCAGACCGCCTAGCCGCTCATCATACGTCATAAAGCTAAACAGGCGCAGTCGTTACGGGCTGAAACATTACGGCGCCCGCTCCCTCTAACCCTCACCCGCGGTCGTTAAAATGCAAATTAAAAACTCTCGTAAGTAATTCCACACATTATTACTGTTAAGTGTTTCGGCAAAAGATCATGTTTACTGTTTGCTGATCGATATCGAAGCCGCATCAAGTACTCACTAAAATTGCGGTAGTAGCAGAAGCGAATTTCAATACGATCGACCTGAGTTGTAAGCACGTAGCTACCTCGCCCTATCTGATGGCGATTACGGATGAGGGGCGTGGACATCGGATACAAAGTCGCAAGCAAATAATGAGAGGCCACCGTCAGTCAGGGCTGCCAACCATACCTTACAACAAAGTATTGTACTATATTTTTGGTAATTATACCTTTTCCTCCAGTAAAGTATGAGAAAGTACTTTATTCCGAATAACGTAAACAATACAGTATAACTCCAATTATTATTGAATTATCTAACATTAGATATAAGTATCCTAAATAATTGTATTAATGTTTGAAACTCAATTTGTGATACTGTTGGGTTTCACAGATTGTAGTTTGCTTAGTAACCTGTGTAGCATAGTGTTGTTATCTAAGTTGTATAACATTTTTTGACGTTGGTCAGCACAGCTGTGCTTTGTAGCAGAGCAGGGTGCGTGGGGCAGTCTCAGTGTCGTGCCGCTTGGAGGAGGTTGTATGCCACAGCCTCTCCGTACACAAGCTAAAATAGCTTGTGTCAGCGTTACATAACTGTCTTAGACATTGTGTCACTAAATGTTATTAATTAAAGTTACTAAAAGGACAGCAAAATTTTTTATTTCCAGACTATATTTTTTTTTTGCTGTCGTCAGTCTTTAGACTGGTTTGATGCAATCCTCCATCCATTCCTATCTTGTGCTAACCTTTTCGTTTCTACATACCACCTACAACCCACGTCCTCAATTATCTGCTTCATATATTCTAATCTCTGTCTACCTCTACAGTTCTTACCTTCGACTGTTCCCTCTACTAACAAATTAACCAATCCAGCATGTCTCAAAATATGACCTAAAAGCCTGTCTCTTCTTCCTGTAAGCTTCTTCCATAAACTTCTTTTCTCACCCATCATTTCCAAAACTCGTTCATTTCTTACTTTGTCTGTCCACCTAATTTTTAGCATTCTTCTGTAGCACCACATTTCAAATGCCTCAAGTTTCTTTCTTTCCGGTATTCCTAAAGTCCATGTTTCGCTACCGTAAAGTGCTGTGCTCCACACATAGAGTTTTAAAAAGTTCTTTCTAATTCCTAGATCAATATTTGAAACTAAAAGGTTTCTCTTTTTCATGAAGGCTCTTTTTGCTAGCGCTATTCTGCTTTTAACATCATTCCTGCTTCGGCCATCGGTTGTAATTTTGCTTCCCAAGTAACAGAACTCACTCACTTCTCCTATAGCATCCGATCCTATTTTTATATTTAATCTGCTACTATTGGTATCATTTCTGCTACACTTCATCACTTTTGTCTTACTTTGATTTATATTCAGTCCAAAATCTTCCTTCAATATTTTGTTCATGCCATTCAATAACTTCTCAATATCCTCAGCCCTCTCTGCTAACAAGACAATGTCATCAGCAAATCGTAGCATACTGATTTTTTCTCCCTGAAAACTTATGCCGCATGGAAATTTTTCTTTAACTTTCTTCATTGCTTCTTCTACATACAAGTTGAATATTAACGGGGATAGACTACAACCTTGTCTCACACCCTTTTTAACCGATGCATGTCTCTCGTGATTCTCTACTTTTATTACAGCCACTTGATTCTTATATAGTTTATAGAGTATTCTTCTATCTCGATACTTTAGACCTGACTTCTTTAAAATTTTGAACATCTTGTCCCACCTAACATTATCAAAAGCTTTTTCTAAATCAACAAATGCCATAAAAGTATCTTTGTTTTTCTTGATCCGCCCTTCAAGTATTAATCTTAAAGACAGAATTGCTTCCCTTGTACCCCGATTTTTCCTAAACCCAAACTGATCTTCACCTACTATCTCTTCTACTACTCTTTCCATCCTTCTGTATATTATTCTAGTCAGTAATTTTGAAGCATGTGATCTTAGACTAATGGTGCGATAATTCTCACATTTGTCGGCTTGTGCTTTCTTTGGAAGTGTGAAGATGATATTTTTATTAAAATCGGTTGGAATTTCTCCTGTTTCATAACTTTTTGATATCAGCTTGAATAATCTTTCGATTCCTTCCTCTCCTAGAGATTTAAGAAGTTCTGCAGGGATCTCATCAAATCCAACTGCCTTATTTGCTTTCAAGTCATTCAGAGCTTTATTAAATTCTGTTCTCAAAACAGGATCTCCTAAGTCATCAATGTCGACATCGCCTTCCTTTTCCAATACACTATTGTTCAAGTCGTCCCCATCATACAGTTTCTCAATGTATTCTTTCCATCGGTTAGCTCTATCTTCTGAGCTTAAAAGAGGTTTCCCATCGGCAGCTTTAATGTTCATACCTCTTTTCTTCATTTCTCCAAAATTCTGTTTGATCTTTCTATGTGCAACATCTACTTTTCCTGCGACCATTTCCTTTTCTACTTCTTCACACTTTTCTTGTAGCCATTTTTCTTTTGCTATTTTGCATTTCCTATTTATTTGATTTCTAAATTGCCTGTACTGCTCTCTTCCTGCTTCATCCTGAGCATTTTTGTACCTTCTCCTCTGATCCATCAGCTCCAAAATTTCTTCTGTGATCCAAGGTTTTCGGGCAGCTTGTTCCCTAAAGCCTAATGTTTCTGTGCCAGCTTTCATTATTTCGGTCTTTAATGCATTCCATTCGTCCTCGGTTGAGCTCCTTTCACAGTTACTTCTTAGACCTAAGTCTGCCATTTCTGCAAATTTTTCTCTTGTGCTAGATTGTTTCAGCTTATTCACCGCCAATCTGTTCTGCTTATGCTGCTTCCTTATTCGCTTGAATTTCAGCCTGCACTTCATTACTATCAAATTATGGTCCGAGTCTATGTCTGCTCCTGGGTACGCTTTACAGTCTAGAACTTGATTCCTGAATGTCTGTTTGACCATGATATAATCTAGCTGATATCTGCCTGTATCCCCAGGACGTTTCTAGGTGTATATTCTTCTTGCATGGTTCTTAAACAGTGTGTTCGCCACTACTAGCTTATATCTTTCACAAAATTCTAGCAACCTGCTTCCTCGCTCATTTCTTTCTCCTAAACCAAAACTTCCTACAGTAATCCCCTCTTTTCCTTCTCCCACTATTGCATTCCAATCACCCATGATTATTAGATTTTCCTCCCCTTTCACATATTGGATTAATTCTTCAATTTCAGCGTATATTTTTTCTATTTCTTCGTCATCTTCCTGTGACGTTGGCATATATACTTGTACTAATGTGGTTGGGACGGGCTTAGTTTCTAACCTCATCAAAATAATCCTGTCACTAAAGTGTTCATAATAACTCACCCGTTTCCCTACTTTCTTGTTCATTACAAATCCTACACCAGTGACCCCATTGACAGCTTGTGTGCTAATTATCCTGTGCTCCCCAGACCAGAAATCCTGTGCGTCCTTCCATTTAATCTCACTAATCCCAACAACATCTAACTTAAGTTGTTCCATCTCTCTTTTTAAGTTTTCTAACCTACCTGCCCTATTCAGACTTCTAACATTCCACGCTCCGACTCGTAGAATGTT
This sequence comes from Vandiemenella viatica, assembly GCA_031002005.1. Classification (NCBI taxonomy): domain Eukaryota; kingdom Metazoa; phylum Arthropoda; class Insecta; order Orthoptera; family Morabidae; genus Vandiemenella; species Vandiemenella viatica. The sequence goes on from JARYHS010009186.1 coordinate 259,424,906, forward strand.
TCTATCCATTCTGATGACTCCTCCCTGAGCAGTCCCCACCCGGAGATCCGATTGGGGGACTATTTTACCTCCGGAATATTTTACCCAGGAAGAAGCCATCATGATATATGTAATTTGAGAGGATTACATGTCCTCGGGATACCCTTTGGGTCTTTAATGCAGTGGTTTCCCGTTGCCTTCTGCATCCCCATGCCGTTGATCATTTCTGATTCATCCGCCTTTAGGGGCCGTTTCCAACCCCAAGGGCAAGAGGGTGCCCTGAACCACTCCCCGCTCTTCCGCCCTCCTTTCGGAGGCCGTTGGCAAGCAGTGGGTGACTCCTTATACCGGGAATCTTTCAGTCGCCAGAGCCTCGTCCGTGCAAACAGGGTGCACCACGTGAAGGAGAGGTTGACATTTGGTTGGAAAAGACTAGTATTGTCTCTCCCAGACCCTTACACCCCCAGACTATATTAAAACTCTCAATTTGTTTATCCCAATCCCCTCTAAATGACACGCCATCCTCCAATAGCTCACATTTGGTGACCTTGCCACGACAAGCTCACATTTCGCGACCATGCCAGGATAAGCTCACATTTAGCGACCATGCCAGGATAAGCTCACATTTGGCGACGCTGCCAGGATAAGCTCACATTCGGGTGGTACTTCCCATTTGTTAAATTTTTGTTATCTATACGTGTGTCTATCCATGATTTCTGACGAGTTTATGTGGGCTTTTTCTAGGTCTTTTTTGATCTGCTGAACTCAGTGCATAGTTTTTAGCTGTTCTATGTACCTTACGTCATAATTTAGTGAATGAGTCTTGTTGCTGGAGTCTGTGAATATGTCCATAAAATCTTAATCTTTTTTTTCCTGTCTGTCGCGAGGTTCAACAATATTTCTGTTACTTTTCGAGAACTGACGATTGACGTGTTCACGAAATAACTATGCCAGTGTTTACAACTATCCGAGAGTCAGCAGAGGATTGTGGGTAATCTGGTGGTCACCTGGACTGGTTTCGGGTAACCATCAGAAAACGATATGTCGATAGCCGGACGAGGGATGGAACGGCGGTCCCTCGAGTCCCAGGTTATGCCTGGCGTCGAGAATATTTTACACACCCCTTGAATGATAGCCACAACACGGCAGCGTTCCGTCCATGTGGGACTACAAGCTCATTTATCAACTATCAGTTCCCATTAATTCATCGCTCGCATGTTTGCCCCTAATCTATTTTCGCTCCAAACTACATACTGACAAAATGTCTTTTGTTTCTTTTTGTGCTTCGTGGAACAGCGTATTTCAAAACGAAGAACAGTGTCTCACTCAAGAATAATTAGAATTCCCATGTCTCTTCTCAACACTTTCCCGACAACACTAATAAATCCCCTGCAACCCGGATCCTAAACAACAGTAAGCTCGTACGAGAGATTTAAGGTCTGTCGCCATTATACATACGAGTTGTTTCGTTAGTGATTTGCTGTCATCAGTCCCTCGCATGGTTTGATGCAATCCTCCATCTCTTCCTATTTCTAACTAACCTCTTCATTTCAACAAATTCTTCGCAACCTACTTCCTCATTTTATCTGCTTCATGTGTTCTAATTTTTTATCTTCCTTTCAACAATTTTGCTAGTTACAATACATGTAACAAATTCATACTTGCCCTTACAAACAACAACTTCTTTTATTTAACCGTATTACTTTTACAATAATTTGCACTGCACATTGTACAATTATAAACCAAACAAAAAAACCTTTCCATATTCATTTCATAATCCTACAAATCTTGTCCACTCGTCTTGCGATATGATTTTTATTATTACCATTTTTATTACAGTCATTCAATGCGCGTAACTTTTCTTTGTCGGAGAGCCAACGATTCTCTTTTACACAAGCTGGTAACGCCAATCTCAATCTCTGACTCCACAGACATCGTTTATTGCCATCAACGCAAAGAAAGAAAAAACAAGTAATACAAGAACTATTCAAGTTCAATTCAATAGGACATCAGATATAAGGCGTTTCCTCATAACCGCTACAATGTTCACATGTTTCCCCTTAACAAACTGAAGAATACCGCGTGATTTAAAAAGTTACGGTGTTACGATTCCTTCTTACAACTTTACAAGTGTCAGTTGTGAATGGACGTAAGATCGGGCGTGTCGCTTTTACCAACATTTTAACAGTATCCCATCAACTTCCTCCGTTCTCTATATTAAAGCATTTATTCGCATAATAACAAACGCAATTCTCAATAAGTGTAGTTTTCACAATCTGTGTATTACTTCATACATTAACTTCAATAGATTAATGTATTTATTCCAGGTCTTTCTCACATACAATTTTAGTTTAATTAATTTTTATAAAAGTGCAGTCCATAACGTTTCTGTCTTCGAACAATGCAACAAACTCTCTGACCAGATCTCCAGCGATGATCTCCAGCGATGATCTCTGCTAGACGTAAACCACAGATAACGCTGCACTCCTGCGTAAAATAATTTATTACACACAAATTTTTAGTTATCGTCCACAAACTCTTTCTTCGCCCATCATCTTCTACATCCTCACAGTCCTCTGTTCTTTTATGAGGTCCTTTGGTTTCTAAACAACCTTTTCACTTCACGGTGGATTCCTTAGTTAATTGCTCATATAAAGAGATGTATCTTCTGTGGCGACCGGTGTTATCTTATGAAAATATGTTACATCAGTGGCTTACAATTAGTTTTCCCGAATAGCACTGCAAGAAAGAATTCAACGTCATGTACCCCTTGCAGGTGAAATGATAAATAAACAACGAAACCAGTTTTTCGAGATATATTAAATTTTAGTACGATAACAAGGTCACAAAAAATCAACAAATGTTCAATAGTGTTATTATAATCATTTCAATAATAATTAAACCACAAATGTTTATTTAAGTTTAATGGGAGAAGTGTGCACGTTTCTCTCTGCACAAATCTTAGACTTTTGGTTGCTGTTTACTGAGTTTCAATATTAAATCATTTTAGAGCTGAACAGGTTTTCGTGTTTGTCATATGCCGAAAATCCGCTCCCCCAAAGGTACGTCATGCAAAGTGGTAGTAAAAATGTTACTGCTGCTTTGCTAACGCGATAAATGTCTTTTGTTTAACCACAGTTTTACAGTAATATAACTCACAACGTTGTGACGTCATGTACCGCGACGTAAACTACTCCCACCTCACATACCCCTGGGGGTACGCGAACCACTATTTCGGAACCACTTGTCACGATACAAGAATATCGTTGAACTATCGATATTGGGTCGACGAGAATATGATTGCGGGAGAAAAATGGCGCCAGAATAGTGTACACGCGCGTGTGTCAGGTATTACGCTGAAACAAATCCGCAGAAGTGGCCGCTAAGCATAGGAAGTACTGTGAAATAGTATTGTAGTGACTGTAAACGTGAAAAGTGAACTTTCCGTGCGTATAAACAGTTTACGAGCATAAAGTAAGCGACAGAGTGGAATTATTGACTGTGACACGCTTGTGTATGTTGGGCTTAGCACTTCCTAATTTAAGAACTGTTCAATCTTCAGCGACGGAGTCCGGTCATTTAGTCTTTAATCTACTGGTGCTCTACCTTGGCGAACTGTGTATAAGTTTTTATATTAATAAAAGTGTGTACTGTGGACGTCATAATACGTTATTGTTGCATTGTGTTTATACGCTACAACCTTTCCCGTAGTAATCCGAGTTGGTTGGCAGAACTTTCAGTATGGTAATAACAACTAACTGGTATTTCATGACCCGTGTACAGTGACTAAAGAAGTGCAACTTCATTTAGTACTGGTATTACGCCGAGGACTCAAATCAAACCAACCACCAAGTTTATGAAGTGGTTACACACTGTGTTACTTCATTACCTGGCTGCCAAAAAATGATCCAGATGCATGACGATATTTTAGATAAGTTGGTGTTTCGGTGCATAATATGTTTGTTCTTGGGGATTGTAATAGGATTTTTGGTAAACGTTGACGTCAATGAAAGTGGACTATGCTCCCTCGAGTTGACAGCGTCGTGTTGACCGCTCCCATACCACCAGGCCCGGGCGTGGCGGACCACCCAGGTTCGTCGTCTATCCGCGCATTCATATCTCCCCGTGTCGCCCGGACAAACCTGTCGAGGACCGCTTCCTTATACAACGCACGATCCAGCGGCGAGAGAGTAAATTAATAGTCCCCCCTTACTTCTTAGTATTGCAAGACCTATTTCTATTTGTCTCTCGTCTTCTGAAGTTGTTGCAAAACTCTCCTTCCTGCGGTTCACCGGCCTTCCCATTTCTCTCTTTCCACTCACAGATATAGTGCCTTTTGCTTTTCTGGCCACACTTTCTTCTCCCATTCTGTCTGTTTGATCATTCGAATAGTTCCTTCTTTCCTCGATCAGTCTCTTTATTTCTTTTATTCATTTTCTTAAAGATAGTATGTCATTACTCCGTACCCCGTCCTTCAGAATTTTTCAAGTTATTGGAATTAATATTTTATAACAACTCCTTTGTTTTTATTTTATCGCTCTGGCTTCACCAGCAGATGCCAATAAAGGTCTCATTGTGACTTTACGTGTTCTAACTTTATTTTCGACACTCATTGGTGCGTGGTACGATTTTTTTTTTTTAAAGGAAAAAAAAAAAAAACAAAAAAACAAAAAAAAACAAAAAAAAAACAAAAACAAAAAAAAAGGTAGGCTCATTGCCTTACTGTCTTACTGGTTTGACTTTTTGCTTTCTGGTACAAGGTATCAATGTCTGGTACGTAAAAGATTTTATTGCTTAATTTTTTCTATGATTTCTGCATTTACAAATCTGAATCTTACAGCTTATTTTGAAATGAACATTCGGTTTTTCTTTTTCAACTTTATGAAGACCTTGTATTTGATTCCTACTAAAATAATTCGGTGTGGCAGTCCTTGAAGATTGGCTTCATCTTCTGCCACAAGGAATTCGTTCTCATTGAAACAAATGGTTTTGAAACAGTATTGCCTGGACTTCGTACCTGTCACCCGAGCGTGGTGAGTGAGAGGTAACGCTCTGGCCTCGCATTCGAGAGGACACTCGTTTGAATCCGCGCCCAGATTTTGGTTTTCTATCATTTTCGAAAATCACTCCACTCAAAATGCCACGGCGGACTCCCTTTCTCCACATTCCTTGCCCCCAGCCTTTCCCGCCTCTAATGTCCAGACATCGGTCAAAAACAAAACTGTGCTGGAAGATAGAATTTCAACAGAAGCAATTGGCTTGTAGTTAATTTTACGTGGATCTTTCTTATTACATCATCCTTAAGTTCTTTTTATTTTTCAATTCGTAAATACGAGTACATCACATCCAAAACAATTAACGTTGCTGATTATGCCTTGTTTGCCATGGTTGTCTTGGTTTAACTTTTTTTTTTTTCGAGCATCACATTCTGTGCAATCACAGACGTCCTACGTTGTCTCTTTTGGTCTTCAAACCGCCTACTTATCTAACCTCTCTATGCATGCTATATACATAAACAAGTTAACTAACTGATAAAAGGTTCACAGCGGGAAGATTTGGACATGAAACTTACGTACGACGGTGTACCTCCGCTTGTGCTCAATTGGTTCGCGCTAAATTTGTAAGCAGGAACCTGGACTTATTCAGTACCATCAAAATCCTACCCCCCATCCGGTAGGGAAAATTGAACGAGTTCGTATGAACTAAAACACGCAGACAATTTATGGTCTTCTGGGAAGCCGGGTTTTGCGTCAGTGTCGTTTCCGGAACTTCCTCCTGCGGCTCAGCGTTCACAGCTCACTCACGACGCGCTACCTCTGATCTGCGATACTGCAACGAATCAGAAGTGGCACTCTCTCTGAACTCTTGCGAGATTCAAAGATTTTTGCTGTGATATTTAAAGAATTTTACCAAATTGACAACCGACTTTGATTTGTATTTTAAGTGTTTGGTACACAATTAAAGCCTTTGTATTACATGGAATGAAGGAAAGTGGTTCGTGCGCTGTATACTCTACAAGTGTCGATGATTCAACTTGTTCACCTGCACAGTAGTGGTTGAACTGCAATATAGATTACGTGATTTGTTAAATACATCTGCTATTTTATCCTAATGCAATTTTAATTAGTACTTAGCTATACTTTGCGACCGGTCTGCCTAGAAATATTTTTCCGCAGGTATACTTAATTTGAGCTGTTTTAGTTATTTTTTTTAAAAAAAAAAAAAAAGCTACATCCATTTGTTTGTGAGTAAAATGAATCATTACACAGTTTTGTCATGAAATTGTAGCTAAATTTGTCGTCGATACAAAGTAATTCGTTTCTCAGACAATGAGTAAAACCTGCCGAAACTAGGGATTGGCACCATCTAAATCAGGGGTGGGCAACCCAAATGATCTTGCAGGCCACTTTTTAAATGCGTCATATCTCCGCGGGCCGCATATAAAATTATATATTGTATATTATATTAGATGTTCCGAGTTATGAGTTCGCAGAATATAACATAATTATTTCGCGAACTGATAACTGTAAACTCATAAATAAAACAGGCAATATTCGCAAAAATATTATTTTAAAATCAAAGTAATTTTTTTCTCATAATTTCGACAGTTAATTTTGAAATATATTGATGCACAAATAACGTTTTTTTTTTAAAAAAAAAAAATACATTGGTTTTCACTACATTGGAAATTATAAACTAAATATAATTTTAAAAAGTGTGATGAATCATGCGGGGCGGAAAAATTTTCTAGGCGGCCGCGGGTTGGCCAATCATGCTTTAAACCGAGTACGATGCTTATTTCTATTACTTTTCATGATTGAAAAAAGCTGCTCATATTTGTACGTGCTTCCGGATGTGCAAATTATTTTTCGTGCGAAAACTCTCAGCTGTGGATATTTTTCTTCGGAAAGGTATGTTCTGCATGTGAAATTTCTGAATCTCTCGCGGGCCGGATTGAAGCTGGTGGAGGGCCGGATCCGGCCCGGGGGCCGTGGGTTGCCCATATATGATCTAAATAATCGGAAGCATGTCTTGGCACACTGCGCATATGCCAACAGACGGCGGTGCGCACAGGTAACTGAGCCCTTCGCAGATAACAGTCGCACCTCGGAATAGTTAAGTGATTGCAACCGTAGTTGCAACAGAATTTACGGCGTCAACCATTTCCACCATGTAGAAGACAGACTTAGATTCAGTTTGATTAAAATGAACTCGCCTCTAAGAAAAATTGACTAAAATAGTTTGTATCGGACATACATCATGCCAACGCGAGCGTGTTTTTAAATATTGATGTATTTTTATTACATCTATGATTATATGGGAATAACTATAACAATAGTATTGTTTTTCAAGCATCCTTGGCAGCAAGAAGTAAAGCGGGCAATAGAGGCTGCGATGACAAAGAGAAAACAACGATGCAAGAGATGCATTTAAAGGCAGCGGTTCGAACTGCAAAATAATTTTACATAGATGGATTTTAAGTTACGGAAAGTATAACACGAGTTGAGGAATAAATTGAGTGGAGTATAATTGTATTCGAAGTTGCTGAATAAACGTGAAGTTTAGTGAGAATCGAAGTCATTAATGCAGGTAAACAAAAGGACGAATCTCTCAAAGTGGACGAGAAAAAAGTAAGGATGGAGTGTGATTATTTCGTTTCAGATAAAAGGAAAACACTATCGCTGGAAAATACGACTGAAGAGCCCACGTCAGAAGCTGGATAAAGAATAACTGACGGTGCAGAATAGTGTCTTTGGTAAGATGATGCAGACAAATAGGTGAAAGGTAATGTGAAATAATTGTAATTGTAACGTAACACGGTCTAGATTATAGTAAGTGAGTAGAAAATACACAACGTCCGAAAGGCTCTATAAAAGCAATGGACGAGCAGAAACGCTACAAGCTCTGTTTGAGGCTACCCGCCATGTTACTGCGCGCTAACACAGTGGGTCGGGAAGGCAGGACGGGTCTAGGGTCGGGTCCTTGTGTACCGCCCGTCCTGATGGTGGTTTTCGGGGGGTTTTCCACAATCTTCACAGCGAAAGCTGAAACGCTCCTCAATCTCCACCTCATAAACTATGCATTACACAAACGAAAAAATGCTTATTACCACGGTTCGGATCTTTAGGCCAAGTAACATTTTTTTAAAATTATTTCTTATATAAATGCATATTCAGACCATTTCCCTAGTTTTAGTCATATTTCGATAAAATTTATGGTCATATGGTCATACTTTGAGGAAAAATCTGTCAGTTTTCTAATAGTATCGGGAATTCGCTTGATATAGATGAGAAGAAATTAAGATAATTATTCACAGAACTGATGCAGATGGGGGAGGGGGGACTAATTTTCACTGCGGTCAGAGATCGCCAGTCAAATATTAAAGTTATACCATATTGTCACTCTCTAAACGTAATGTTCCGCCCGCCTTTTAATCTCAACAATGCAGCAGAAGCATGCCTGTGTCGAGCCGCGTCAATCAATATCTCAATGAAATATCCTCAGTCGTCGTTAAATCTGCAATGGATCATTGAGACGGGAAAGGGCTGGGAACAAAGAACGGGAAGGAATTCGGCTATGGCCTTATGAAGGAAGCATCCCGGCATTCACCCGGAGTAATTTGGGGAAACCGTGGAAAACCCAAATCTTGATGCCCAGACGGGGATTCGAACCGGCGTCCTCCCGAATGCGAGGCCTAGTGTTACCACTCACTCACCACGCTCGGTACTTCCCTTGTACAGCATGGTATGACTGTCCGTGTGGAAACCTGCCGTAGGGAACAACACTGACAAGGGACACGTTTCACGTCGAACGCTACGGACCGCACGAAAACATGCTTACAATAACAACCGATCACAAAACAGTGGTGTGTGTCATTTCCACGCAAAACGTTGTATTCTACCTCAACTAACATTTCAATTCAGAGAAACAAAGTAACAAGACAGCAATACAATGTGAAGGAAATTATACGTTATTCAGAGACGTCAGTGCATCATTACATTTTTAATCAACAGCGCCAAAAACTCTCTGCTTAAAGTACTTAATATAGCGGAAAACGCGCATATACAGTAGTACCTCCCACCTGATTCTGGCGGGTCCTGAAGTTCTGAACATTTTCCAACTACAGTCCTCGGCGAACATGTAACATACGAAAAGAGCACCGAGCGTGGTGGTGTAACGGCTAGCGTTCTGGCCTCGCATTCGGGAGGACGGTGGTTCGAATCCCCGTCCGGGCATCCAGATTTGGGTTTTCCATGGTTTCCCAAATCACTACAGGCAAATGCCGGGATGCTTCCTTCAAAAGGCCATGGCCGAATTCCTTCCCATTCCTTGCCCCCATCCTTTCCCGTCTCTAAAGACCTCGCTGTTAGACAGACGTTAAGCAGATTTAAAAAAAAAAAAAAAAAAAACGAAAAGAGCCTATTTTTGTGTGATTTATAATCAATCTGCTGCACCTACGTATAAGCCTGTGTTGCAATATGCTTGGCGAAAGCCAGGTTATGACGTAGACATACCAACATCATCATCTGAAAATGCAATTAGTGTGGCTTTTGATATTGGACTGCGTGAATGCGAAAGTGATTTGGAATGTGATAACGTGGCTTTAGAGAGGTGTGCACATTGTTGTCTTCCACTTTGTTTTAATCACTTCATCGAAATCCCGCATCTGCACTTTGAGGACTAATATAAGCACTATCAGGTGTGTGGTACTGCTGTATATGCGTGTTTTGCGCTATATTAAGTACTTTAAGCAGAGAGTTTGTGGCACTGTTGATTGAAAATGTAATGATACACTGACGTATTGAATTACGTATAATTATTTCCTTCATATGGTATTGATATCTTGTTACTTTGTTTCTCTGTATTAAAATGTTACTTGAGGTAGAATGCAACGTTCTGCATGGAAGACACCACTAGTTTGTTTACGCTCGCTTGTTATTCTAAGCATGTTTCCGTGCGGTCCCGAGCGTCCCTCGTGAGGATGAACTGCAGTGTACTGCTGTGGTGTGATCTCGTATCGAGACGGTGGCCTGGTGGCGGTGGTGGGTGGGCCGTGGGTGCGGCGGCCTGTGACAGTTGCGACACGACACGTCGCCGTGGCCCAGATATCGACAGCGCAGGCAGGGCCCCACGGGGACAGCAGGAGCTGGCCATCGCAGTAAGGGAGGGGACACTCAACACAGAGAACGATACGTGTGACGGTAGTAGCAGCTGTGCCAGAGTGGAAGGGATAAGCCCGCATCGTTTCAGTTTTAGAATGGAGGAAAACAAGTAGGTCTCCTTTAACCCCTGTTACTTATGGTGGTGATGGATGAAATATTGAAGACAGTGCAGCTGATGACCTACTACTTTCGGGAGAAACTGAAATAGAAGTGCAGGACAAGCTGGGTGCTGGGAGAGGGTAGCTGCGTCGTATGGTATGAAGCTGTCTGCAAGAAAGAGCGAAGTGGTAATTGCAACAAGAAGGAGAGCAGGCATATCACTCGGAGCAGAGCAACTGAATAAAGTAAAAGGGAGCAGGTATCAAATATTTCGGAAGCTGGCTTGAAGAAAAAGGAAGAAACAGGACGGAGGTGAATGAAAGAGGAAGACGTAAGAGTATTAGAGGCCTCGTATGGAGTAAGGATACGCCGCAAAAGAGTAAGGAGGTAATCCATCAAACTTACTTTTTGCCAATTTTGACATTTGGATCGGAAACATGAGTGACGTGGAATACGTGCAAATGGAGAGTACAATGTATGGAAATTATGTTTCAGAGAAGTAGAACAGGAGTAACGAGAGGGGACAGCATGAGCAAATCAAGGAAATGACCAAGGAGGAACCGTTAGTACGAAGAATAGAGAAGTGAAGGTTACAGAGGTATGGTCATGTGGTGAGAATGGGAGAGGAAGAGATATCAAAGAAGAGCTGACAGGAAAGAGATCCAGACGAAGATCGAGAGATAGATACGCAAAAGGTGTCAGAAAATGTGTTGAGAATATTGGATAATAACAGAAGAAGAGAGATGAGGTCGGGTAGGAAACGTTTCAGAGACTTTTATTCCAAGCAGACCCGGCGAGTGGCTAAAAGCATCTCAAGATGATGATGATGATGATGATTAAAGAGTGACAGTAGAGGGTGGTGATATTACACCCAGTGAACTTAAGATTATAAACAAAATCATCAAACGGTAACGTATGTGTATGCGAAAATTGCCACCATGGCAGTTAAAGTAAGTACATTTGGTAGTTACAAGAATTTTGTAGTAAACTGAATATAATACCTGTGCCGTCAAAAACAGGAAAAGAAAGAGCCAACAAGGATAAGAGGAGTGGGAAGGTATTAAGGGGAAAATAGGAATAAACTACTAAAGCAAGAAGAAACCACGAAATAAAAAGCTTTAGATTTGAATAAAAATTGATTGTAAATTCTTCAGTTAGTGTAGTTAGTTAGAATCTTCTGCAGGAGGTTGTAAGCAAATTTGAGCAGACATGTCTTCGAGAGTATGCATTAAACGAAACAGTTTGATACATTACTTTGTGACCGAGCGTTGTGGATGAGTGGTAACGCTCTGGTCTCGCATTCAGGAGGACGTAGGTGCGAATCCCAGTCCGGCCGGCCGTGCAGTTTTAGGTTTTCCATGGTTTTTCCAGATCACTCCAGGCGAATGCCGGGATTGTTCCTCCAAGAATCCATGGCCGTATTCCATCCCGTTCCTTGCCTCCGGTCCTTTCCTACCTGTGATGATCTCGATATTAGCAGATAACTCATATAAACCTTAATAATTATGTAATTCTACATCGACTGAACGTAAAAAAACAAAAAGCAACAAATAATTATTATATTTAAAACAAATGCAATATATACTTCTCCATGTGCCGGCTATTGATTTCCTCTCAGTTTATTAGATAAATAGAATTTTTATTAAGTTACGTTGATAACCTCGTTTTTGCAGTAATATCTGTCGCCAGAGATAGTCCGATAACGAAGGCTGAGCACGTGATGTCAGCGACGACACAGTGACCGAAGTAGTCTTTGATTGCATGGTATTTTTATGGTGTTACGGAATAGTCTGACTGCTCTGAAATGAGGTTGGCAGTGAGAGCTGGATCTCGGCGTCCAAGATAGCAGCGTGCGTAGGACCCATACTCGCGTCCAACAAATTACACTACGTCATCCACTTTCCTCGACTTCCATCGGACTTTTCAGCCTTAAGCGATGTTATTATAGTCTCCAGATATGCTACTTTTTTATTCTTGGCTGTCCGGGTGGCGCCGCGTCATATTTCTTGCAGCCGACGTTTCGACCCTCATTCTCGACCCTGCTAACGTTGGGACGCTGGTACGAATACTCGTCTGTCCATCCAGGTATCGGATTTCCACTGGGAAAATGGTTTACCGAGCGACAGATAGACATTAGGTTCATCAGGAAACCTGAGTTTAGTAATGCGAAGTACAGAGCAAAAAGCAGGTATATTAGACTTCAGAATCGATTTCTGAGCCAAATTTCATCCATAGAACAAGAGATCAGATACAAAACAAAGAAATACGAAAAAATAAACGACAGCGAAACCAATGTTTGTAAAATTTGTAGTCAACAAAACAACGCCCGTGTCATACACGCCAGTAGCAATGTTATAAAACTCTACATGGAACCTCACACAGCACACGCGTAAATATGTAAGCGGGGCATATCTGTCTGCTTCTTTGAACCGGCATCACACAAAAATACTGAACATATTGAATGTTTATTCACAATGTGGAAGCTTAGCATCTAGTATATCTCATGTCTCTGCGTGAATGGGGAACGATAAGATCATTGGAACTTAATCGATAAGCGCCAAAGATTCTTAATACAATTCCGGCCAGAGATGATTATTCACACCATCAAAGATAACAATTTTCGATATGCCAGAATGTTAGAAATTGATTTAAAATATGTGCTCAGAGACTTTTGAACATTTATTAGTTTATTGTGGACAATCTGCGCGCACAAATACACTTAAAAAAAAAAAAAATCCTGGCCAGAAATTGTGCACACCACAACGTAACAACACAAAGCAAATATTTTTTTGTGTCACTATTCGTTATTCTTGGTATTAAAAAAACACTTTTGACCCCATGAAACTTTTTTTTTACGTTTGCAAATTGTAAACACGTTTTTAGGAAATCACAGAATGTGAGATGAAATGATTTCCAGTAGTAATTCACCTATTTTCATATTCTTTTTAGGAGATACTATTCGTAGTTTGAGGCATTTAAATGGATATTTCAGTGTCTGAACATTTCGGTTTTGACTTAAAATATGCTCCGGTAGTAAAAGTTTGAAGTATCATCATGGGCTGTATTAAAGAGGCCACACTTGTCTCCCACAATGAGTTGAATACATAATGGCTTGTAAACTTATCTGATCCACTAGAGTAGGCTAAAAGATTGCCGTAGAGTCATCGAAAAAAAAACAGAGACAAAGAAATTTGAGGTGGCTGTATTATGCGTTGAGAAACTTGACGTGATTACGCCAAATTCCTTCGCGTTTAATATCTTTGTGTCATGCTACGTATTAAATAGATTTCAGTATCTTCGCATCCGTTGTACCGAGCGTGGTGGGTGATTGGATAACGCTATGGCCTCAGATTCAGGAGGACGGCGGTTCGAATCCCCGTCCGGGCGTCGAGATTTGGGTTTTCCATGGTTTCCCCAAATCGCTCCAGGTGAATGTCGGGAAGCTTCCTTCAAAAGGCCATGGCCGAATTCCTTCCCGTTCCTTGTCCCCAGTCCCATTCTGCCTCTAATGACCTCGACGTCGACGAGGCTTAAAGCAATAAGTAAAAAAATTAATTGAAACTACAACTTTACATATCATTGATCGGGAAACTCTGAAGCAAAAAAGGTTACATTTACGGCTTTGGTGACATACATCAATATCGTTAAGCATGTTCCAACAGGAAATTCATGTCACCACAAATGGTCGTAACTTCCTTCGAGATCGTTTGTTCAATCCGCAGTGAATATTGTGCCACTTGGAAACAAAATGCTGATACATTTTACGGCTCAGTATGGTAGCTGGACGACTGAGTGTAAACAGGGCATTCAGATTATTCAAGGTTCGCATTTTATAGCCGACGCCGTTAAATTACGACCTGCAAATCCGTCCATTTATTGGAGTCTCCCACAAAGACTGTATAGAGAATTGAAATTTTAGTGTCCTAGCCTCAAGCTGAGATTAAATCCTGCGGCGAAACAAGAGGTAGGTGGAAATCTCGTAAATATATAGCGTTAAATTATATCACTGCGTGCCCGTAATTCAGGGTGTTAAGACATTACAGAAAACTGAGATGTCACTAAAGGAGGAAATTATAAAATAATATTAATATGGTTCGATTAAATACGGGAGTGGAGAGGTAAGTGGGACCGATTGGAGTGACAAAATAATTCCTGCGAGCTCTTTCCTGCCGTCCTGCTTGTTATTTACGCGACTCGTACGTTGCGAAACTGGCACAAATTAAATTATTTATCGGCCGTAATGGCGCTGATTCGCTGGTAACCAGTTCCCCGTATTTCAGTCGCCGGTGACAATATTAGTTGACGGCGGCGTTTCGTAATCGCTTCACCACTCATCTGGTCTTATATCCTCTCTCTGTAGGCTCCAGGAGAATAAGGACTTCAAGTACGGAGGGTCGCCGGTTCAAATCGAACCTAGGGCATGGGGGTTTTTAATTAAGTCGTGTTCGTCTTGAGCGTCGATACCGGAAAAGAGGGATACTAGGACGAACACACAATACACGAAAGAAACATATCTGTACAATACTTCGGTTTAAAAACTTATTCACGCGGAGAGCAGAAGGTCATTTGCCTAAGGACGGCTTGTGGAAAAGGAAAGGAGAGGGGGGGGGGGTGCACAACACATGTCGTAAGCGTTGGTATATGTACCGCCCTCCCCCCTCCCCACCCCTGTTGCTTAATTGTTTGTTCCTCTGTCCATTAATTCAATGCAACGTTGTCGGAGACCATTTTTATGCTGATGCCTAATTAACTGAATTATTTTTTTGGCTCATGGATTTACTCCTCGTCGACATCGAGGTGATTAGAGGCGGGAAAGGACTGGGGACAAGAAACTATGTGACATAAATATTTTTTTAAAAAGAAAAAGAACATGATATTTTACTCCTTGAGTGTCGACAAAACTCAATAACATTTACTCTTAGAGAAAAACAATAGAACAGTGTAGGTTGCTAGGGAAAAATATCAGGAGATTGTGGCTATCGGCGTAGAGGCATAGATCGGTTGCTTGGAATTATCATTGCCGAAATAAACTTTGCATCTTCGGAGATTACGCAGTTTCAATGTAATAAACTTAAAACTGTTTGAAACAAAAGGACTGAATTATTTAATAGTTACAATCGGTTCACAAATCATCAGTTATAAGTTGGACCGAATCAAACGGTTACGCGACGACTGGAAGGAATTAGGCCATAGCATTTTATGGGAAGCATCCCGGCATTTGCCTGGAGTGATTTGGGAAAACCATGGAAAACACAGATTTGGATGCCCGGACGGGGATTCGAACCCACGTCTTCCCGAATGCGCGGCCAGAACTTTAACCGTTCACCTTCCACGCTCGGGAACTGAATTGTCAATAAATAACAACCAATTGCTTTTTTGATGATTGCGCAGACCCGCCGTCCTCAACCTTCGTGCCTGATGATAGCTACACCATGAAACTGAAACTTTAGGTTTTAATGTATCGAAGAACGAAGAACGAAGTTAATGCTTTTTTGATGTTTCACTGTCACAAGCGTTTTCCCTGTTTTTGAGGTATCTTCAACTATGGATTATTTACATCGGCGTTGGTAGGTGTATTTTTTTATTTTAGCTGCACATTTCTGCTTTTCTCACAAACCATGATCCGTTTGAAAACATCTGTAAAAATGTTTACAAAACTTTAAACACGATTGTGTTCCATTTTTGTCCAATAAAGCACATTTGAGCTTATTTGTTTTGCGAGCCAGAGGCCTTTGACACCAACAGGTTTCCATTTAGCTGTGGGAACGGAAGAGGCCAGCGGTATCTTTGATATACTACCCGCCTAGCACACTTGTAATTTGGACCTGGTCACGAGTTCACACAAGTTCCCCACAGAATAGCGGCCACTGCACGTCACACGCGTAATTGTGGAATTGTGGCCGCATACGTGATGGCGACATATCGCCAGTTATTCACGTCGTAGCGCTTCTCGTTAAGTCGCTTTTAATTCCAGCCGCACAGAACCCTCCAATCGAAATATTTCTCAGATTCCGGACCTTCTTGGACGTTAATCACTGGACCCGTCTGCATGAAATACTTCTGCATTCCATAGAAACGGTTAGCCATGTTTTCTTGGTGTTCTGGACAGAGAACACACTTACTTCCTCATACACGATAAAGTTATGGATCACTGGAACACAAGAAACAAGTAAACAGGGCTGGGAATGTGGGAGCCGTTAATTGTTGATTTGGTCTGGATGGATATTAATAGAAGAATCAGGAGAATCAGAAGAATCGGATGGGAAAGATGACCAAGACCACAAGCTGCCACTAGGCTTCAAGCTTAACGGAGTGGGAATTTTTTGTCTTTTTTAAACAATTGCTTTACACCGCACCCTCGTCAAGGACAAGAGGCGAGAAACAACTGGGGGGCAGTGTTGCAATTCTACAGATTTATCCGTAGATCTACGGATTTTTATAAAAAGTTAGGATTTTCGGATTTTGTTAAAAAATCAACGGATTTTTTTGATAATTTTTATTATTTGCTGATTTTTCCTGATAGTGGTGTCTTGTTAAACTTTGAGCATATAGCATTAACGCATTACAGAATTTTACATAGTTGAGATTCGTTTCCTTGCAATCGCTCGTGTGAACCAACGATTGAAATAAAGCTCAAATTTTGTTTAATTATAGATTTTATAGATCTTAAAAGACTGTAATACAAAGCAATCGGCAAACTCTTTATGCACGCTGACAAGGTCATTGGTTTGGCTTACAAAGCAGTGCCTTCCCAGAAGGCCTAACCGAGAATCAAAGAGGACGCAGTCTTTTGTTAAATTTAATGTCAACAAAGAAAATGTATGGGCCCCAAAAAAAAAAAAAAAAAAAAAAAAATGCATAGCAGCAGCAGTCATGAAAGTGGCAGTGTATAAAACACGTACAGAGATATTTCTTACTTCCAATGTAGAATATTATTTTGTATTTCTAATTTTAAAGACTTGGTTGTAAAATCATTCTTAATTTTGACTCGTTCTTCAATAATTATTGTTTCAGTCTTTTAATTAGCGACTCTCAGGATTTTTGTACCCAATCTACGGAAATTTTAGCGACCATCTACGGATATTCAGAGCCAGGCGACTGGCAGCACTGAACAGGGGTCAAGAAACAGGAAGGAATTCGGCCATGACGTTTTGGTGGAACTATTCCGGCATTCACTTGGAGTGATTTCGGGAAACCATGGAAAAATCAAGTCTGATGGCCGGAATATGATTTATACCTGGGTTCTCCGCTATACAACATCAGGCTCGATGAAAAAATTTTCTTTTGTATGTAAGAGAGTAAGAATTATAATTGATTACCAGTAGAAATGATGAATAATGTGTCATAAACACTGAAACAGTTTAATAAGGGCTGTAGTATTGGTGGAAATGCAATGAATTAATTTCACAACAAAGGTAAAATAGATATGTAGGAAACTACAACAGGGGTGTGTGTTCAATTGTTATTAAGTTGAATTTAAAAAATACATAGTTAGGGTACTGTGCTTTCAGTATCCAATGAGGTCCGTATCAAACAGCGGTAAGACCATCAATGGATCCGCCCCCATCACTTTACATTTTCATATTTTTTATCTCAATTTTACGTGCTTTAGCTTTTATTTCTCCGGTATGGTCTGCATCGTATCAAAAACTTTGTAGCAACGTTCACTTAACAAAGGTATTGTAGAAACCCCCTTTATAAGAATTACGAGCACTGGCCCTAGGTACAGATCATTGTTGTACTACAGTACAGCAGTGATCTGTACTTTGGTTCGCTGTATGGTTCTTGAAGTGTATCATCGGCACAATATAGTTACATGTACGGCACTTCTTTAAAAAAAAAAAAAAAAAAAAAAAAAAAAAAAAAAAGAGAAAGAGAGATTGTGTGTATCTGCTGTAATGTTAGTTATAATTAATGCAAGAAATTGTAACTTTAGAAATAAAACTTCTTTTATTTAGTTGCATTTTTCATCTTAGTAATTCACATTACACGTTGTACAATTACTTTTGCCACAGTCAGATTATAAACTATTAAATCCTTTTCAACTCGATTCCGCAATTCTTTAAATTACTTCTTGTATCGCTCGTACAGCATTCTAACTGATGTTGTGCATAACATTGTTTTGTCGCACAGCCAAAGATTCTCCATCACACAAACTGGTACCGTCAATCATAATAATAATATTTAATTAAATTGCGATGGACAATCAATTGTACTTAATAATTAGCTTCTAAACCCTTCAGATTTCTGCCTCAGAACTTGTCTTATTTTTATTTATGCTATGGTCGTATTTTACTATTACTATTACATTTACTCCGCGATTCACTAAAAGTGTTTGGCGGAGGGTGCATTGCACCTATCAGTAAAGGTAATGGTTTGGAAGGGATATACAGGATATGGCAGGTTTTCTATGATGATACTCCCTTTTAATGTTTTAATTTTATATTCTTCCTTTTTTGTATCGTAGTTAGGATACACGATTGGTTTTAATTCGTGATTGAATAGACTTTCAGCTCACTGTTTACTTCAAATAAATAATAAATGTATATAACTTAATTCCTTTTTTATTATCATGTCATAATATCCTTAACTATCCGAATGTTTACAAGTTCTTTCTGCAGCAACTTAAAGTTCAAAGCGAACACACCAACGGCTTTCATCAAGCTTGTCCGATCTTATTCCATCTTCTCATTTATATATATATATATATAAACGTTACCCTGTCTACCAATTTCGCAGAGTAATTATTTACTTTAGGTATCCTGTTATACTACAAACTCAAATAATTTTTGAAAGCTTAAATAACTCGTTCCCTCTGTTGAGGAGGCATTAGGGTTGCCAGATACAGGATTATAATTTCCGGGACAAAACTTCCCCCCACCGCGCCCATAGAAGTTTCACTTCAAAAACCGCCAGACGTTCTAACATCGCTCGCTCGAGTATTAATCCAGTTGCACAACATTTCCCATTCAATGGTTTCCCCAGAACTGAAGAATCGTCGCATTTATTTTAGAGCATAGTAGCAATCCCGCTGAGCTCATCAACTGGTCGACGAACTGTTTTTGAAATTCACGCCAGCGAGTTAGTCGCCTGGTGGGTGTTACAGATAGCCTGAGCGGTGTTACCACTCCCCGTGGCGGTGTAGGCTATCGCTCAGCAGCCGTCGCTGATGGCCTCACGCTGTTTGTCAGCTTCCTCGCGGCTACTGCTTACAATCACTCTCCCCCTTAGCTTAACCTCACTCACGCTTGCAGTTCATACGCGTGTACTGCTGATAAGGGAGCGTGCATAAATCACGAAGCTCCATTTTGGCCTCCTGTGAACCCCCCTCCCCCCCACGTAGCCCGACGTGGTTTTGCCTCTAGCCTCCCCCCCCCCCTTTTCCTCTCTCACGTAGCGCGTAGTTTTTTCCCCTATTGATTTTAGAAGATATTTTGTACAGTTTTCTCTTGTCAGACTATTGTAAATTACATACCGAGGTGGTTAAATGAACGAAATAAATATTCACATGCTGTTGTGTGTTCTGTACATCAGTTTAACTGTGAAAAATATGAATCGAAAGCTACGTTGCTTGGCTCGGAACTCCCCCCCCCCTCCCAGACCGAGCCGCGTAGTTTATGAACGCTCCATAAGGCATCGTTGGATGCGTTCAGGAGATTTAGGCGATCTTCATGTGAGTCAAGAGATGACCACAACCGCAAACTAATACTTGACTTCAGGCATAAAAGAGTGGAAATTTGAAATCAGTCCTGATTCGTCCATCAGTCGTAATTTTACTTTGTAACTAATATGATGCACTTATTTCTACTTTTTCATCTGATCCTTTTTTTTATATCCAATTTAATTTTGTTACTATCATTTCTGCAACACTTCATGACATCCGTGGTGGTTTCGTTTAAGCTTGATACAAATTCTTATCTCAGTATTTTTTTCTACGCATTGGATGTTTCATATTTAAGAGGAAAAAAAATATGGAGACAAATGCGAAGAGCTACAGTTACGTAATGAATATGGCGCTAACAACGTCGATGTTGACGCCCCCTAAAGTGCGAAAAACGACAACAACAACAACAACATCAACAACGTATTGAAGTCGGCGCTGTGCGGTATGTGTGATATGCGGAATCGAGAGACTGCCCTTCGGGCCAGAATCACTGCAGCCACATTAGGGAGCGTGCACAAATACGTGGCTCGGTCCAAGGGGGGGGGGGGGGCGAGGAGTTGGCTGGAAGGCTACGCTGGGCTACGTGGGGCGACGGGGGTTCCGAGCCAGGCCACGTAGCTTTCCTTTCATAAAATTTTTCACAGTGAAATGAGGAACAGAACACACAACAGCATGTAAATATTTATTTTCCTCGGTTAATTATCTCCGTGTGTAATTTACGATAGTGTGATGAGAGAATACAAAACAAAATGTTTTCTGGACTCAATAGGGAAAAGAAGCTATGTGCTACGAGGGAGGGGAGGGGGGGGAGTAGAGGCAAAAGCCACGTAGGGCCACGTGGTGGGGAGGGGGGGGGGTTCACAGGAGGCCAAAATGGAGCTACGTGGTTTATGCACGCTCCCTTACTAACAATTCCTGCTGCCGTGCGTCGTATTATGCTGTCTCAGGTAAAAACGAAGCAGTCGCCGATCTCACCAGAATTACCTTCCATGGGGCTCACCTCACTTCGCTGTATACTGCATGATTTCTACGTCCAATTGTTATTTGATTGAAATGCAGTTTTTATGTATAATTATCAGTAGCAGAATACGATTCCGCTATCAAAATATGGCCGCAAATATTTTTAATTAAATTTTCAAAAAAATTCAGTCGCTTGTGTTTTAAATAGATTTTATTCATTTCGAAGAGAGACATGTAAGGAAAATAAAAAGTTTGACATGTTGACATTCAGACCTTTTTACAAACACGCACACACTGATATATGGAAAGACATACAAATAGTGGAAATTAATAACCACAACAAAAACATGCTGACAGTACAAGAAAAGTTCTACATACAGAAAGCAATATATGACGGGCAAAATATAATCAATGACTACATTCACATCACTTAAAACAATTATATAATATATATAAACATACACACACACACAACGCTAAATCATAGATATAATCTAAAACACAAACAAACAAATCGATAAGATATTTGCCGGAAATAATAAGCATCTCTTAACACAGTAATGTAAACAATAATAAATGCTCGTACAGTGGTTACACAAACAGAAAAGTGCGTAAACAATAGCGTGTTTTCAAAAAGAAGAAAGTTTGTGCGAATAGAAAGACACCACAGTGTATAAAAGCAACAGAAACAGGACTGAAATGGAACGTCCCCAGACTTCAATGTAAAAACAGGAAACAAAAACTGTAAGTAGAATATAATATTCATAGCACTTATTAACAGATTAGAATTTTAAACATACTTTAAAACAACGTCAAATAAAACTGTTCTAGGGCACCGAAGATGATTGAATAAACCGAAACGCGTCTGCCAAAAAAACGAAGTTTTTGATTTAGCTGCTCTAGACGGATAACTCACAGAATTCTTATTATAAAAAGTTTGGGTTGCCTTTGTAAAAGTGGCCGCAAGTAGGGGTTACCACCTGTTAGAGTTAGCGCACCACACCGTCTGTGCGCTAACTTCCGTCTTGTGTGTATCGTAACTGAAACACAGAACCGTTCAAAGAGAGGGCAACCACTTTGGATCAACACACGGGGTACGGGCGGTCTTGCTGCTGGGATCCCCACCTGTACCTCGTGCCGGTTTCTGACAGGTGTCTCAGATGACGTCACGCCTCAGTTGTCATCACGTCAGTCGGCCGTTACGACAGCTCAGCTGCGACTCTTATCACCGACGGAGACGAGCCCCTACTTCACCTCACGTAATTAATGGACGCCCCCTAACAGTCAGACAAATAACACTGTATATCTGATTATTACTTCTTCACTGCTACCAGCTTCAACATTTGTCACTCATATCAGGTGACTGAAATTTCGGATTAATCTGCAAATAGCCTCAAATCTTCGTTACAATGAACTAAAAATACGAAAGTACTAATTAAAGATAATGATCGTAGAGGATGTTTTATAATATTTCTTGGCGTTGACTATCAATATATTTCTGTGAGGTTTGCTCAAGATATTCTGCTGGTCCTGCTCTCGGTCGCCAACTTATGGTGCAGTTGACTTTGGCAGAAGATGGCGACGTAGTACTGGATCGCAGGAATCGCGCGAAATCACTGCATCCACTCGGTTTGTTACGCGAGAGGATTGTATCGATGAGATTGTTTATTGATTGCTGTTGCCTCTAAGTAATGCCCTTGTGAAATCGTTGCAGAGCGACGGGAATGGAGAGATGTGCCGAGGTCGTTGGAAAGCGTCCTTGGGCCGCGCACGTCCCGCGAATTATGCTGCTTAATTTGCGTCGAGATCGCAATCTGCAGCCATTCACTCGCTCCTATTCTATGGAGACCTCGGCGGTCTGACATACCGGGAAATATTGTGACGGGCGCATAAAGCACGACTCACAACCTGCGCTGGTGACGCCGCAACGAGCTAACCGTTACGGAATGGACCAAGACATTAAGGAAATACTCATCCTGACCCACTCCAGATGCGCTCTACAGTCGCTCCAGATCACACAGTGGAATCCTAGCAAATATCCTCTTACATAAAACGCGTGATCTGGAGACTGCGCACGTCGTCTGTCGCTATTGGCTAGACAACGGTCACGTGCCAGCTGTCACTCGTGAATCAACAACCACTATATTACAATCGTTCCTTCGTGTTGCTTTTTGTTTATTTACGACAACTAGATACAGAAATTCATGTTAGGAGAAGGTTATTCAATTTTTACGATATAATCTGCATGAGTTATAAGAACTAGGTTAAAGCATCATATAAGAATTTTTTTTTTAGCAGAAGATAAGAAACAATGAAGTTTATTAACAACTCAGAGAAAGTTTACACGAAATGTACGAATCGTGAAATGTATCACTCAAACAAATGACAGTAATCCGTTTTTGATATTATACTTTCCGTCATTTAAATTAAAATGCATTTATTTAAATAAATCGGGATTACTGGAGATCGCGATTCCGCCAGGAATTGGCGTCATAACACTGCCGTGGTCAAACGCAAGACTCTTCTAGAAATACGTTCCGAAGTACATTTAACTGTGTAATGCCGGTCCAGGGTATATTACAACCTAATTTCTGCTTGAAATCCAGGCTGTATTACAACGGAATTACTGTTTGAATACAATATGTCTGGCTATTAACTATAGCAGTATTTTTACTGAATGTTATTTTGGTGGAATCGCGATCTCCAGTAGACCCGAACGTTATTCCTTACAAGCTTTTCCAGAATAAATTCCTACTACCACCATATGTGATGCCCGTCGTTATTCATATGAGGGTAATAGAAGCTATGATTTTCGAACGCAATATTAGTGTAGGGTGTAGTTAAGTTGGCCAGAATCGCAACTGACAAATTTTGTTACAGCATAATTCACTCTGAAATTAGTTTTACAAACCATTTAAACTGCTTTCATAAGTGCCATGTTACTAAAGGTATCAACTAATGCAGGTGGAAGTAGTTCCACATTTAACGTGTTGAATTGTGCCTGGACCAGGAATAAAACTGATATTACATTGATGGCAAAAGTTTTTTGGATTCCAATATATTTCACTGGTTCTACACTTCCATCGTCGTTAATTCAGTAGAAGTTACTACTGTATTGCCATGTTGCAATTGAAATATGTATAACATTACAAAATCAAGGGCATTAGCGTTATATAATAACAATTCCGTATAATTAACCAACTGCAAAAAAGTGAGCTGCAGAATATTCAAACCGTCATTTTGACGGGCTCGAAGCTAGTTAATGTAAATAACGGATATCACCGAGATAACAGCATCAAGACAAGTACGCGATTTATATCTCACTTACAAGTAACTAGTAGACTCTCTGGCTAAACGCAAAGCGAATGAAAGCACGCTCCTTGCCTTACCGTTGCCTTTTACAGGACTTTCTCCCCCTGAGACAGGCCCTCACAATATAAAGGAAGATTACAACGATATATCGTCATATCTTCGCACTGTATGTATCTAATGTTTTGTAAACTAGGTTCCGCGGGGAGTATTTTGTAAATTACAGATTAAATAGTTTAAGATGGTAGCATACAATTTTAGTGTTAGCTTTTGGTAACACTGCCTCCGCGGCAGACGGAAAGGTGGCAAGAGTGTGTGTAAGTGAGATGGCCGCAGGATGTTATTATGTCGGCGTATAGCGTCCCTAAGAGGCGACTGCCAAACAGTAGTAGTATTTTTTGCTATTGTGATTTTAAATAGTGTGATATTTACTGGTTTACCAAAAATCTAATACTGTAATTATTCGAGTAAAAAATGGCTGCAAAATATATCTAGTAAAAAAAATGAGTGTGGATTTATTAGATCATTTTCAAACTGTTTGCATCTGCACTGAAGTTTCGTTTTCCTATTAAACCTTTGCCGGCGCAGTCATGTCTAATCTTTCCAAGGACACCAGCGAGGTCTCACTACATATCCACTGCGGGGAGTCCATGACTTTGACGCACGATGTGATGATTAGGAATCGCGCAGCACCTCCTGACCGAGTCCACCACCAGGACTGGAACCAGCTAACGCCGTGTCAGCGCCAGACACCATCACGGCGCCACAACCAGCTGAGACAACGGGGCTACTACAGAGCTTCGTAACTTCAATATAGTCACCCAAATGTGGTATACTCAATTTCCGGCTGCGTCCTAGCACTGTGTTTACATTTACTATCGTCGCTACACGGCTTATTCGAAACGGAATTACGCCGGTTAATCGTTGCATCTACGAATGTTTGGCGATTTGGGTGAGAAACAAGGCTCTCCGTTATCATGTTTTTTTCACAGATAAAGATCGGTGAAAGCAGTGGGTTATACAATGCGGCATGGAAAAACTCCATTGAGGTGGACCCGAGTGCGTAATTGTTATTTTGCTAAATCCAATTTTAATTCTTCGCTTGACAGCTGTTGTAAGTGGTTGCTTGATTGTCACGCTTTGAATTAAGAGTAACAAGTGATCGTAAAAACCTCGCATGCGTCTTTGCTGAAAAGCAATTATATATGTTGTAGTTGTGATTACATAGCGGCGACATAGCCTTGATTTGGTGTGGATTGTTTCCCTTCGTCTGTTACATTCTATGAGAGAATTAACTTAAAAAATAATTTAGATTGACTGAAAATCTATTTAACTGACAAAAAAGTATTCAATAGTTTGGTCAAGGTAATTGTTTTCAAGAATTTTTCTTATTTTTTTTTCTTTAAAAGAAAATACGTGGAAAATGATAAAAATATGTTGCAAATAAAATTTAAAAAATAAAAAAAAAAACAGTAGTTCAAACCTCAAGCGGTTCTAAGACTAAATTTGCCGTCAACCGGCGCACATTTTGCGGACGACCAATAAGATGAACCGATCTTTAAATCTCATCTAAAGGAATAAAAAAAATTAATTGTTAATATTACGTATCTTCATGAAACACCAAAAATTTATTTTCAGGGTCGGCACGAAACTCGTTTAACCAATCTTTGGAAAATTAGAATACAGAAGAACTAGTTCAAGTTCAAACAATATTTGACTGATGTTCAGGAGTTGTTTTGTCCTATATTACCTGTAAATATAACGCAAAAACTATTCTAAAAAACAGTTATTAAGAAACTTTGGCCTAAAATCACACATTTATATTTTTTTAACTGCTTAACAGCGAGGTCTTTAGTGACGGGAAAGGATGTGTGGCAAGGAATTGGAAGCATTTCGGCCATGGCCTTTTTGAAGGAAGCATCCCGGCATTTCCCTGGAGTGATTTGGGAAACCATGAAAAACCCAAATCTGGATGCCCGGACGGGGATTCGAACCGCCGTAAAATGATTGCAAGCAGTTCGAAACGAGAAGAGAAACGTCGGCAAGAGGCCCAGAGTAAATGGTAAATTCCAGGTTTAAAGGTTTTGATGGTTTGAATTCTTACCTGTTAATCAATTCTTGCTTAGAATACTTCTACAGATTAAGTGCTTCGGTTTTAAAAAGTAGTTACTTCATTCTTTTAAAGGTTAAATTTTTCTACACAGACTGAATCACAGACGACAACAAACGCACAGTGGTCAACCGGAAGTTAACAATAGCACATTTTGCGTGGTGGCGCCGCAGGTGACGAAAAAACAAACTAGTAAGTTACAGGGCTCTACTGTGCTGGTAAAAGGGGATGTAAATGTAGAGACGTGCTCAGTGCTGCCATCTGCGTGTCCGGTCTGACAGCTGTTTGCAGTTTCGTCCTCGGAGCCGAGACGGATGTGATGTGGAGACCAGCGCTGTAAATCATCGCCCGCCACAGCGCGGCTGTTGCAACACAGGTACAGAGGTAACGCTCTGGCCTCCCAGTCGAGAGGACGCGGCTTCGAATCCCCGTCACGGCACCCTGATTACCATGGTTTCCGGAAAGGGAGCGTCCATAAACTACGTAGCTCCATTTTGTCCTCCTGTGTTGGCTGGTCGAAATTTGCGAAAGCCAGGGACCATTCAAATTAAAAAAAAAAAAAAAACAATAAAAACTCTTTCTTCCTCGTTCTCTTACAGATTAGATCGTACGGAATAGGGCACGATCCGCTACCATCAGTTTCCTGTAGATTGTCCAGTATTGCTGAAGTGCTGATATTAGATGATACCAGAATTCCCTTTCGAATGAACAGAAGCTACTAAAACTCCAGCTTCCCATAATAATGGGATTAAGCTGTGTAAACCTATTTGGAACACAAGGTTCATAACTGTCAAATATTAACGCGCGCTCTACTCGTATGTAGGATTGGACTTAAATACTGAAAAAACGAAATAACGTCTCGATAGCAGATGTAGTAATGTAGGGCCTGGGTGATAGATAGATGTAGTAGCTATGGAAAAAGTAGATTTTAAGTACATTGGGAAGCTGTTAAATAAGAGGAACATAATGGGAAAACAATATTCTGGCAAAGATACAGGTGGGAAATTATTGTGAAGAACGCAAGAACATCCGATATAGAAGATTACGATACCGACAGTAGTTTTTATTGGGCCGAACTATACACGTCAGCCAAAATGATGAGATTTCAACATTATTTCTATTAAAAGAATAGATAGGGCAAATACCTATGTAATACTTCGATGTAAATGTCTCTGATTAATACAGAATTTACGTAGATCCTTTTTCCTTATGGCTTTGTGTCTCGTCGAACTTTAGGTCATTAGAGGCGGGATAGGTTTCGGATCAAGGAACGGGAATGAATTCGGCCATGACTCTTCGGAGGTAGTAACCCGGCATTCGCCCGGAGTGATATCGGGACAAACCATGGAAAACCGTAATAAGGATGGCTGGACGGATATTCGAACCCGCGTCCTCCAGAATGCAACGCCAGAGCGATACCGCTACTTTCATACGCACATACGCACGGTGGATATCTGAGCGCCTGCCTTTTATGTGGAATATAAGTGGATGCTGCATCTATGTCTCTTAATATGAACAAGATCGAATTCTTTGACTTCCGTTTGCTCAAATTGTTGTGCTCAACTAAAAAAAAACTAAAATCATTTTCAGTGACGTGCGTCTAACCTGAGGGACACTTCTGCAATATATGATGACCTTCGCGTCAACAGCCGTCATCCGTCACTGGAGAACCTTGAAATTATCGCTCGTTAAAATAAAGACTAGGATGAGCAGTACCTGTTGCGCTACCCCAGGGGTCGATGCCGCGCCCGGCCGTATTTAATTAGCCCGTGGCGGCGGGCGGACGCAGCGACAATGGCGGCGCGGTGACAAGTGGGGCTTTAATGATGACTAATGCGGCTCCGCGCGGGTGATGTGTGGCCCAGTCAGCGCGCAGTGTCGCGGGATCTGTCAGTGTCAGCAGAGGTCGTCACGTGACCTTCGACACATCGCTCCTCTCCGCCGTCCCGCGGAGTGTTACTACCGCAATGCCACCAGCTGAAATCATCCTCAACCGCCTGGCGGCCGCGGAACTCACGCGGTACAGTGTCTGACTTCGGCCCCGACGAGCGGGGTTCGATCCCACATTAAGCCGAGGATCCTTCATCCAAGCTGAACGTACGGAACAGCCCCGCCCCAGTTCCACCCAGCCTGCTATGTTTTTTATCTGCTTTACGTCTTTAGAGACGGGAAAGGATGGGGGGCAAGGAATGGAAAGGAATTCGGCCATGGCCTTTGCAAGGAACCATCCCGGCATTTGCCTGGAGTGATTTGGGAAACCATGGAAAACCCAAATCTAGATGCCCGGGCGGGGATTCGAACAGCCGTCCTCCCGAATGCGAGGCCAGAACGCTATCCGTTACACCACCACGCTCGGTAGCCTGCTATCAAATGAGTACTGTGACATATAGTCACTCCCTGATGCACCACTTTTATAAGTAAAAGTTAACAAATGATTGTTTTCCCTATGTGGATTAATTATTGTACAGAGACAACTAATGAATTTTGTATATTTTGTTGTAAAATTGAATGTATCGAGTTTCCACAGACGGTATGTTGTATGTCATTGGGGTGATATTAATATCTTAGTTTAAGTATTAGGCTCTTTGGTTTTGTGAGTTTTAGTAGAGGGAGTGAGAAGGCATTGTTATATGAAATGTAAATGTGCGTGTTGTAATAATTACTGTTGCAATGAACTTCTTATGAGATTAAAAGTCGTGTAACGCATATTCGTGTCGTGTACTGATTTCTAAAAATAAGAAATTAGCACGTTATTGACTCAGTGATGATATTATATATTCTCGCCAGCACGCAATGGCTGTGCTTTTGATTGTATGAAATATCTGCAGGTATCTATGCGTTACGAGGCTGTTTTTCAGGGCTAGGTCTCAAAGAACACGGCTTTCCTCGTTGTAGTGTGTGGAATTCTGAGGAAATCATACTAAGCGAGGGCAGATATTTCACCGTTGGCGTTCATCCTGCCAGTACGTATAACTAGGGTACGGAAAAAGGATCCAACTGACTCAGAAGTAACAAATAAGTTATATAACGATCACCGAGCGTGGTGGGTGAACAGTTAACGCTCTGGCGTCGCATTTGGGAGGACGCGGGTTCGAATCCCCGTCCGGGCATCCAGATTTGGGTTTTCCATGGTTTTCGCAAATCACTCCAGGCGAATGCCGGGATGCTTCCTTCAAATAGGCCATGGCCGAATTCCTTCCAGTTCCTTGTCCCCATCCCACCTCTAATCACCTTAGCCGTCGACGAGACGTAAAGCAATAAGTAAAAAAAAAAATATGGATTAAAAGAAGGTGAGGAGGTTGCAGTACCGTTGGGCAAAGAAAAAGGGCTGGGCCGTGTCGCCGACTTGGCACGCCCTCTCTAGTGTCTACGGTCAGGAAATAGGAGAGCGGATCTCTATCTCCGCTAATCATACGGGAATACGGCTGGGAAGCTGTGAAAACTGTAATGAGTATAATTATCGACTCATTACATTTTCTTTTAATTAAAAGTAAGTACCACGTAAAAGCAAAATAGTGGTCTCCTGGACTGGCAGATTCCAGCTCACCCGCTTCTTCATGTGAAGCCTCCCGTAAATAATTTGGACAGTGGTCAAGGGAAGCTTCACAGGACTTTCCTGTTCACTTGGCTCGCCTGTGTCAATAATTTAACAGCGGGAGCCAGGTGGATGTTCTGAAAGGGTCAGTGATGCAACAAAATCTTCTCGGGTGTCCAGCAGATGGTGGTATAAAAACACGATGTTTCGTATACCTGATGATGACTGCAGAGTCAGCTGTCGAAACGTCGTGTTTTGACACCACCATCCGGCTGGACATCTGAGAATATTTTGTTGCATCGATAGGCCGGGAAAGTCACCACTCACATATCAGGGTCAGTGATTTCAGAAGTGTGGAGGGAGAGACAGACGTCAAGTATTGGCGCGTAGAGAAACGATTGGAGGGCATGAACCGGGCGAAAGTTTAAAATGGAATGTGGTTGAAAGAAAGTGAAACTACGAGTAGACAACAAGGTGGTGGACGTCCACGCCTCATCACTGAACGTGGAGTTCGGAGTTTCACGATATATGAAGCAGGGGCATATCTGATAGCGAAGTACAATACAATACAATTCAATACATTCATTTTCCATTGATCCCAATATAAGAGACTGGCACTGTGGCATGTGGAAAGTTTTCAATTTACAGATAAACAGTTGCATAACAAAATAATAAGTACACCAGTAGATGTACAGTCATAGCATATATGGCACATTAAACAATTATATAACAAAATAATACATACACCAGGAGATGTACAGTCATAGCATATATTGTAATAGGAACAACTTAGGGGCTCGTTGGTGAGAATGTAAATTGCCTAAAAAGGGAGGGGGGATTTATAATTAAATAATATTTAATATCTGAAAATGAAAAACATATAAAATATACTAATTTAAAAGGGGATCAAAAGGGTTTAACTAGAACCATGAAATTTAGACACATAATAATACCTCATTTATTGAGTCTTATGGCCTTTACAAGGTCGGGTAGTAACTAACGTTACGTTAAACACAATTGAATCAGCAAAAACAAGCAATACCCGACGTTTACAATTCGCCGGTGAAAGCAAACAAAACCGAATGAAATATCTCAACAAATAAAATACAACAGAAAAGTTAACATTGAATAATATGGCAACACAGGCCATCAAATTGAAGCTAACATTTTACTGTACAAAGGAAAATCCCAGGGGCGCCGTATAAATGAAAGAAAAGCATCAAAATTGAATTAACAAATAGCAAGATGCTTGAAACAATTTTAAATGTGGAATATAAATTCTGAGCTAGCTCAGAATTTAAGTGACGGGAACAGAGTCTTAATCTCAGGCGTCGCTTAAGGGCTCACAAGTCTGTTAAAACCCAATGAATAGTGACCGTCGTTTCTGGTACATTACCATGAAATCATCGCCGTGATGGTGAGCGACATATACAATGTCACTGCAGCTGTAGAAGCTAAATAAGCGGCTACGACCGCGTTATTAGAATAACTTCCAGGTAATGGCAGGCATGCCACTCAACATCTCGCTTCCCAAAGCAAGAATGATCAACCATACAATGATCATCAGTCGAGAGCGTGTCGGCTGACACGTCCGTTCATCAGCTCGTCTTGGACCCAAGTGCAGTCTAAAATGGACTCTTCTTCTTCCTCGGCTGGTTGCACTCCACATGTAAAAGAACTCCACGGAATTAGTATTGTAGACCCCAATAAATGTTCAGGATTGGCTATCTACACATTTCCGTCGTCACGTGTTTAATATCACGCGTCGCATTCGCCGTCTCCCTCCGCGCGTTTTCTACTTGGCCTTCGGGGCAGTAGCAGGGTAGGGGTAGGTCATCGTCCTATTTCAAACGGAACTGAAGCCGGGCTGGCCCGGCGCCGCCGAGTCGCCTCGCTCGCTATTGTTCCACCCTCAACCGTCCGAAATGGCAGTTTCCAGCCTTCAATATTCAATCTTTCTGAGCCATGAGTTTACAGAAAAATTAAATTTATAACAAACTATACCTTTGGCCGCCCTGGTTTAAACATACGTTTAATCTATTCAGACAACCCTCATTATTTACAATTACTTACATGTTGCAAGATTAAATAATTAATAAACTTGAATATAATAAAGAGAATTATGAATATAATTAATAATAATTCAATTATATTCATTGTGGGTGACGCTGTCACACCACAATATGGTACATTAAATAATTCCATAACAAAATAATACATACACCAGAAGTTGTACAGTCATAACAAACCTGGTTTATTAAACAATTACATAACAAAATAATACATACACCGGGAGATGTACAGTCATAGCATACATGGTAAATTAATTGTGTAAACTACATTTACACAAACTACTGGCGGTTATTTTGTAGATACCTTAGAAATAAATTCTTGGACAGAGTAGAAGGAGTTGTCAACTAAACATTCTTTCAATTTTTTACTGAATTTATTGTTATCATCTGCTAGACATTTAATATGTGTTGGGAGCTTATTGAAGATATGTATCCCTGAATATCGGACCCCTTTTTGAACAAATGACAATGACTTGTAATCCTTGAAAAGATAATTTTTACTTCTAGTGCCATAATTGTGTATTTTACTATTTGTTTCAAACAAAGTATAATTTGTGACTACAAATGATATTCTCAGAACCTAATGTTAAAACCCCTAACTTCTTGAACAGCTATCTATCTACATGAAGTTCTATTGCTAACCGCAATACACTGCTGGTGCAGCCACAAGTGTTTTGGAGCACACGAGTCGCTGCTGGCGTCAAAACGCTGTTAAGCAGGTGGTCATAATGTTTTGGCTCACCAGTGTATTTAGACCCGTGAGTACATCCAAAACACGGTCACGGGTTTGCAGGTAGTGAGTAAATTTTGCTTACAAAGCTTCATTAAGGTTCACCGGTTATGAAGTGCGTCTCGGTGAAAACGACCTTACTAGCAAATAATCTGACGTGAGCCTTGAAAGACATATCGCATGCGTCACATCTAATCACCAGGAATCGATTATTTTGTTTGAAATGCGCAACTCACGTTTTAGTTCTCCGGGACGGAACCAGCCACCTGTCGCGACTGTCAACCGTACATGGCAGCGGGACATTTATCAGCCTCTCCAGCAAAGCAGGTAAGCCTCTTCCCATTGAGTCCACGGCCTTAAGTGGACTGACGGCGCGGAGGCCACGCTTCAAGTCGTTAGGAACAGCTTCTGGTTCCAGAAGGAGTCCAAAAACAGAGTGACGGCAGCGTTCCCGTCAATGCGGAGGCTTCCACCCAACACCAAGGCAGAACAATAGCCAAACACTGCTCCGTGCCAGCCAAGTCGGGTGCCTGACATCCTGATAAAAGGTCTTCACGCGGTTCTCCTCAGTCATCTCGCTGAAAGCTTTACTGATCCCAATTTTACGACTCAAAGATTACACATTTTCGCAATACATAAACCTTTGGGACTAATATCATCTGCTCTGTGCGGCTGTGACGAGACAAGCGAGGGAGATGTAAACCACGCGATATTCTCGTGCAAAAGACACTGGCAGCAGTCCAACCAAACTGCTGGAAGACTTACAACAACTAGGCAGAAAACTCCCACGAACACCTTGAACCTTCACACGGCCATTGTAATATATATATATATATATATATATACCAACCAGTCCGAGTTGAAAGTGTGATAAACAATGTACTGCTTACCTATATAGCAAAATACTTTTATTATTTTGAAATGTTTGCACTGTAGTGTATATGTTGTAAGTTTTACTGTACATAATATACTATTTTATAATAATTTCAAATGTGTGTTTTAAATGTGATCTCTTGATGTACAGTTATAAATTATTTTGAAGGATGGTGTTTCATGAAATTCAACAGCTTTAGTAGGTCAACGTAATATCAATGTAACTTTATGCTGGCTGTATGGTCTTGTAACCAAGTGACAATAACAATAATTTAAAAAAAAAAAAAAAAACCTTTGGGAAGGTTTTTTTTTTACACTTTTGGCTTTACGCCTCGTCGACGTCGAGGTCATTGGAGGCAGTATGCTACTGCATTGGAAGGAAATGGGACATGGCCATGGCCTTTTGAAGGAAGCATCCCGGTATTCATCTGGAATCATTTGGGGAAACCATGGAAAATCCAAATCTGGATGCACGGACGAGGATTCGAACCGGCGTCCTCCCGAATGTGGCGCCAGAGCGTTAACCACTCACCCACCACGCTCGGTTTAGTATTAGAGGTAGCATCGTACCTTTTTTGCGTGAAAAGCGCCTCTTGGGTACATGGAGGATTCGTAGAAGTACGAGAGAAAATGAACGGTTCGTTCGTGTGTTTTTGTCCCATCGGTCTGCTGGTATTCCTCTTGATGATCTCTTGGACTCCACTTTAACACCGTTTTCGTGCATCTTTCACCTCTTCTCAGAGCAAAATGGTCGTCCCACTGACGAAAGTATCGGCAGTGCCAGAAGCACAAGTTTACAAACTCGTTGCAGTAGACGCCGCAAGCGACCGGGCGTTGCTACATTCGCTTGTATCTGGGTAGTTTCTCAAAGATCTCTTTGTTGTAGACTTGGATGGACTGTATAGTTCTCCGTGTCTGTACTATGAGACACTACCAGACTGTCGGCTCCCTAGCAACATCCCACGTCTCCCATTTGTGGTTCTCCCATTTTGCAGACGTGCTCTTCGGCTTGCTCGGTTCCTTGGACTCTGCTCTAGATGTTCAAGCCCTTTCCCGTTGCTCTTATATTAGTTTCATTTGTCTATTTGTGTCGATTCTTGACCATTTTCAATCTTGTGTGAACGGCGCGTTGATCCAATGTAGTTTTCGTGTGTTTGCTGCCGGATGCTGTCACGAAAAAACGTTTCGACGACGTTCTTTGTCGTCTTCATCAGGAGAAGACCATCTTACACATACACGACGCCATTGGCCGGCGAGCAGCTGAACATGTGGCGGCGAGAACGTTGCATGAGTCCATGTGCCCAGCTTATTGACAGCAGACTTCTGGACTGATGATAACAGAGAACGTTTTAGAAATATTGTTTTTTTTTATGGCAACATCCGGCTGCAAACCTACGTAGACTATATTGAATTTACAATCTTGCCTTGTGACTGTTGAACCCGTTGAACGATTATACAGGGTGACAATT
The DNA here is from genome assembly GCA_031002005.1 of Vandiemenella viatica. Lineage (NCBI taxonomy): Eukaryota > Metazoa > Arthropoda > Insecta > Orthoptera > Morabidae > Vandiemenella > Vandiemenella viatica. The sequence continues at coordinate 259,459,869 of JARYHS010009186.1, forward strand.
ATTGATCTAAATAAAGCGTAAATTATTTAAACACAACTGAGTGCAAAAACTTTATTCAGCATGTAAATGTCACTACAAATATTCGGATTTAGGTTGTGACATGTTCGATACGGCTGCCATGATTGACTATGATGTGGCGCAGACGAATAGCAACTTCTGCATGACCCGCTGAAGTGTTGGTACATCGGTGGATGAAGACGACCTCCTGAATGACAGTTTTCAGCTCAGCAGTGATTTCTGTGTTAATTCTGTACACATTGTCTTTAATGTAGCCAGACAAAAATGAGTGACTAGGCGCAAAATGGTATTCAAAAAGTAATCACCGTCGCTTTAAAGGTAAGGGTGCGAGAGATGTAAGCTGCCGCAGTGTGCGTCTGTCTTTCAGCGTGCTGCAGGTCGCAGTGAGTTGGTGTCTGCAGAGTGGGACGCGTGCCCGCGCCCTATTAGCCGCATCTGATGGCGGACGCAGACAATTTACGGCTGATCTGTCCCATTACGAGGGCCGGGCGCGAGCACAGTATAATAGGCAATAAAGCGGCGCGTATCAGCGATCAGCTCCCGAACAGTCGGCCCGCGGCACACACTGGCCTCAATAGACTCGCCGCACCACTGCAAGTCGGCAGCCACGAGTGCACACGACAGCAGGGCACATGGGACAGGTAGCAGCAAAGGGGTCAAAATCATTCACCTGTTGGAGAGAGTGATGACGGAATGCAACAGAGAAGTAAAGGAATTGGGTTACAAAACTTTGGTCAGACCGTTGGTTGAATATGGTGGTGTAGTATAGGACTCACATTTTGAGTATCAAATACAGGAGTCCGAGGGCGTGCAAAGCAGGGCAGCTAGATCTGTTTGTGAAAATTACCGCAGTGGCCAATCAGTAGTGTAGTGGGACGCTTTACGCCACACTCCAATTTTTATACCATTCGGATTATTTAATACTAATTTATACAAATCATCAGGTAATTTATTCATAACAATCTATTGTAACATGACTCAGATAATGTTCATTTTGTTTTAATTGGCGCCCTTGGGAATTTTATGATATGTCTAGTTGTTGGCTGTGATGCCACGATGTTCCATATTCACTTTGTAAACTATTGAGATACTTAAAATCCAGTTGTTTGCACTACTCCGGCAAATTGGCAAGGTCTGGGGTAGTTGCTTGCTTGCAATTACATTGACTTGTGTTAGAAATAACGTTAAATTTACCCAGCAAATGTAAATTCCATAAGACCTAATAAATTTTTAATATTTATTCACCTGTAATTCCACAAGCATTCGAGATTCTTGCTATCTAGATTAAGAAAACTGATATTAATCAATATTCTAATAACAGTAGTCATTCCCCCCCCCCCCAAGTATTTATTAAAGTAGCTGGTATGATAAATGAGCTGGAACGGGATTGATTGGAAGACAGGAGGAGGGTGAAGTGAGTGGTGGGAGTGTACAAGGCGTATTGTGGCGATTAGGCTTGGAGAGATAGTTAAGACTTTGTAGTAGTATATAGATGGGAAAATATGACCATGAGTTCAAGCTGGCATTCCACTTTAGGTATAAGGGAATGGGAAAATATGCTTTTGTACGTAAGGGAGTATGGGATTGAAATAGATTATCAAGAGGAATGATGAATTATTTAGGAAAGACACTGAAAGAATTTAAAATCCATTAAAGGCAAAAGTAGAATGGTGACGAAGTTACACTCAAAGCACATGAAACAACTGGAAAAATAATAAGAAGAAGGAAGCGGTAAAGAAATGACTAGGGAAATTCGCTCCGGAGAAACCGCTTCATCGGAATTAAACTAAAGTGAATACACATCACTGTAACTAGCGGTGATCATAGTGTCAGATGGCTTTTCGCCCCGTTGACGTTGAGGTCATTAGAGCCGGCAGTCGACAGGAGTGAATACCCTGGAAAACTGAATTCTGAGTGATTGGACGGGTATTCGAACCCGCGTCCTCAGGAATGCAATGCCCGAGCGTTACCGCTCACCCAGTACTATGCATAATGTGGGTACAAAAGGCAAATCGCAGCGGTGTACAAGATGAATCAGATGTCTCAACAATCTACCCTCTTTAAGACAACAGACTTTTTTATGTATAACAAATTTTCCTACCCCGTTTCTGCAGTCTTAGAGGCGATCCATTCAAATGGTATTACAGACAGGTACGCCAACAAGCTGACTACGCGAAAACTACTTTGCTAAATCATAGAGCAGTCTCAGACACTGATCGGAGATTCCAGCAATATTCATGACATTTAAAGTTCCTTTTCCTGTAGTGATTAGTCTAGGTTTCTGATCTTTAGGACGATTATTATTTTTTTGCTGCCTTCTTTTAGAGCTGTAATGCTAAATAAACACGCCGTGCGTGGTGGGTGAGTGGTTAACGCTCTGGCCTCGCATGCGGGAGGACGGCGGTTCGAATCCCCGTCCGAGCATCCAGATTTTGGTTTCACATGGTTTCCACCAAATCACTCCAGGCGAATGCCGGGATGCTTCCTACAAAAGGCCATGGTCGAATTCCTTCCCGTTTCTTGTCCCCAGTCCGATCCCGCCTCTAATGACCTCGACGTCGACGAGGCGTAAAGCCGTAAGTGAAAACAAATATAAATTAAACAGTGATTTAACGTTTCTAATTGTATTTGAATGTATTTCATATATTTAAGCTATTTTCCTACTATTGGTCATATTACGATAATATTTATGGTCATATTTAGAGGAAAAATCTGGCAATTTTTTGATAGTACCGGGATATATATGAGAGGAAATTAAGATAATTATTCATGAACTGTACCTACTCATATTATACACTGAAGGAAAAACCAAAGTAATTGTCACTGAATTAATCAGATTTCATCAGTCAAGAATTAAAGCTATGCATTATTGTCTCTCTCTAAACGTAATGTTCCGCCCGCCTTTTAATCTCGACAATGCAGCAGCAGCATGCCTGTGTCGAGCCGCGTCAATCAGTGTCTCAATGAAATACTTTTCAAAATAATCCTCAATCAGTGTTAAATATGCAGTGGATCATTGAGTACCAACAAGCCAAAAAAAAAAAAAATCTGAAAGTGAAAAGTTACGTAAGGGAATATGGAGATGAAAGAGTTCTTTTCTGTAAATCATGTGAAATTAAAGTTGCTTCAACAAAATGATTTAAAATTTAATTTTCCAATGGTGCCGTGAGTGCATGGAAGCAAATTATGCTGTCTACGTAAAAGCGACACTCCTAGATTAAATTAATGATGTGTAGTTGAGCATGTTTTGATGTGTAGTCAATTTAAATGTTTGCTGATATTTTGCTATTTTTAGATCATATTTATCAATTTTTAAGGCCATATTTGCCTGCATATTTCTCTATTTTTTTGGTCTTGAAGATCTGAACCCCAATTATTACTATGTCTGCGAGGGTGGGAGGTGAGTCGCCAATACCACGTGACAGCGATTTCGTCTCTCATTTATATAATCACGCAATTGGTTCTTTCCTCCCGGCACATTCTCCACGCTGCTGGAAAAAAAAGTGTCGGATAAATCTGTGAAGACAGTTGTGATTGCGTGAGGAGCTGTGGTGGTATCACAGGAGGCACACTCCTCTGTTTTTTGGAGCGCGTGACGGATGTGTAAAGAGCACAGCTGGTGTCCATGTGCGGCCACAGACGGCCGCCTGCCAATTCGTCTCCCCCAGCGACTAAGTCAGTCGCACCACCACTGACAACTTTGGATCATCCAACCCGCAGTTTTATTGTTTCCACCAATCAGTCAAAGTCGTCGAATCTGTCGGCGATAAAAATAATAAATTGTGTGGTTGCATAACCCTAGCTACAGATATGTGAGACTGGAGGTTTTCTCGGCGTTGTGTATAGATACAATTATCTTGAGCAACTACCCCAGCACTTGATAATGGTGACAGAGTGTATTACCGCCGAAATTTCGTGTTTCACAAGCGGACTCTCTCGACCAGTTGCCCGAGATAATTTTATCTATCGAGTGACAGAGTTCCTAACCGGGTGTGTAATGCTCTCTCCTATCAGGTTAGGTCAGGCGCCTATGTATTTATGTGTATGGGGATATGTATATATTTAGATGTATTTACAGACTGTGTTTTTGGTTAACTTACTATATTCGTCTAATTCTTTCAATCAATCCTGTACATCATTGAATTGGTATCTCCAGACAAATACTAAGTTTATGTAAATCACGTAAAAAAAAAAAATCGGAAATATGGGCTGAGTATACAGTTGGAGCTTGGTTATGCTGTAATACATATAAGTTTAGTAAAAAAACTACATCAGCGGAATGTAATACTGGAGTAAGCAGTGTGTTAAGTCTTTCCAACAGCAATTGTTGATGTGTGAAGTAGTTGGAACACTACTCATATGATGATAACTTCTGGCTAGTCTGATGTTGCGTCATGCATTTTATTTTCATGCTGCTTATTTGAATGCTGTATTTTGGTGATGAGTCTGTTTACCTTCGCTGTTGAAGACAGTTTCTTAACAACATCTCTCGAAGGAATGTAGCTTGGGCTCTAGCACTTTCAGATTAACTGTAAAGCATGATTTTCTGCGTAATACGGTAGTATAATGAAGTGTGCTCCTTTATTGGACAAACAGGCAGAAGAGAAAATAAAGAACATTAATCGATTGGCAAACATGGTTAATGGCAGCGCACGTGCGATAGGCGGGACCTATATCCGGTGCGCAAATAAAAAACGCGAGGCTGCGTTGCTCATTAAGCTCGTCCAAGGCTGGCGACCAGCAGACTGCGAGGTCAGCGGGGCAGACCCGCAGCGGGGGGCGCGGGTTCGAGTCCCGCTCCCCGTGGAGTCGCAAAAGCACTCCATCTAACAGGCGCGAGCCAGCATGCACTGTCAAGCCACGGGCAACGAGTGCTCCGGACACAAATTGTGTATTATGCACCTGTCGATATCACAAAAAAAATTTAAAAAAAAATCAATAATACGTTATTTTAAACTAAAGTTTACTATACTATTTGCGAAAATCCCTTTCAAATGGTATTTATAAATCAGACACAAAAAAAACAGTTGAAAAATTTAATTTGGGCCTTTGAAACTTTGCGAAATTAGTATTTGCACGACATATTTACACCGAAGAGCCAAAGAAACTGGTATAGGCATGAATATGTAAACACAGAGATATGTAAACATTCAGAGTACGGCGCTGCGGTCGGCAACGCCTATATAAGACAACTGGTGTCTGGCGCAGGCGTTAGATCGGTTACTGCTGCTAAAATGGCAGGTTATCACGATTTAAGTGAGTTTGAACGCGTTGTTATAGTCGGCGCACGAGAGATGGGACACAGCATCTCCGAGGTAGCGATGAGGTGGGGATTTTCCCGTACGACCATTTCACGAATTCACCGTGAATATCGGGACTTCGGTGAATCATCAAATCTCCGACATCACTGCGGCGGGAAAAGATCCTGCGATAACGGGACCAACGACTACTGAAGAGGATGGTTCAACGTGGCAGAAGTGCAACCCTTCCGCAAATTGCTGCGGATTTCAATGCTGAGCCATCAACAAGTGTCAGCGTGCGAACCATTCAAAAAACATGATCGACATGAGCTTTCGGAGTCGAAGGCCCACTCGTGTACCCTTGCTGAGTACACGACACAAAGCTTTACGCCTCGCCTGGGTCCGTCAACACCGACATTGGACTGTTGATGATTGGGAACATGTTGCCTGGTCTGACGAGTCTCGTTTCCAATTGTATCGAGCGGATGGACGTGTACGGGTATGGAGACAACCTCATGACAGCATGGGACTATTCAAGCTGGTGATGGCTCTGTAATTATGTGGGGCGTGTGCAGTTGGAGTGACATGGGACCCCTGATACGTCTAGGTGACAGGTGACACGTATGTACTCATCCTGGCTGATCACCTGCATCTATTCATGTCCACTGTGTATTCCGATGGCCTTTGTTTCCAGCAGGATAATGCGACACCCCACACGTCCAGAATTGCTACAGAGTGGCTCCAGGAACACTCTTCTGAGTTTAAACACCTCCGCTGGCTACCAAACTCCCCAGACATGAACTTTATTGAGCTCATTTGGGATGCCTTTCAACGTGCCGTTCAGAATGGTTCTCCACTCCCTCGTACTCTTACGGATTCATGGACAGCCCTGCAGGATGCATGGTGTCAATTCCCTCCAGCACTACTTCAGACATTAGTCGAGTCCATGCCACGTCGTGTTGCAGCACTCCTGCGTCACGGGGGTCCTACACGATATTACACAGGTTGTCAGATTATTCGTGGTTTTTTTAATTAATAAGATAATTAAATAGCCCACAATGTATTTCAGTTTAAACTTCCGTTTATTTTCACCAAACACGATGTCACTATAGTGTTTACAGCCATAGATACAATCCAGAGATACTACTAACGCAGTCCTTGGCAGTTGAAAGGGAATCTGTATAAACTAACGAACTGTCCTTCTGTTGATTTCTTTATACAGGCTCTATCGAAATTTTCCGAATACTTCAAAAGCTTCCACGAGATATTTCTCGAACATTAACAATTACTTAAACAATTAAACAATCAGAATTAATACATAATCACTTAATATCATTACAAAATGGTCAGAAATGGAAATTAAAGATATTTAAACACAAAATTATTTACAGAAATCATTTTAAACTGTAGAAAATTGTCCTGTAGACATCGTAACTTGCATTAATATGGAATTACACACATTTAAACAATTCTCTTGTACAATTCTGTTCTTAAACATATTAAATGGCACTTTAAACAATTTCTTTTCATAAAACAAAGTCTATATACAATGATTTACAGTTAATTGTGAAACAAACATGCCAGATCATATTCAAGCAAACTTTAGCTCACTACAGATACGTCATTAAATACAATCCTATGTGAAGTTCAGGTATGAGGCTGTACAAGGTGTACCAGTTTCTCTGCCTCTTCAGTGTACTATCCATTCATAAAATTCTCCGTCGAATGATAAACATGATTTTATGTCAAAAAAATTATCTGATGAAGTATCAAATTTGTGAAAATCAATTTATTGGTTACTTTGCGAAATACTTAAACAACTACAGCAACAGTAACAAAAAACAACTGCTACTTATAATCCGTGCTGTGAGGATGCAAACTGAAAATTAGACATAGCGCGATGTGGATAAACTGTATGTTTGAAGTAAAGGTTTCTCTTTTTTGAACCAGCAAATGTGTTCTCAATGACTCATTAATACTTGCTGGTTCGCCTTCTGCTACGGCACCTCACAGTTGAATAGTGTAGGGGAGCGTCCATAAACTACGTGACTCAGTCCAAAAGAGGGGGGGGGGTCGCTAGAAGACTACGCTGGTCTACGTGAGGGGAGGGGGTTTCATAGCCAGGCCACGTAGCTTTTCATTCATATTATTTGTCACAGTTAAAATAACGTACAGAACACAACAGCATGTGATATTTATTTCCGTCATTTAATATTTCCACAAGTAATTTACGATAGTCTGACAAAAGAAAACAGTAAAAAATGTCTTCTGGAATCAACAGGGAAAAAAGCTACGGGGGAGGGGGGAGGGGGGAGGGGGTAGAGGGGTGGGTGAGGCAAAAGCCACGTTGGGCTACAGGGGGGAGGGGGGGTTCACAGGAGAACAAAATGAATCTACCTGGTTGGTTTATGGACTCTCCCTAGATACCTTTTAGTTTTGGTAAACGGTGAGTTTTTTTTATTACAATTCGCGAAATATTTGATCAAATTAACGTGAATTAGTTTCGTGAATATTTTCGAGAAATTAATGAAAAATAATTCAACAATAATTCGTTAATATTGAAAATGTCACGTTTCCATTCGTCGCGAATTCCGCAAGCTCTAACGATTTCCACGTCGACGACAGAAACTCCCTTCGCGAGTACTAAAGATACTTCACCTCGCTGCTACAGAAGTCGCCGAATACTCGCGTCGTCAAAGACAGAAAAATGTAAATGTGCGAGTATTGTGTTCAAATCTACGTGAAGTGAGGGAAGCGATTCAATTATTCGAAATAGGGGAATCACATTTGCTAATGTCTGGTATTTTGTGCTGTGCGTTATGTGAAATGGTTCTATATGCGCGTATCAGACGTTTCAATTGTGCTAAATTGATTTCCGTTTATTGTTTTAATCGAGGTTATGCCTTACACAGTTCGGCGTGTTTAACGGTGATAAGATATTGTTTATTATATTCAGAGCAACGTCAAAATTCTTCAGACTAAGAGGCCATGAATAGCGCGGTTGTGGTTTGTACCAAGATGAAACAATAACCAGCTCATCACTAGAACCTGCACAATTCTAACGGGTTGCCTCAGAGCCATGCCGATTCAAAAACTACGTGGTCTGGTAGGAATCGCTCCCCCTGATATAAGATGGAACGTAGCTGTGCTGTCAAGAAGAAACAAGGCTAATCAAAACGCTGCTCCTCCCTTATTCGGACATCAACTCCCCAGACAAAGGCTCAAATCTAGAAAAAGCCTCATTAGGGTGACAGCTGCTTTAGATGTACCGCGAAAGTTCCCCGGCTCAATCTGTGGCGAGCAAGAATATTTCATATGTTTTCCTAGCAGTAAGTAAGTAGCAGCCTTAATACCCCTCCGCCTGTCTTCTGAAGAAACCGACCTCAGTGTGTAATAGTCGAAACGAAGCCGCACGGATATGCAAGCAGTCACCACCCACTACTACAGCACGCCAGCGACATATTGAATGACAGAAGACCAGAGAAAACATTCAAACCCATTGGAGAGCAAGAAGGAGCAATCATATTTATTATATCTAAAAGGTGTTTTTTTCTTGTCACGAGCCATTTGTCTCTAGTCATACCTAACTGAAATCGATAAATGAGATATGATTTTAAAGAATAAGATCTCCGCTTTGGTCAAATCATATTTTAAGAAAGGAATTTTTCGGAATTCAACCCTTAAATAGTAAAGCTAACATTATTTCTAAAACCGTATTAATTTGCGAGAAGCCATTTAACTCTCTTGACACCTAACCGTAACAGATAAATGAGTCTTCATTTTAAAGATTATAGTCTACGTTGTCAAACCATATTTTAAGAAGGAATTTCTCGGAATTCGATCCTCAAAAGGCAAAACTGTGAACTATGAAGGTCACGCTGTAAGCTAGTTGAGAGCCAAGCCGCAGGCTTCGCTAGCGTCGATAACAATTGATCAGGAAACCGCTAGATAGCAGCAACACATGTGACAGAGATATACTTTGAGTGTTTTGTTCAGGTTAGTTGTATTCTGTTTAGATATGAGACACTTCTGCTTCCGGTAGGGAAAGCTCCAGGTGTTAAGGTCAAAGTAGAGGGCTGCAGGGTAGCATACACCAGGTGAAATCACAAAGTGTCGCTACAAACGAACCTCCTCTTTTCAACCTTCTACATCTAGCATCCTTGCTATTCATGTTAATTTATACGCTAAATTTTCGCACAGGTTATTGTTTTACTAGACAATTCTTTTTTTTTTACACGCTTTATATTAGCTTGACTGTATGTAATGTATGTATGTATGTATGATGTAACGGAATTTTACAACTCCATTTTGACCCACTTCCCGATGTCCGAGCTGTTTGAAATTTGGCACACATATTAAGAACCGGTGACAATACAATAATTTCATAGCTATATCCTGCTATGCTCTTTACTTTGACAGTAACAACAGAAAAATGGTTGAATGTCGTGGAATTTTGCAATATAATTTTAACCCAATTCCAGATGTCCGAGTTGTTTAAAATTTTGCTCATCTATTGATAACTGATTACAATACAATAATTTCATAGCTATGTCTTGATATTCTGATTACGTTGACAGTAAAAACATAAAAAATTTTAAGAACCGTTGACAATACAGTAGTCTCTTAGCAACGTCCTGCTATTCTCGTTACTCTGACGGTAACAATAGAAAAATGGTTGCCATGTAATGGAATCTTTCATTTCAGTGTTTACCCGCTTCCTGACGTCCGAATCGTTTTAAATTTTGCACACTTATTAAGAACCGATAAAAATTCAATAATTTCACTCTCACCACGTTGTCAGTGTATCCTATACCTGATGGGATTACTGAGTTAGGCAAATGCAGCCGCGACATTAGTGCACAGGTGCGATTCGAGAAATCTTCGTCATTTGGCGGCCACACCCTTCGGAGATTTCCCACCCAATATAGCCATCATCATCATCATCGTTCTCCAGTATGTCTGAAGTCGCTTAACGTGATGTTGAATAGTAAGTATTCGAAATATTACTTCGTACTATTATAGAAAAGTAGCCTTCCTCGTTTACCGTGCTATTGGATCTCTTGTTGAGTTGACCATTTAATTGTATTTTACTCGTGGGAATAATAATTAATAATGAAACTACAACTCAAAGAAAAAGAGAGATTGGCGAAGAAAAGCCAACAGTAAAACATATTTTTAAACTATCTGAACTAAAAAGTTAAAAATAAAATTGTAGTTTAAAAAACTAAAATCACGCTTTCGTAGTAATGTGAACTAAAAGGTTAAAAATAATATTTAAATATAAACATTTTGTTTAACAGTGATAGGACGTCCCACAATTCAGGATAAATTATTTTTTTTGAATAAGCTTAAAGTACAAAGTCACTGATTACAAAATTAACTTTAATGTTAAAAAAGCGTGGGGTGCGCTCTACATAACTTTTGACAATGACTCTGTCTTTACAAACAGCCAACGACAAAAAATACAAGACAACTGAAATAGCACCCCATGCTTTTTTACATTAAAGTTAATTTTGTAATCAGTGACTTTATACTTTAAGCTTATTCAAAAAAATTAATTTATCCTGAATTGTGGGACGTCCTATCACTGTTAAACAAAATGTTTATATTTAAATATTATTTTTAACCTTTTAGTTCACATTACTACGAAAGCGTGATTTTAGTTTTTTAAACTACAATTTTATTTTCTTTCCGATAAGGCCTGCTGCACCATCTGTCAATTTCAATTTTTCACCTTTTGGTGTGTTTCTTCCGTGCAATCCAATATTCCTTCTTCATTTCACTATGTTTATTCCTTCTCTCGTCAGATCACTTTGGGGCGGATTTTTGTTCTTTTCTGTCTTGGAATCCTTCCATACTTAATACCTTCTATCTAATGATTTAATTTTCTCTTCTCTTACTTATTTGTTTTTAAATCTTTCTTAACCTCTTGAATCTTGTTTATTTCTTACCTCCAAAGGTAATGAATATCTTTTTGTTTATTCTGTTATGATTCATTCTTTAGATAAGTTCCAAACACAGCAATCTCCTTTTTCTTATTGATTCTGTTATATTTTCTATGCTCTGGCATATTTCATTATTACTTCTTAATTTCCATAGTTCCATTGTTTTAAGTGGACAAAAGATTTCACCATGATTCTTCTTTCTAGCAATTCGAATTTATCCAATGAATAGTTCAACACTTGGCATTCACTAGCACATACACATTCTCGTTTCACGGCCGAGTTGTAGTGCCTTATTTTAATATTTTTAGACAAGCACTATTTGTCATAAATTTTATAGTGATACCATACGTTCCTTCCATCCTGTGTAACTCTATCCTTTCTTCTACGGCAGATCTATCTATTTTCTTGGATTATTTCACCCATATATTTAAATTTCTTTACTTTCTCTGTTCGTCCAATAACAGTGGTTAAAAATTTTGTAAAATTTTAATGTTTGTAATAAATTTAATTTTTCTCCAAAAATTCACAAACGTGTTTTGTTGGCTACTGGTTCCAAGAGATGGCTATACGATTACTATAGAAACATATTATTTGTGAAATTTTCGAACAGGTCATATAGTCTAGTTCCCACGATCTCTTGTAACGGAGGCGGGACGGGACGGGACGAATACCGCGCACACACGCCATGGGAACAGGGCCGCCTCTGCTAGCGGAGACGAGACGCAGCTACCACTATGAGTCGGTAAACATCACAGGCG